>OZ021721.1:50046103-50513603 GCA_963978545.1 Linyphia triangularis | reverse complement strand
GTCTCTAGTTGAATCTAACCATTCCTGTTTGTGTATATTCAAAGATGTGCATCCAATGGTGCGTATCCACTAGATCTGAAATACTGTGCAAGGAACGGACTTATTTTAACCTTGACTGAGTCTTCGCTCATATGATTTGCAAACTGTCGAAGCGTAAAAGAATGGCGACTGGTCGGCGCATCAAGCTTTCCGGTCCAACGGCCATCGCCATCTTCTGCACCTAAAGAACGGGATCCCGAACTATGACCGAAGCATATAAGCAATAATCAAAGATCTCGATAATCGTTCATGCAAGACACTGAGGTGACCGAAACGACTCTTCCGCAACTCTTCCAAAGAGATTTTATATCAATAGTTCGCTTAAACTTTCACATACGGACCATTAACTACTGACTGTATATTACTAATACGAACCAACCTTCCAAGTGCATCTTCCAATCTATTACCAACATTACAAGATTTAGAGTGTGGTAACAAATTAATTGAATTACTCATGAAATAATATGGGCAATTCCAATTTCAAAATATCAGTTTAATGACCAGGGTAAACTTGCGGATAAATAGAGTTAGAAAGTGTAATCCGTTTATTTGTTATTTTAAAATCATATCCACTCAGAATTCCTTATTTTTGAGTTAAAGTATGTACAGAATCAGAGATTGCATGAACTTCAATCTAGAAGAACATCAAAAGTCAGTTTCAACTTGTAACCAATTTTGTGCTCCTCAAGTAGTTTCAACTACATCCAGTAGAGTCTATGATTCTGCACACACCTTTACTCACAATAAGGAATTTTTAGTTATATCACTTTTGTAGCAAGGTTGCGGTAAGTACTATTATGTTTGACTGTATAACTATTCCAACTTAATGAAATCAATGTATGTCCATCCTGCACATTTATAAGTACTTCGTTTCACTCGCACATCATCAGCAAATTTAGGTTAGAAAATAACTTTTCTGGCCATGGAACTGATACTAGTCGTAATTACTATTTCACAAATTATTCAGATACAGAAATGTCCAACTAATACGCGTCCACCCTGTATTATGGTAATCCTGTAAGGTGAAAGCACACCGAGAGTTCCATACTAGAACGTCGATTAGTTTTTTAACATAAACATTCAATTAGCAGCATTTTACAAACGCTCCAAAACCAAAACACTCCTGCAAACAAATTTTATTACAAAGCAAGGGCAGTAGTGAGATACGACCCTCTCTTGAATCCCAATCACACACCACACCAAATACGCCAATTAATGACATTAAGCCACTATTTGCTCACAAACAGAAACTTTTTTTTTAAACAGCTTCCATTTACATCAACTTGAATATTCACTCTTCCAAGACTACTGATGCCAAATAAAATCATCCAAATTTCCAATGATCTTACCCTTCTAAATTGTTTTAAACTGTAAAATATTTTTGATACCTATATTGAGAAAAACTAAGTGTCGGTTCTTATCACTGGACAAACGCAGTTTAACAAATTCTTTGTAAAAAAATCATGTTTTTTTATATAATTTAATAGTTACCTTGTAAAATAATCGCTAACAAACAAAGCATTAAAATAACATCGGGTTTGAAAGGATTAAACTCGTTTAAATTTATTTAAATAACATATTTTTGGTACCCAAAAACAATTTTCATAGTAGTTATATAAGATTCTAATTGCATGAAAAAAAAACAATTTTAATAATACAGATTTGAATATATATCATAATTGCTCTCCTTGAAGCGTTATATACCGAATAGAATGCAATCCAAATTTTTTTTTTTTGAATAACCATCATAATTGTTCTCCTTGAAGCCTTATTTGCATATACTTTATTTTTTTATTTTTATTTTATTTATATTATTTTTTGTATTGATAATTTCCATCATACACTTTCAGGAGAACGTATACATAATTTTAATACGATATGTTGGAAACGAAAGGCACCAGACTATTTGTACAGGTTCTGTTACTTTCGGCCACCCTGTTTATTTCCATCCGTGAAATTCCATGGAAAATTTAAGTAAAACTGCAAATGCTCTTAAATTGCCATCATTTAACCAACAAAATACACGCGCCTCCAGATTAGGACCATCCCTTCCGAAACTTTAAGGTCATGCCGTGGGAACATTAATTGCCGCAACAAGTTCCGTTCCCCCAACTAACAAGCGTACAGTATTTTCCCATGGCACCCGCTGTTAGGACAATATTTAAAGAACCGCCATTTTGTCTAACTGAGCGAGACCAACAGCAAACCAACTCACGCCAGCATGCATCCAAACACATGCAGAGGCACTCTCGATCTCTACTAAGGTATAGCTTGCTTCGTGTGAATCAAAACGAGAAGAATTCGCTTCAATTAACGAAGCAATTTGGGGATGGTACGGGAGAAAGTATGCGAAAACATCGGGATAGTTTGTTAGGATAAGGATTCGTCGATTTTAATTAGATAATAGAAGTAGGCCGTCAGATTTTAAATGAGACGGGACCCAATAAAATGATAGGAAGGAGGAAGTATACTGTATATGCATGAGAAGATTCCTTTGTAACTGAAAGCTATACCAATTAAGATTTGCACGTTTCGTTAAGCATGTTTTCCAAGAACAAAAATGTGATTTCACTAACTGGTGCAGAAAAATGGACGCATGGTAGATTGGAACGAAGCGAAACCATGTGGTAAAAGGGAGAGGATCGCTTATCAAAACAGTTAATGCCTGCAAATAAGTGTGCTTAGTGACTGGAATTACGCATTTGGAAGTAAGTAGTGCGATGAAGTGTGAAATAAAGTTGGATCATTCTGTAAAAATATTAGTAATTAAAATGTTTCAAAGAATTAGTTAAGAATGAAAACGTTGTCCCATGATTGTCAACATAATTTTATGAGCGAAAAGAATTTTGAATGTTCGTTCGCAGTATAAATCAAATTAAGAGAAATAAGAGTAAAATCAGCATATTAAAAAAAATGGCGAAACTTCTTTTCCTTAAAATTCCTATTCAAGTGAAGAAATTCTAATTCCATAAATGATAATTACTATCGTTAAAAGATATTGAAACAATGGAACTGGAGAATAACTAAGAAATTTGTTAAACAAAACACATTATAAGACAAAAGTAATTTAAACGCATGATGAATGCTTTTTATAAAAAATCTTCGAATTAAAATTTCATAATTCTGAAAACTAGTTTCTTTTAATGGAAATACAAGAAAATGTGTCAAACCTTCCTTTATACATAAATCCAATGTTCTTTCTAACCCATTTCAATGAGATACAACAATTTTTTTTCTTATTATTAATTACATCGAGGAAATGAGGATATAAAGTAAAACATTACACTACACTGTTAAAAATTTTGTTCCACCTTGCACCAAAAATTGGTTCCCATTTAGCTGCCACCAACATTTAGTGCTTAGTTTCACGATTTAATGGTGCAACCTCGGACCGTAAGCACCACTAAATCGCGAAACTAAGCACCAAATGTTGGTGGCAGCTAAATGGGAACCAAATTTTGGTGCAAGGTGGACAAATTTTTTTAACAGTGTAAGAGAAACAGATAAACAAATTGTTTAAATGTTACACACAAGTTTTCCTTTCAGAGATACCCAGACTGACGAAAATACTATTCAAAATTATATTTATGCTTTCCAACTAAAGCACTGAATTGTCATTTAATTTAGTAGTATGTAATTACAGAACTTGGATTTATCGGTTGCATTTTTTTAGTGAATAATCAATACTTTTCTAAGTTTGCCAAAAGAAAGTAGATACGTAAAACTTCGGTTTAACGAAAAACACGTAACACTCTCTACCCGAATTTAATATTAATACATTATTCAAGATAATGCATAGGATGATAAAAAGTTCGCATAATATTTTATTTGCTAAGTTGGTTTTAGAAACAAATAATGGTACCCATCATAAGAAAGAATTGTTTATTACAAACACATGGGGCAACTTTCGAGAAGTTCGGTTCAGCTAGAGCAGCACTGTGGTTATCAAAGTCAGACCAGGACTACATGTCGGTCATGCTATACAAATTTCAGCTGCACGTAATACTTGTGCAAACTTGAAAAATATGCAATGGAAACTCTTTAACTGAACCAGCCTATCAATGCATCTTATTGTTTGTTTTCTCACAATTTTCGCCCATTTCTAAATCTCTACACACATTGGCACACAGATGATTTTTTTAAAGATTCAGCACCGTAATCAATACAGATACTTCTTTGAATATTACTGTACAGAAACTAAAGCATTTTCGTTGCTCAAATTTGGACTTAAGAGACCGACATTCAGCACTATCATTACGTTGACCACCCCCTTCGACTGAGCTGGCATGGTTACCGATACGTAAGAGGTCCAATACCTCAAAATTTGTTTTCTATTTTTATCGTTCAAAAAACAATTCAAATCTTTGATTTCAATGACTCCAACAAATATGTCTAGCTAAATTTGAAGTTTCATTCTTCGCTAGTTTTGTCGAAGTAGAAGCAATTATAAGCCTTAATTTTTAACCTTTATCAATATTCAAAAAAGTTACAACATTCTTTATCTTTAAAAAGACTTCAAATCTGTCTGATTCGAATGACAACAAAGTTATATTTCTAGCCTAATTAACAGTTTTGTTTTGACTATTAGCATAATAGGAAGTATAGACATTTCCTTTAACATTAAACTCTAACGCAAATTTAAATGACCTAGTATTTTTATTCAATAATAAAAATTAACAAAAACTTTTTCATTTTTTTTAAATGGCAAATTGAAAAAACTAAAAAATTGGGCATTGTAACATTCAAAAAAGAAACTAGAGTATTTTATCAAAAATCCAAATGCACACTTTTATTTAAAATAATATAGAGATGTCATTTTTTTTTCTTTAAAGCTTAAAAAAACTTGAAAAGTAGCACTTTGAATTTTTTTAAAATATAAAAAAAACTTTAAAACTTTTAAATACTATAAAAATAAATTTCCTTTATTTTTTAACTATCGTTCGTATAACAAATAATCATATTTAAAATTATTTAAGTAACTATAAAAACAAAATTTTTCATAATGTATTTTTTATAGCCCATAATGCTCAAACCGAATAAATAAAACCAAAATTCCATGAACTTTTTAATCTTCCCCGGTACACTGTTATACGTTAAACAAGCGCATTTATTCTGAAGCTGAAAAAACTATTCACGAGAAGGCGCGTAGAACAGCTGTTAAAAACATGATTTTCTAACAAACAAAATGGCATAGCTCATTAAATGGTTTATACAATTGCACAAAAGTATCCATAATGCCAAAACTACAGTAGTGTTTAATGTAAAACACATTCATAATTATCATCCCGACTGGTAATAACAAGTTTATTATCGCTGGCCTCTAATTACAAGACATTTTAATAGTAAAACATAACAGTGAATCATTGTAAATCCATTACCACTGCAACAACGATTTTTAACCACTCCCCGACGACAGTAAAATGAACAGCTCGCTAATATTTCTAAACATGCTGAGAAGTACAATGTATATTAATTATCTTTCGAAATAATCTTTCAGAATGCCATGAACATCATACTTAAAAAATAAAAATAGGCATTTAAGAGTAAATTTATTTACACCATCATATTCAAATATATGCAATATTCTAAAATTTACATTATGAGTTTAGTATTAGTCTATATTTTTGGATTGAAATACTTCCATTAACAAAAATTTAAAAAATTTTAAAACATTGTTTTATAGCTAAAGGTAAATGTGTGTTTTAAAATTTTAATTAAAAGTTAACTTACTATAAAGAAACGAATTAAATCATGTTTTTGATTGCAAATATTAAGTTAAAATACATAAAAATACTAAGATAGGATTATAGCTGCAATAATTCCCTAAAATTGTGAGAAATTCCAATTTTATCAAACAGAGTAAAAATATAATACATATTCCATTAAAATGTCATATTTATGGGGAAAATTTAAATAAAATATGTAAAAGTATTTGTTGGGGGAATTTAAACAAAAAAGCATCACTAGAAAATACTCGTACATCAAAAATAAAAATATCTTTCATAAAAAATGTCTCTTACATAACAAGTTTAGATATCATTCGAAATTATCCAGAACATGTTATCGGCGCAGTATGACCCACGTGTTGCCCTTGCACCGTTAACTCCTACCAACCAGAACATGTTATCAAATTTCAAAACAAGAAAGTCGCCACTTTAAAGAGATGGACCCAGTGAGGGTCAACATTTTGAAACCCACCTTTATTACTCTGCATTTTAATACTAAACTCAAATAAAATTTTAAAAAATACAATCATCCAAAAATAGTATCCATATCCATACACACATTCCCTATTTTACAATACCACTTTTAGAATATCTAGCTTTACGAGAGCACAATTAAGTCATCAACTAGACACAGAAAGTTGATAACACAGCCATTAACTGCTTTAAAAAAAAAAAAGAGAAAATCAACGATTAGCTGGCTTGCAACGAAAGAACTGCAGGAAATCATCTGGCTTCCAGCTACTCATCTTCAGTCGTTGAACTTCACAAGAGGGTGAAAGGCCAAAACAAATGACAGTTTCTGGTTTTCTTTCAATGTACTTTCTCGCATTACCCTAAAGTTCGAGGTAAAGCTTTAATTTACGACATTCTACGACCTCGATTTATGCATTTATCGTCCCCGATTGGGCATCAAATGCAATTATCAAGATCGGTGTCAGTTTGTCCAGCGAGGCGTGCTGGAAAAAATAAAAAGCACAATTCTCTTCCTGATACTTTACCTGGAATAAGGAAATTGGAGTCGTTTTGCTGAGGCTGAACAATAAACGGAAGTCCACTGCGAAATAAAACAGATATGGGTGGATGTACAGATATTCGAATCGTGTTTCTAAACAGGAACTCGGATATTTCATGTACGCTTGAGAGAACGGGAAAAGTAGCTAAAAGTTGACAAAACTAAACTTCTAGCGAAAAAGTGAGTGTCTATAAAACAAATCAGAACAATAGGAGTCAACCGAAATATTCAAAACAGTTATTTGATATGTAATATCATACTATTTTCGGACATTTATATCCAAACTAAATATATATTTGTTAAATATTATATAAAATATTGTTATATTGTGAAAAATATCAGAAATATTATACACTCATTTTGGTGCAATCACAAGTGGTGGACAAAACACAAGCATGAATGGCCTTTTTTTACCGTCTTTCTTGGCTCTATTATGGATACATTTGTTTTATATAAAAGAACCTGAATTGCAAGTGCTTGTTTATCATATGGGCAAAATATTTCAATAAAGACGACAGCGAAATTGAAAAAGAAAAAAAACTTATCATGAAAATTGTGGTATGATTTTGGAATTTGAAGCACTGTTAGGCATTTATAAGACATTGATTTTAGAAAGGGACACAACAAGTATGACCACTGATTCATAATACAAGACATGGAGTCTAGCTAGTTGATTTAATAAATGAAGGGCTAAGGGCAAACAACGATCAGAGTCCGTTTTCCTCAATTCTCGAGAAAAGCTGATTTTTAAAGTTTCAAGTGTCAGTGCTTGTAACAGGGTTGAGGTAAATTGCTATTTACAATATCACGTAATATGATATTTATTTCCCAGAGGACTACTTGTGATTAAACTATCTAGTATAACATTGCAGATGGCGGGAAAATGCCGATTTAAAAAAACTTGAACTCGGATCGTTTTTTTCCGTGGCCCTTCAAATGTAATTTCAATTTCCAGTACAATTCTTATGTTTAAGTACTTCAAATGAAAAGAGAAAATATTGAAAAATTACAACGTCATTTTTATATCTGTCTCTCAGTCTACTAAATTCTCATCCGACACATTGAAACTGGGAATCGATTGTAGAATTTAAATGAAATTTCGCAAGCAGCTTGCATATAAAAACACAAAAAAACATATAAGACAGTTAATAATTTTTATTTGTGACATTGCATAACTGCAAGCAAACTCAATACATATTTTATGCCACATGAAAATACATCTTAAATGAGTCTGAAAACACATCTGCATAAAAGCAATTACAAATTAATTCTATTTGAATATGTTCACTTGTTTCGAAATTTAAGTAATTCTCTTAAAACGTCAAGTTTCTATTCATGTTTCTTTTATTAAGGGGCAACTCATTCCAGCATAAAAACATCGAACAGATTTTCTAGCAATTTCTTTCCATGCCGCATCGCTATTATGCAACGATACCGCTAACGCAAAAAGCACGTTTCTTATATAAACAAATAATATGAAAGAATACATTCAAACAATCCCAAAAAAAAGTATCCACCAATAAAAAAATCGAAATATTTCACAAAAGGTAAACATGCGCCAACCATACACCATGATAACAATCTTCAAGGCGAAAAAAAAATTCTTTTTGTGCTAAAATAAAAAGCAAGTAATAAATGGAAGATGCTTAGATACATTTTTTCCTTGGACACAGAATAGCTATTCGCTCACGATCTGGTCTATAGACAATCGTCGTTGAGCCAGGCGTCAGCAATTTGAAACCTTCTTAGGAGGAACGATGACCCTTTACGTTCCACCTCTTCCCCCTCCCAGCTTTCTAAGGCGTTTTTATATAGAAGAAACTACAAAGGGTCACTGCAATCCCCCTCCCGGAAACTAGCTGTTTTGCTTTCTCTATTCTTTCGGATCACGCGATTACATATTATTTTGAATAAGGCAGCGAGACAATAACCTGCAATGTAGAAAAAGTATCTTTATTGGTTGTGGTTTCGAACCGCTTTAGAAATCATGAATGATATTATCCACAAGGTACTCTAACCCTTTCTGGGCGAATTAAATATCAGCGGGATGTTTACTGCGTCAAAACTGAATCGCATCAGATTAAATATACTTTTTAACAGAGTCTTAAATTTATCGATACAGTTCTCTTTTCTGAAACAGGAATAAACTATTTAATTTATTCAGTTTAGAGATACATGACAAAGATTTCTAAAATAGTAAAATTCTAAAATATTACAAAATTACGTAATTAATATTCACAGTTTACACAATAGTGATGCACGTGACTTTAAATGCATTTTTAAACTAACATTATTAAAATATAGAAACAAGTTGGAGTGTTGGAGTAAGTTTCTATGACGATACATTAGGTTGATTTCCGATCAACTTACGGTTAAATTTTGACATGGAAACTCCTCTTGGAGAGATCTTTCATTTTACATGTCGCATATATTTGCGAGATTTATAGTTTTGTCTAGGAATTTGGACCTCAGAAGGTCATAGCCTTTATTTGTAACTTTTTCATTACACTACTTTAACGTAGAATCTAAAAATTGCGATTTATACTGCGATTTAAATTAATTTTTTATTATATTTCTACAAATTTTTAGATTGTAATCTCTAATGAAAAAAATTGATAAAAAAAGTATTAAGATTCGATTTAGCTCCTTTAAAAACGTTTTTTTTTTTTTTTTAATGTGCTTGTACTAAGGTTTGTATACAAGATTGAATATAAAAGAGGAGCTATATTTTGTTAAACAAATATGCGTAAGAGTCTAAGTTTCTTCTCTTTTCAATTAAAGAGGAATGGAGAGATATGTAAAAATGAAAGTTAACTCCCCTTAATGATATTGAAGACAATACAATTGCTGCTATAAGCAGATAACTTAGAAATCATTTATCCATATCTCTTCCGTATAATTCCAACTTCTTATGTGAATAATTTCATACCAATTTCTGTATATTCCGATCTCTAACATAATAAACCTAATAAATACAGTTATTTTGGAGTTACAACTGTTTTCTTTGAAAAATGTTCATGAATAACTCTTTTCGATGCATAGTTATGTATTTAATGAAGCATAACCAGAACTACAAAACACGGTTAGTGAATTTTAAAGTAGTAAAGTACATGTATAAATTGCTGAAAGTGTTTACTGTCAAACCATGCTATCTTTATATCCATTTGAGGATGTTCTTCTCTTTTCGATTGCTTAAAAATGCTCTTAGTTTAAGGGAACTTCACACATTTCTTTTATTTAAGCCTTTAAAACTAAAACTTTTACGTATTTGGAAGTATTACTAAGTAAAAACTAGATTTTATTTTAAAAAGTTCCCATAATGCTCTAAATCTTTAAAATTTTTGAAAAAATTCATCAAACTTCAAATTCCATCTTCTTTTTTATTTTTCAATATTTTTTACCGATTTTTTAAAAAAATGTCCTAGTAATATACTCTAACTTTTTAGGCATCGGAATTTTAAAAAGCAAAATAGTTTTCTAGAAAAACAGTAATTACTGTACCTATATATGTAAAAAAAAAAAGCGAAAAAAACGGGCATATTTCAACATTTAATATTGTAAAAAAAGTTTTTATTTTATTAAAAAATCCATGCTTCTTTTGTCAAATAGATATTAAGAATGACACAAAAAAAATTCAAGTCATTTCATTCATATTTGCTAAAGTTTTAGCATTTTGGAATTTCAAAAATCACGAACTGAGAAAATTGCGTTCGAAATATCGAAGGAGCTATTGCAGCAATGCTAAATTCTTCATAAAAATATAGTTTTTCTGCAATTACAGTTATCGGATCATCTCAAAAACTTGCAAGAATAAGGAGAAGGTTTCTAAGATTATAAAAATGCAAAAAATAGAAAATTTATATTTTTATTATTTTTTGTGAAAACAAAGGGTTCCAAGTCCTCTTAAAAAAAATTAATAATAATAATAATATCATTATACCCGAATTTAAGCTAAAATTTTGTAATTTATTTTTATCATTAGCAAAATCGTTTACAACATTCCAATAATTATTTTCACTTTTGCTTGTCAACCATGATATTCAATACCTTAAGTTAATATTTCTGCATGATGATATGTTTTTATCTTTACGACTTTTAGAGAATCAGTTAACTTATAATAACTTTAGTGTTAAGAATTACAATGATATGTATACTAGTATTTTAGAAATAAATTTGCATCAATAAAAAAAAAATGATTAAGTATAAATTTAAATAGGGCATGATAACAATCCGTTTCTAAACTGGTTCATTTAACTGGTTTTAACCTTGGAATTTCATTTTATATTAGTTCCGTGATGCCACATTAAGAGTGTTTGATAAACTCGAAATATTTTTTAATGGAAATGAAAGCGGATGCAATTAATCTGAATTAAAAGATGGTGGTCTAATTTATATAATTATTCTGAAAAAAAAAGAGAAGCTCAAATCTAACTTACAATTAATCATGCAGACCTACATACAGATAACGAAAACCAGTTGAAAAGGAAAGTGATAACAAAATCAGAACTAACTTTTCAAAGCTTAATGTTATTTAATAAACGTATACACAAAAGCGTTCAAATTGTTTATTCAGTTCAAAGAAGAAAGTGGAATTCTCAAGACCGAGCACACTTTTTTATATCTATATGCTAAGTGTTTTATATTTCAATAAATACATTTTCATGCTCGGGTGATAACGGTTTGAAGTCGAATGTTTAGTTAAGGAATACTAAATGTAGTTTATATTTCATGGTACTAATACGACTATTTTTTATTTCATTAAAATTATTGACATTGGAAATGAAATAATAGCTTTCAGTTTTGGACCTTCCAACTTACTTCAGAAAAAAAAAAACATTTTTGGAATAAAAGCGGTTGAAAGATTTCATCCGTTCAGTAAATTTTAAAACAGCGATTCTCAAAATTTCGTTGCCACGAACTAGTACGTGTAGATTACGTGTGAACTTAACTGGAACCACTAAGTCGTAGATTGTCATTAACTAACAAGAAATACTAAATGATAAATTGTCAACTACTAACAAAGAGCCTCTAGGTACTAGAGTGTAAACAACTAGCAGGAAGCCCTAGGTGATATATTGTCAACCAACAACAACCACTAGGTGGAAGATTATCAACCAAACACGAAGCACCTAGTTCTAAACCACATAGCATCTCCTCAATAGTACTACCACAACTCATAAATAAACTTCATTTAAATATTATTTTATTTAAAGAAAAGTACAAAAAATATTTTGCACATTTTCAAGGAATGCAAAAAAAATTCACTGAATGCTTTGCTTTAAACAGAGAGGATAACATGCAAATATGGATGGAAGAATAACGATTAAAATTTTTAAAAAATGAATCCAAGCAAACTTTTCTCGCACTTGAATGACTTTTACGCAACGACTTATTTAAAAAAAATGTACATTTTACATATTTCAAGTATAGATTCTCTATTGAAAATCAAAAATAAATTTGTGGACAACTTTGATCTATATCAGTAACCTGCATTCAGCTGAATACAGTTCAATTACCGCAAAACTTTGATCGGAATTGGGATACATTATGATGTGTAACTGTTAGTAACAAAAGACTATTCTGGAAGTTAGTTGGTTCCATTATGCATTATGTTGTCATTAAAAACCTAATTTTTATCAAACATTGATATTTCTCCGTTCAGAAAAAAATTCGTAACTACACTTTCAAATATTCTGAAAACACTTTTTTTTTTTTTAATTTTTAACTTTCTGTGCAGTGCACACATAATTTGCATCTTTTTCGGTGTTCATATTCCTGTCGAATCGTTGGCTATAGTTTTTTTTTTTTTATTTAAGTTTGTAAGAATAAAACTATAACAGTTTTTTTTTTTTTTTTTTTTTAATTGAACAAGGTCTAAAAGATTGTACTTTAACTTGATTTTATATTTCTTAAGAATAGAACTAGGATAGTTAATATTTTTCACAGAAATGAGGACTATGCTTGTAAATCCTCATTTCTGTGCTTGAGAGGGGGAGGTTGAAAGACCATTTGTACTAACTGCGCTGCAGACAAAGTCAACCACTCCGTTATCAGACGAAACGGTTGTTTCGTCGCCAACCTTGAAAAAGCAGAAACGACAGCAATTACCACTTCTATGTAGAACTTCCTATGAAAAAGCCGAAATTGGCTTTTTTCTACCATGTTACGGAAGTTCGCATAATTATATAAAAAAAAAATATCATAGATGCGTTTCGATGATATCTTTAAACGAAAAAAAAAAAAATGGGAGTGTCTAGGATAAAAAAAACGAAGAAAAAAAATTGTTGAAATTTTCAAAAACATAAAAAGTCGAGTTCTAGCCCGTTTTTGATGTAAACATTTACACAAACGTCCAAACCTAACTAGGTTATGGATCTTTAAATGGATTTGATTATATGATTCGGAAAGTTTCGACTTAAAATTCTTCGCTGGTTTGAACTTCATAAAATAATTATTTCTATTTTTAATTAATTTAAAACCACTTTTTTTATTTAACAAATTAGTGATAGATAGAAAGGATAAGCTTCTAATTAAGGTTCAGAGATATCTGCCAAGTCGTCAAAACAGGTTTGCCATCGTTTTGGTCGTAATTTGGCCGACATGTTAGGGTTAATCGAGATTGATCGTAATGTTAAATATAAGTAGAACGAATCGGTGCATAAATTTATGGATTATAGCATCTTTAAAATTGAAATAAATAAATTTGTCAAGTGACAGAATTAAGGAAGAATATGCATTCTATAAATTTAACATTCTATTAAAACTATATGGCAATTTAGTGTGCGTTAGCTTTCCAAAGCATTTAAATGTGTGGATAATTTTAGTTGAAGTTTTGGAAAATGGAAACTACAGAGTTTTGAACCACGAAACACTGACTTAGTGGCCAATATTATAGTCAACAATGTTATTATGTCTTGTTTGAGAATCGTATGTAAAATTATTTTACAGCTTCTACAAAATAGATGGGTTATAAGTCCTATGTATGTATGTATGTATTTTTACTCGTTATGTAATCTTCTTACTCTTAATGTAATATGGTTTTATGTATTCTTACTTTAGATTCATTCACTCAAGGAGTAAATTCACGAAACTGTTTTTTAAGAAATATGGTCTTTTATACTCATTAGGAATTCCTATTGCATAAGAAGTGCCGACCAAACGGTATAGTGGTTAGCGTGCTAGCTTCTAGACCGCGAGGTTGCGGGTTCGAGTCTCGTGTTAGGCATGGGTGTTTGTAAATGTATGTTGGCTTGTCTAATGACGAATGTTTCGGCGCATTATAGCCCTCGTGTTGCTGACGGCGCCAGATAATCTGAAAAACAACCAACCAACCTATTGCATAAGAAGTGTTTTAAAAAAGTTCCAATATTCCCAAAAAATCCTTTTAATAAGTAGAAAAGGCCGCCAACCTAAAAATCACAAAACACTTTCTTGTAATAAAAAAAATCATAAACTTGAAGAAAAGTACTACCTACAAAGACAGTGATGTCAAAAAAATTCATAATCTGATTACAGATCTGGGCTGTGTCTCGCTTAAGAATGTATGCTAAATTAGTTTTAATATTTAAATTCTTCTCCCATCTAACTTTTAAAATCCTCCACATATAAGAAAAATTCACACACACGCACACATACATATAAAGTAACCAAAAGGTTACCATAAATACTTCAGTTCTCTACAATTAATAAATCATTAATAAAGATTCAAATGCTCGCACAGTTTCTCTACATTAAAAATATTTGGAAAATTAAACCTACGCGAACATGAAATTTTTCGCAACTTCGGATTTCCCAACCCATCGTATTTCCTCCTTAATTAGTGAAAACAGTTGTAAATTAGTTTAAACACAAACATTGTTCGTATTCTTATGAAGGGCTCCAACCTCAAAAAACGTAAATGTGTATGGGAGCGCAACTTAAAATTTAAAAGCAAACTAAGTTAGAATAGATTCTTAAGTAAGACACAGCCGAGAGCTATAATCAGAGGTTGGCATTTTTTGATATTATTGTCTTTGAAGGTTGAACTTTTCTTCAAGTTTATGATTTTTTTTTATTGCAAGAAAGTTATTTGTGTTTTTTAGGCTGGCGGCGTTTTCTTTTTTATCAAAAGTATTTTGTGTAGATTAATAATTTCTTTAATCAATTCAAACTACTTTGCTGCATATTAGCAAGAAATCAAAACAAAATACGAGAAAATGTTAAAGGGCGACAATATATTGAGTTTCATAAATTATACAAATTTTAATTGGCAGAATATCCTGTAAATCTTGGATGAAAATTTAAATAATGGGGTTTTTTGGAAGCAAAATATTTAAACTGTATTACCCTAATAATTTTTTTTACCATCACTATATACAGAAAAAAAAATATTTTATATCCATTCGGAGGTGACATTGTTCTGGTTTAGAGACGTTCATTTCTAGAGAGAACCATCACAATTGCTTTAATAAACATGAAGTGATTTTCTCTGTCTATAAAGATCTTCTACACAAAACTATGATACCAAAAGTTAAATTTATAAAATACAGAGACTGCATTTTTCAAAGAGGCAACTACTATATTTAAATCTCGTTTGAAAAACATTATTGAAGACAAAGGAACTTCGAGTATCTAAACGGAGCTGAATTCTAATTGAACATTTAAGGACCATTTTGCACATATTTATAATTATGCAATATATAATACATAAGTACTGAAGGATAGAAGTTTCGAAATACTGTAAAACTTTTTTAATAAAACTTTTTCATACTGAGATCTTAAAAATAATATAAATAATTGAGAAAATAGTCATACTAAATTAGTCAAACTACTTTTATTACTAGCCAAAATACAAGAAGCTGTAACCATGTTATTTGTGGAGTGACTGTTTTAAGGATGATTTTTTACATGATATTTGCTCTTCTTAAAACTTCCATGTATCAATTTCTTTCTTTTTATTTTGTTAATTTAGACTTGGTCTTAACATTTTCTCCATGATTGCATAAGAACCATAAGATGATTATTAGTAAATTACAAGATTTAACAGATATTTTTTGTTATAGTGTAAAAATACATGGGGGAAAACATTGTCGACTTTTTTTCTAAATTTACGTGCTTCCTACATTATAATTAAAATGTTTATAACAAATTTAAAAACAAAAATGCGTTTAAATGAAAACAAGAGATCATTTAAAATATTAGTATGTCCACAATTTCAAAAACAAAATTGTAAAAAAAAAAATTATGCAATTTTTTTCACACCTAAATTTTACAAAACAGTGGATAAAAAACAGTGGATAAAAATTTCAAAGAATAGCTCCATAAAGAAAAATTTCACTTCAGATGCGATCACCATAAAATTACAAAATCACCACAAAACGTTGAATATTTTATAATCGAGTTCAATATGTAGAAATCAAAATGGATTTTAGGAAAGTTAGAATCTTTAACAAATTCCCATATAAAGAACTGATAAACTTTGCCAAAGGCTCCATCCAGAGAAAAAATATCCTTAAATCACCGTAAAAACAAATGGCAAAAGTCAGATGATTCTTACAATGTTTTGTAGCCTTCAACACACCCGACTGCTTGGACATTAGTCTTAAACGCATCAGCGAGTGCTTGTTTCTTCGACAAAGGTCAGTTTTCTGCCATGCACGACGGAACTGTAGTACCTCTGTAGTGTTGATATGTAAATGATCCACCTGCATCGTTGCAGAGTAACAATAGGTATCAGGCAAAGATAAATTTTCATTTGACAACTGAAGCAGGTCAGACTTTTCTAATTGTGGACAGCTTGACGCGTTCACCAAAGCAATCCATTGTTTTATGCTTGTCATTTAAATGGCCAAACCATCCATCCAGGAACAAACGCTTGTTTAATAGAGTTTTTTATTAGTAGACTAATGTCGATTCGGTGTTTGGCGTGGATGTTTGGTGTTTGGCGTGGCATTTGATGTTATTCATTGTCACTATAAAGAGCTTTACATTATTAAAAATTAAACATCAAATTCATAAGGATACTTTACACCATAAAGACCCTGGCAAATTTAAACTGTCTGATGTAAATTAATACTTGTCCTTACATTATATATCGAAATTAGTGAGTAGTTATGTACGTTTGCTTTTCATTACAATTATTTTCAAATTAAAAAGGTGCGACTTATATTTTTAAATATAGTTACTCAAATAAGTTATGGAGGGTTAGTGTTTACGCTCAACGACCTATTTTTTGCACAATAAAAGCTAATCAAGCCGGGATCTACAACTAAACTTGGATTCAGAACTAAAACGAGCATCCATGCCTATCCCAGGATTCGAACACGGCATCCTTGGCAGGTGAAGCCAGAGCTCTAACCACACAATTATCAGGTGGGCTAAGTTATGGAGTATAGTTTTAACTAAGCAGTATCTCTTTAGATCCGTAGATAGAAAGCTAACAACATAGAAGGCAAGGGGGAAAAAATCATCGTATGCCCGATTTTTGACATAAATGAGATATAGGTATCAATATAAAAGTTGAGCCTAACTTTCCTACACAAACATTGTATGTCCCTTTCAAATAATAATTTTATAGGGAAGTTTAAAAAAGGCCTATATGCACACTTCACCCCAAATCCGATACATTAACAGAAAGGATCTCTGAAGAAAATATTTAACTGACGGGTGAAAAAGTTGCGCTTTGCGATGGGATATGCTCTAAACTTCAATGGATAGGCTGTTAAGGAAATTTTAAAGGAAAACAATCATTAAATTTTTAAATACATATCATTAAAAACAGTCGTTTATTTTTAGTTTTTATTAAGTTTTATTATCGTTTATAGATAATTTTCAATGATCTTAGCAGAATGTAGACCATATTTTATGGTTATCTGTTAATAGTTTTAGATGACTTTAAACAGATACAGTTCAGTTACAGCTACCCTATACAACTACTAGAAAAAAACAAATAAGTAACAGAATTCAGTAAGCTACTTTTAATCCATAAAATACGATTTTATAATACTTCATGTAATATTTTCTGGCAGCCGGCTTCAATGGATTAATAACTTATCATTTTGAACCTTTTCAGCAAGTGAATGGGAAATTCTCGGCAATATTTGGGCTTGTTTACTTTTACAGACACTGTTTACTTTTAGCAATTAGCTGGTTTAAAGGTTACAAACAAAAGGTTTAATTATTTTACAAAGAGGTCTATTAGAACTCATCCTATCATGGTAAGGAATTATTTAAGCAGAGAATGTTTTAATTGTCGATTGTAAATGCCAGAGAAGTAATGTCTATCAGGAGAATAGCTCCCACCAGATAATTAGGAATGGTGGCGGTCTCTAGACAAAGTGGCGAGAGCGATTCTTGTGATAGAAAGTAATTCTACGAGGTTATAACTTGAGAAAAAAAGATAACATTTCTAATATGGGGAAATTAATTTTTTATCCATCAACTTTCTTAGAGATTATGCAATCGTTTGTAAATTATTATTATTATTATTATTGTGTACTATTTTCTTACCTGTTAATCCACATTAATTTCAACCATCATCACCTTCTTGGAACAGAATAAATAAATTTTTCTTTATGCCAGACGTATCTAAAAAAAAGGAAAACTTATTGATTTTACCATAAAATTAAATTAAATATGTAAGAAATCATTATCATTAAATATGTAAGAAATCATTAATCATTTCAAATAAACAAGAAACTACTACTAATAAACAAGAACAACTACCAAAAGCGGGCGATTTTTTTTTTCGAAAAAAAAAACTTATATTGACGCAATATTCAACTATAAATTACAAAAGATAAAAATCTAGCTACAACTGTGAAATTTTCAAAATCTTTAAAAATGATTTTGGTGGATTAAAAATAATATCTTTGAGATAATTTCATTCTAATGCCTGTAAACTATAAAGTTAAATTATTTTTTACTTTTTCCAAACGAAATAATATGTAGTTTATAGGTTTTAAGATAAAAAGCAGTAGTCTAATTATGAAATATGCAATCAAAATTGATGATCCAATAGAATTCTCTTTTAAAACAAAATAGGGGGAAAAAACTCAAATTTGCAATTGTTTTCAAATCCTTAAAGAAGGTCACTAACTTATTTTTATTCTCCAAAACTCATTATCTTTTGAAATATTGATTCAAAGCTTCCAAGCTTACATTTCTCTTACCTTTAGCACCAGCAATGCAGATCATTTATATACTCATTCAATGCTATTTAAAGTTTAAAATTACAAAAATATAAAGATTTTGTAGTTTTCTTTAACAGGTGAAACCCCGATTTATAATAAGTTA
Organism: Linyphia triangularis; assembly: GCA_963978545.1. NCBI lineage: Eukaryota > Metazoa > Arthropoda > Arachnida > Araneae > Linyphiidae > Linyphia > Linyphia triangularis. The sequence continues at coordinate 50,494,553 of OZ021721.1, read as the reverse complement.
TAAATTCCTAAATGTTAAGAGTATAAAAACTTCATTTTTATTTTCCGTTCAATTTCGTACATTAGCTTTTATTCTTGTTTTGACTACAACATAGAGTTGTAGGCTTTTTAAATAACTATTTTGGCCGCTATTTTATTGTGCACTTCAAAACATTGTATTAGGCCTATTTGCAATGAGAGACTGACGATCAGTACTTAAAAAAGAGGAATTAAGTCCAACCTCCAACAAAATGTCGAATCCTGCTTTGGTATTTTCATTGATACTGACATATTTTTACTTAAATTGAAGTACAAATACCGAACATATAATGTTTGTAAAAACCTTATAAGTTTCTGTATACATATCAAGAAGTCCCATTTTCCAAAAATCAACGTTTGGTTGAATGAAAAGAACGTTAGAAACTTACGTTCACGCCAAATCGAAATTACACGGCTGAACAAACTAGCTCTCAACCAGGTCAAACGAAACTCTTTTTACGGGAAAAAAACGAAACAATCCCTAGAAGTATTGCACAAAAGAAAAAGCGTTGTCATATTAATCAGCTAAACTTATTAAAAATGTTTTTACCTATTCATCTATCGTATGCTCAATGACCCAAAAAACCGAGATTGTTAAGTGTTAATAGTTTCCTTTCCTTTACGTTTTTTTTTTTTTTTAAAGGCTACAAATCATAATATTTTTCCACTCTTTGAATTTAAACTTAACCTATTGTTTTGGTTTGTTTAAATAGCGCTTGAAGGAAGGCTAACAGAAAGGCCAAAAACTCAATTTAGAACTGTAAAATTGCAAAACCAGAAGATTCCGTTCCGAAGAATGTAGTTAGAAAAGACGTTTTACTTTCGTGTTTTTCATAAATATTCTCTTTTGAAAAAAGAAAGTTATTAAAATGAGGCTGCAAAAACTGTTCAACAGACATTTGATACGCTCTAAACAGAGCAATGATTGACAGCTTAGAGCAGATTCGTAATAGAAACGAAGTCTACTTTATACAGATCATTGTAAGTCCTTCGAATCCCAAACTTTTGGTGTGAGATTCTTATCATTGACTCATCAGTCGATTTGATACTTTTCCATTAAAAAAAAATTCTCGAAATGAAATTGGTATAATAGTTTTGACTCTTTATGTGGCATAGAACAATAAATTGTACACAGTTTATTTTATCGTTACCCTTTTGTAGTTATTGCTTCAAGTAGCAGATTTATATCTGAAGACAAGTACCAATAAAAATATATTTGAACACTCAAACTGAAAATATTTCGCCCTCACTTTAGATCCTAATAAAACACTTTACTATAACATGAGTTAGTAACGATTCAAAAGGGAATACTTTCATCTTATTCCACACATTAGTGCTTCTATGAGGTGGTTTGAAATGACAGACTGTGTGGTATCCAAAAGAATCAGTCGTATAATGATACATTTATGTATTAATTCTTATTGTTTCATGTTTTGGAAATAAGTTGCAACAATACTGATCTTCGTCTCAAACCTGGTATTTAATGCATTGGAGACGAACCCCGAAAACTCGCATAGTTAACCTATTAAAGACGACTTTAAAATAGATAAACAGTCATTGTTTTTAATTTTTACCTTGCTTACGGAACTTGCATTTTGAAAGCTTTTTTTTTTTACCTTAGCTTTTTGGAACATTTTTTTATGATTTTTAAAAAATATTCCACTCATTAGGACGGTTACCTTCGTTAATGTGTTAAGCTAGTGCGCCATTGGTAACGGGTATCGCGAAATTGCAGTTTTGTGCATTCCACAGTGGTAGTGATAAGTTCAGAAACCCGGTCACAAAACTTCCGTAACAAGCATTTTGAAGGAAAATTTAACCGTTGTAATTTCTTCCAGACATCATTTTCCCTTAGTTTCAATAACTTATGCTTTAAATTTTATGAGGATATTGATTAAAATTAGCTTAGAATGCTCCAAACAGGCATGTGATAAATATAGAATCATCATGCAACAACGATATTACCAATTTTTTAATTAAAAAAATATTCACTTATAAAAAAAAAAAGCATAAAAGCTAGTTAGCTTAGAAATCTCTAAACAGATGCATGATAATTATAGAACTACCATATAACAATGATACTACCAATTTTTTAACTTTTTAAAAATTTATTCACTTATATAAAAGCATCAAAATCTAGTTCAAGCAGATTAATTGTATTAATAAGTTTTATTATTTACATTAAACTCTTCTTCGATTCTTGCTATTTGCTAATTATTGGTACATAACCCTATTCTCCCCATTCTGTAAATAAAAGCTTCTGTACTTCTTAAATTCCAACCGAGATGAAATAAGCATCAATTTAATATAGAACTGGTACAAGTATGACAGGGGGAAATTCCATACATTTGCACCTGTTGGAGCCAGTTTTTATTTCATTTTACTGTATTATTTTCTTTCGAGAAACTTCAAAATCAAATAACGGATCAGTATTCTTTTCAGAAAGGTCGATCGAAATAACAGTGAAGAAACCGGCCACATAATTTGACGACAACTAACCAACCAAGGCCATCATCTTTTGCTACAAGAGTTGAAACCAGAGAGGAAGGAACTTTGCTACACTTCATTGTCGGAGTCATTAACTCATGAATTGGTAAATTGCTAACGCACATTAAGTAAATATCGCATGCAGAAACCTTGAGACATTAGAGCGTGAATCGTTAAGTTTATAACCTGGACACAGTTCTAGATAATGGTCAACTAACGTCACAGTTTATTTATAAAAGGTTGTCGATACAAGATAATGTTGGTGTCATGGATAATAGCTGCATCGAGCTAAGAAAAACAAGTTATCCTGTAATTATTTGCAAGAGTCTACAATTAATAGGAATAAAGTTAAAATCTTTTGAATGGGCCATTACACACTTTGTCCCACCACCATCTATACACTTTTGAGAAATTATGAAATTTAAATATCGTTATCAGGTTCTATGTGCCCTCAACTGACAATTGATAGGATAAGTACCATAAAAACCAATCTGAAAAAAAAAATTCCATCCCACACCCCTCTCCAAGGGAAAAAAAATCATGTGAATATATCCATGTATCAAAAATAAACTGCCCAGCATTAGTGACTCATACGGGTGAAAACCAGGGGGAAAATCTCCCCAAAAGGCACTTTTTAACAGATCGTAAACGTGGTTCGATTTAAAAACCTCTCATTTACAGGCGAGCATTTTGCTTCAAAGCCGAAGACCCGCACATAAAATTGGATTGGAATTTGGCAACACTAGGCAAAAACTACTAATCACACTTGATCGGTTCTTTGTTTCCATCGAAAGTTTTAGGTATGTAACTCATTTTAAAACGTTCAATTTTTTCTGTACAGAACGGCAATTCCGAGGTTCGAAACCCAGCAGTCTTCAAGTTAAACTACTGCGTTAACAGTTAAGTCACTGCGACCACAACGCGGAAGTTAAGAAGTAGCTTATGTTTTAAGACAGTAGTCACGACAAACTTTAATTTAAAATGCAAACGTTAAAATTTTTATACTCTAAGGTTATTTTCCTGCAAAGTATTTAGTTTTTTTATAATCCTGATTTTTTTTTTTTTTTTTTTTTTTAATTTCCTGCCTGTTAGTTTCGGAATTGAAGATAGGGCTGAAGTGTCCGTGTGGATGGTTTTGTTGAACAAATTCATAAAAGATTTATGAAAATATTCATTCATAACTTTCATTTGATACCAAACATTTAAATAGTTTTCTTAAGCTTGAAAAATATTGCAAACATTTCAGAGCATTGATTTTTTTACAATTTACTTATTTACGTATGTTTAGTAGTTTGCGTACAAGTGTATAAAATTTCTTTTAATCGTTAGTTCCTTCGCGACTCACTAGGAAGTAGCTATGTGGAGGTCTCGTGTACAGATAATAGAACTCCTAGACACCAGATATCTCTTTTGTCTATGGGATAGAGTACCTAGCTGAGAAACCAAAGGTCGCATGATCGATCCCCAGCGACCGCAATCAAAGCTTCATACACTTTAAACGACTCCCTTCCGAAACCAGTGTAACACGAGCGAGTCCACAAGGCAATGAACTGGACATTACTCGTGGGCGAATCAGGAAGAGGTTGAGAGCAAAATAAGCATTGAACCATTGGACGTGCTATAACTTAGAGATATTTCCGGAGGAGGCACAAAACTTTCTATTCAAATTGTCTTTCAAACCGTTAACAGAAACATTTGTGTGGATTGTTAGGGTTCTTAGGCTTGGATGTTGATATAACAAATAAAGATTTTTACGTTGTCAAAATATTGACTTTGTTGGTTGTTTTCAGATTATCTGGCGCCGTCAGCAACACGAGGGCTATAATGCGCCGAAACATTCGTCATTAGACAAGCCAACATACATTTACAAACACCCATGCCTAACACGGGACTCGAACCCGCAACCTCTCGGTCTAGAAGCTGGAACGTTAACCACCATACCGTTTGGTCGGCCAAAATATTGACTTAAATAAGGTTTTTAATTAGTTTTAATTTATATTTTTTACATTTATCAAGAGTTTTAACTCCTTTACGACGGTTGGTAAGAAAATTTGCCAATCAACAGTTTAGTTTTCTTCCTTGCTAATAAATTGCGATTGTGTTTCCACTTAGTGTTCTTTAGAAATCAAAAAAAAAATCTGAAAAATTCAAAATATACTTTAATCTAAATAAACAAGAGAAAAGTTAAAAACGATGATATTTATCCATTTCAAAATTGACTTTAATTCTTTAATGGGTTAATGTTTTAAGTTTATATAGTTCCATTTTTTCAAATAGAGTAAAAGCTACACGATGGCTAAACTGAGCCAAAACATCAGTAGTTAAGATTCAAAATGTTAAAGGGGAATACTATTTCTCAAGAGGACTTCTAAATGAACTTCTCCATCCCCACTTTTCATTTCAAGTAAAAGAAAACCCGGCAAACTCCCATCAGTCAACCAGACAATCTACATGAGACTGTTCTAGTCGTGTTTTATTTATGAAATCAAGTATTACAGACTGACAACCGGGGACCTCTTGCAAAGGGCTAAACATTTACTCTGCAGCCAAGCTACAAGTTCGGAATTTATCTAAGTTAAGTTGTTTAATCACGTATTTTTAATTGAGTACAATTTTGAAAATGCATTCTTGTTTAAATGTATCAAGCAATGAATTTTAGAAAATAATTTCGATATACTTCCAATTTTTAAGCCACCTCAGATTTAGATCTCAAAATGTAGTTATAATTAAGCAAAAAATGCTTTCGGAATTACTATAATTATGCTATTTCGTGATCAAAGTCAGTTTTAAAAAGAATAAAATAGTGATGGTTAAAAGCAATCATTATACAAAACGCAAAAAGATTACCAACACAGAGGAAAAGTGTGTCCATATGCCTTTTTTAAATCTACATCACAAAATTACTTAGAAATGACTTACAATGTTTATGCAGGGGGAAAGAGCTATACTCCACCTGTACATTAATAGGTGAAATCTCATTTGGGTAAAAAAAAAATAACGTAAATACTTTTGGTTAAAAGCAATCATGTTATGTTTAGCCATCGATAGCCTTCCCATCCAACAATGACGTGGATATCCAAAGTAAAGTACTAGGCCAATTATCGCCTTCGTCATCTCATCTGTTAGAGTTCAAAATCAAAAATATTGGTAATATGGATACGGAATAAATATTCAACCGGAACTGTACAAAATACACTTACAACAAATGAATAATTATTTTTTTATATGGTGTTTGAACATAATATTTGAGATGTTAAAATTCTATCGATTTTAAAGTAAAATTTCCCCATTTAACAAGGTAAAATCTCGAAAATTTTATTCTGCTACAACAATGGAGACATGTGGAATAAATGCTGTGAAACTCAGTGGCCATGATTACTCGCATTGGCAATAGCCCATTCGTTAAAAGGAAAATACAGCTTCCAACTTTACTAGGGTCATGGCAATCTATTGTTTTGTTTCCATTGGACCGTTCTTTCACCTCGGCTTCATCTTTCGACATACGACACCTAAATGACTTTTTCAAAGTAACGGATTGTCTGTAACGGCCTTCACTGATCCGAAATTGCAGGCAGTCAAAATGCTATTCAAATCACTTAAAAAATTTCGAAAAAACTCAAAATATTACAGAATGGCTCTTTAAGGAAAACCATTTTCGATTTTGAAAAAAATATTTAAAAACAAAGCAGTTTTTAATTATTTTTGTTTCTAATAAAAAACACATTTGTGTAAAAAGCGGCATTCAAGAAAGCATAAAAAAGTTTTTATATTTATTTTGCAGTGGTATTCTATAATTCCTTTTATGAGAACCTTAATACTCAAATAAGTTTTTTATATCATAGAATCATTCCGATCATCCCGGAAAACGTATACATATTTAATTATATATTTTTGATCAACAATTCTAGCTATTAATCAACTTTCATGCCAATCCATTCAGGTTGAGGAAATCAGGTGTTTTACCTTTTATCACAGATCTCGGAACATATCCGGGAAAAATATTTAACAATTGAATCAATCGCAATTCTTAAAATTACAACAACAAAAAAACCAAAAAAAAAAAAACCCATCCAAATCATTTCAATGGTTCTCGAAAAAAATCCAATTTTCTTAAACGATGTTTTTCTTTATTCATCAAATGTTTCATGTGGAAAAGCTTGCCTTGTGAACCCTAATTATTTAAATTCGGTTATCTCAAATTCTTGATTAAAACGCTTTTGTGAGTTCAGTTACCTTAACCAGCCGTCCATAAGTAAAGGGAAGTACGTTATATTCCTTTCGATTGCTTTCCAGTAAAGAAAAAACATTTTCCAGTAAAGAAAAAACATTTTCCAGTTGTATTCTCAACACGCAAATCAAACTTTATGATTTCAAACTCTAACTTGCATAGGATACAACAATATAGAATTTCAACTAAAAAAATCCATCTACCATTTTTCGGGTAAGTGTATTTTGAATCTTGTAATTGAATAAACTATTTTATATTAAAATGGCGCTTATAAAATGATTTTTTTAATATTTATATTTTTGAAAAATTTTCGCTATTCAATTTCATATCAAGTCAAAATTTATTATAAAATTTACATTTTTTTATACGAACTTATTCGCAAAGGTTCATAAAATAATTGCGCTTTATTTTTTTTTAATTATTAGGTGGGGTTTTTTTTCCATTTTTTCTCTAAAACTTCAAATATTCAAACTCTAGTATTTAAAATGAATACATATAATTCAAAAATACAATTATAATGAAATATATTTAAAAAAATACCTTTAAAAACTTACACTACGCACACACAGTTTTGGGCTATATTGCTTCAAATTTCAAAGATGGAAAAATAACATCACCAAAAAAACAGGATTTAAGGTATAAAGTAGCATGGTGCTAATGTTTATTGACATGATACTAATTATTCAATATTAAAACTTGTAATTCAAGTAGAGTTTAAGTTTTTATTTATTTTAACTTGTATTAATAAATTTTAATTTTTAAAACAGAAAAAAATAATAAAAATTTGGCTAACTTAGTGTCTTATTCCCCGTTAAACTTCTATAAAGTATTGGAATATTATCATTCGCAGTTTGTAAAGAACATAAAAAATAATGCAATGAAGTGGCAATGACTTAGTTTAAATGTTTGTATATATGTTTCTTTTACAACGGGACAATTGATATAAAAATAAAATATGTATGCTCGACAAAAAAAATTATTAAAATTATGGCAAAAGCAATCTACAAAAATTCCAAAAACACCATAATTATGTATTGGTGTTTGGGATCCTAAATGCATAACTTTGAAAAATGAAGCACTAACAGAATGTATAAACATCCAACATACTTTAAAAATTCGAAAATTTAGTTTGACATAATTTAAATGCGCAAAATCATTTAAAATAACATGACTTTTGAAATGTGTGTTTTGAAAATAAGTAAAATGACCATGTTTGTCAGGTAGAACGTGTAAATCCAAAAAAAAAAAAAAAAAAAAAAATCATTTATCCAATATGGTGAAATTCCATCAAATTAATATTGTACTTTGCGTTTACCAGACCGGAAAGCTTCATCCAGCTCCGTAAAAAGGAACAACAAAAACTCTAAATTGCGGGTATTTTTACTAGATTAAATCGGTTAACTGCACGAAAAACAGCCGCATTATATATATTTTTTTTACTTAGACTTCACCTCTATTTGAAAAAGGTTCCCCACAAATTCAACGAACCGGATTGAAAAAGCAACCGAACCATTTCTTTCAAAACCCCAGTGATTGAGGGACAATTTCTTATGCAAAATTTTTGATAATTATACCTTTTCTACTAGAGTAATCAGTGCATCAATAGCGGTTGAAAATAGTGCAATTATGAATTAAATGAGCAGTACGGGAAAAATATTTTACGTGCATTAAAAGATGTTTGATTGCAGAAACTTGATAAGGCCGAAATGGAATGAGGTTGAAAACTCTTGTTTTCGTTAATATGTTTATTACTTTTCTTGCTTATTATGAATTAGATCAACTTAAGATTTTTTTCTAATGCTCCATAGTTTTCCAAAATATTTTTTCGTCAAAGTACATTACTAAACAGGGAAGTTTAGACAAATAGACCTGCTTTTTAAAATTCTTGTCATAGTAAAAGGTTACATTTAAATCCTTTATATCGATTGATTTTTTTGTGTGTTTGTGACGAACAAATCTGCGGAGAGGTAATTAACACACTTCCAGTCATCCAATCGAGTTGAAACTTTGCAGTTAGATTCATTGTCAATGAAAATGCATTCTGTAAAGATTAGGGTCTGTCAGTAAAAGTCGGTTTTTACTCACACGCTTCTATTAACACTTATGAGGATTAGGCTACTTACTGTCATCTAATAGAACAGAAACTTGGCAGACTCGTTGTTACGACAATGGATTCTATTATGTTTTTGGGGCAAAACAAAATAGTTAATGACACGAAATTGATGGTTTTATTCGTTAAGCACTATTAAAACTAGATCCGAGCTCAAAATTGCTTAAAAAAGTGGCAATTACACATAAAAGTTGGCAATGCGTATAAAGGATTTATAGTAAATACTTTGTTTTTATGGGTTACTTTTTTTATGTTTGATTTTCATCCCAACTTTGGTATCGATGTAGTTGATTGGTTGTTGTATTCAGATTATCTGGGCACAACAAGGGCTATAGTGCGCCGAAACATTCGTCATTAGACAAGCCACATACATTTACAAGCACCCATGCCTAACACGGGACTCGAACCCGCAACCTCGTGGTCTAGAAGCTAGCACGCTAACCACTATACCGTTTGGTTGGCATCGATGTAGTTGAAGAATGAATGACAGAATGAAGTTAAAAACTCTAATCTTCGTATTTAATTTGTTTATTATTTTTATTGTTTATTTTGTAGATCAACTTAAAAATTGTTTTCTAATGCTTCAAGTTTTACATGTTTTTCCTCAACGTTCATTACTAACTATGTATGTTTAAGTAAGTATACCTGCTTTACAAATTTTTTGCCGTACTAAAATACTATTTTTATGTGTATTTTTGTTATAAAAACTTTGGTGTCGATGTAGTTTATTACGATATTGCTATCGAAGGGATTAATTCGAAAGCCCACTATAAACATAATTGAAAAGAATCCTTTAAAAAAATGCTTTCTAATCAAAGTAAAAATGCAATTCTCCAAAAATTGACATTTTTCAAATATTCACGGTGTTTTATTTTCAGAATTCCACAATTAAAGGTTAATGAAACCGCCTTTAGAATCAACTTTTGAAACGAAACGCTATGCTTGATTCAGTAATATTTTTCAAATAATATTTTACCATTGTATTGTTAATAAGGACTCCTGCAAAAAATCTTCAAATAGTCACAGTTTAAAGGAAATACATAAAAGCAAAACAAACTCATGATTGTTCACTGAATTGTAATTTTAAATATTATTCGAAAAAAATTGCCATTAAAAGAGAAAATTAGTTTAGCAATCACGTTAAATTTGTATTTTTATTTTTCAAGTTTCTTTTTAGAATATTTAATTGAAATTTTAAATAAAAATGTATTTAATTTCTACGTTAGAACTAGTTTTTATAGTTATTTTACAGCTGAAAAAAATAAGGCAAAATGCAGAATTTCTTTCGGAAATAATTAATGGATAAGCATTTATGATTTAGTGATTGATACACTCCTACTGTTTTTATTTTCTTGCACCAGCATAAAATGAATCAATCGAAAATTATGTTGCCAAAATCTTAAGTTACATTATTTTGCTGAAAATAAAACTTATTTAATTTGAATTAAATCAGAGGCGGTGGATGACCTGAAGCGTGAAAATTAAAACAGACTCGTAACTATATTAAAAATTTCAATGCATAAATGAATATGAAAGTATTGTTCCTTTTTAGCATATTCCACGACGAAAGATCTCAAATGCCTGACTATACGACTTTGTATGCATCTAACAGCGCGGCAGTGTTCCAGGCAGAACCTGCGAGTGTATTTTATGTCGACAGAACACCTGCAGGTTTTCGTCCACTCACAGCTCAGCTCCAACTACACCCAAGACACTTTTTTTTTTCATCGTGTTCCGAAGTGTTGACGAAAAATAATGTAATCAATATTGATCAAGGAAACCTGACACAACAATAACTTCGAAAAACATAGAAGTCATTGGGATTATGATTTTCTGTTTCTGATCATTTGTTTCTACTTCTTCTGATTGTGATTAAAAATTTAAGTCAGGTGTAGATTTCGAATGCGTTTTTCTTTTGTTTAGCTTGATGTAATTCATTAACTTCTGTAGCTAAAATTGCATAGTTGAAAAGTACTCAAAAATAAATAATACTAACTCATGGTTTCAAGTAAATTGTGTGCTTATTAAAACTCCGTAAACAAGTTTCAATTTTGATTAAGACAAGAGCACCTATTTCAACATTAAACAAAAAATACATTATAGTGCCTAGTTGGGTTTGAACCACATGCCACCACCTACTATCTTATATATTATAGTTAAATGATATTTTTTCCCCTTCTTGGGATGATCCTTTTTCTCTCTTTATACCAAACCAATTGTTTTTAAAAAACCCAAATATTTTAAAACTATTTTATAAGCCAAGAACTACGCTTTTGATGAATAGTTTATTTACAAAGTCACGTTAGGTTATTTGTTTGACAATCAAAGTTCAAATTTGTTATTTTGTTACTCTGAGAGGAGAACTTGGGGCTCTATGTAGGGGATATTTTGGTATTCCATGAGAGGGGATACAAAGATGTAAGGGATGCATCGACTCGGTCAGGCAATAATCCCCTCTTTTGCTGTCGTACTTTTAAACTACAACTACTTAATGTATTACTGTTTTAGTTTTCAATTTGTACTTATCCACTATAATCAATTTGCTACATTATTCGCTGTTATTCGAACCATGTGGCGAATCTTTGGCGACAAAAAGGTGTTTCTGCGCACGCCAGTGCATCTGCATTAAGAAAAGAAAACATAACGGTTGTTCTTCGAGACAAGATGCATTACTGGTGTAGTTGCTCATAATAAAATTATATAAATCACAAAATATCGAGTTTGAATTAAAAGCCTTAATTTAATGTTAGATATGGGCTGTCGAGGACGATGTTCGGTGGTTGTTTGTTTGACATTGTTGGCAATTTTAACTTCGGAACCACTAAAAGGGATCGCTCGTCATAAATTCACTACTCGCTACAAACCACAATTTCAAGGCAGCTTCATTGGATACTCTATGATATATGCAAGGGATGCGATTTACCACCAGACCGTTCAGCAACGCAAGCCAAGCCGTAACAAAGGTTCTGCTTTCCAAATCAATTTTAATTAAATATCTCAGTAATAGAATACAATACCAAACTCTGATGAACTTCCAAAAAAATTCATCACCTTAAAAATGCAGGATAAGCACGGGTCCACTAGTGCTTACTTATGACTATTAATTATTTTAAGTTTCATAAACGTCTACTCTGTTGTTTGCTTCCTTATCAATATTGTTTGCAATGGAAATGTTTTATGTCACTGGCACGTGAGTGACAATCGGCATCAACGAGCTGAGTGTTCTCATAGTTTTGGTATCAAGATAATTAATCATTAACACTTTACTTTTTTTGTTCGAGCAATTCAGATAATGGTTTTAAAACAAAAAACATGGCATGTCTTCCCCCAATCTACCGATTGTGGCTATGAATGCAGTAATGAAATAAGTTTTCGAGTAAAAAAAAAATAATTCGGTTGTGTTTTTGTTTTCCTTACATACACGACTGGATAAGTTTAAATTTAAAATATTTGTTTAACCTTGGTGGTTAAAAAAACCCAGAAGTACTTTGTATCAATAGAGTCAGTCACATAACAAACTCTGATTACCTGGAATAAATCGTGGTTTTTTTTTCTTTTTATGTTGACAAACGGAATTTGATTTCACATGAATCCTGAATTTTATTCACTTAAAAAAGCAAAATTAAACTGGGAAAAGTTAGATTTTCCCCTCCGAATAGAATTTAAAAACTAAATTCTACACATAAAATAATTGAATAAACTACTTATTTAGCATTCTTATGCTGTCATTCGTTTGTATTTCTAGGCACATTACTTAAATAATAAACAATGTAATTATTCAATATAAGCGTTTTCAAGAAAAGAATTGAATAAATACTAAGAATTCCAAATACTACACAAGCCCATGCTTTAAAGTGACACCAAATTTACCCAGCAAACAATTCGCATAAAGTAATTTAGAAACAAATACAAAACTTTCAGCATCTAAAGTAAACATTCCTTCTATTATTAGATAACAAAAGTTGAATCATTAAAATGTCTCGTTTCTAAAACTAAATAAACAACTATTCATTAAATTTACAACAATATCGTTTATTTGAAGTTACTTAGAGAACAAAAATTGCACCAAATACAGAGTGTAATGAAACAGCGCAAAATAAAATAAACATTCGGTTTGAAAAGGAAAGTCCAGCTCTGCTATTTAACAACTCAAGGAAGCTCTGCGATCTATGAATATTTACTTAACAGTAGTTCTTTTTCCTCATACATCCAAACTAAAGATGACAAGGAAACATTCGACCCTAACCGCAGCAAAAATGCTGAAAAAGAAAGTGCAACTGAAATTTAAGTAATAAGATGTATATATGCTATATCCATAGCAGTACAAACTTACACGAGTAAATCATTCTCTTCCGACTTTCATAAGCCGATGGAAAATGAGACGAGAACTAATTTACCATCAAGTTCTAAAATATCTATTTTTTGAAGAATATCCATTCAAGTAATAATGGTTAATTGCATTGTATTGTTCGTTAAACAAGTAAGCGAGGTATTTTTCTGCGCTAAAACATTGTTACAAATTCTGCACTACTGTGGGTAGTCCAAATGGTAAGATCGACACGGATATTTCATCAAGAATTATTTGCATAAAACCAGAGCCAAATTGCACCAACCACAATCATTTCACTTGCTATATTATAGTAAAAGAAAAACGGTTGCAACCATTCGTTGAAATTAATCGCCATAGCGAAAAACCGCACAGGAGTTGTAAGTGCAGTCATCCGAATAACAATGATAGTTAAGAGGCCTTCAAGCAAATCCCGCATTTGCGTTTCGAACGTGGGAAAACTACTCACACGCAGTAAGATTAAAAAAAATAATTAAATTATATTTTGGAATTTTTTACAATTTTTAATTAGATTTTAGAATGCCAATGCGTAAAATCTAAGTAGAATTCTATTCACATGTTATTAATAATGGATTTCTTAGGATGATGATGATAATAATAATGGATTAGTAGACGTATGTTCTAAAAAGACGTATGTTATCCGGAAAACACTAGACCTTGTGAAAAGAAACACCAAGTAAAATTGTTAGCCAGAAAAAATTGTGAAATCGAATGTTTGCCACAAAGAGTTGCATTAATTCCTTTGGGATACGTGTAGATGGGAATCACAATTTTTCCGCACGACCGCGAAAAGATCTAAGATAGTGTGACATTTTCGAGCCACACTATTAACCCTTTGCAATCCAGGCCTTTTTTGCGTGGAGGGACCACCAACTCGATAACTTTTCCGCCATTTTCGGTTGTTTCGTGGTTACAGATCTGCTTCAAAGAAACTAAACACAGTTATTGGCCTTGCATCGAATTTCCACATCAAACCTAGTGGTCCTCTCGAGTTGCGGCATCAAATCATGTGGTGAATGAGAGTCACCTCTGGAGTGCAAAGGGTTAAATATCTTTCACACACACACACAACTAATCACTGAAGCCTCCGGAAAAACAACAGTTGAACTGCAGGATAGGGACGGATTTATTAGAGCAACACTAGAATACAGAAACCACTTGCCAGAATGTTGGTCCAAAAAAGGTTATAAGCAATAATATTTTTGTATGTCTGAAAGATGGAATAAATTTTCTTTTCGCATTATAATGAGGTAAGGGTAATGTGTTTTTATTTAAAAAATTGCTTTCAATTTCCAAAATTCGGTGCCGTTGGGACGGCAGAAGATATCAACGTAAATCAAAATTTTTACTGCTGTTGTTAAATAACAGTAACTTATAAGCATTACCGCAAAATGATCAACGAAATCAGTGATAATTTATTATTTTTTTAATTTTAAGCATTTTTAGTCCAATTTTCACAGTTTTTGACCCATTGAGGCGACAGAAGATATCAATTTAGAGCTTTAAGATTTTACACACTTTTACTGATGAGAGTCTGTAATTTTTCTGCACTACCGCAAAAAGATTCAAAATACTTCGACTTTTTCGGCCCGGCCTAATAAGCAATCAGTAGGTAACAGCCTAGGTTTATTTCAAAATAACGTCATTTGATATGTTTGAGCTTCTCTGTACCCACTGTACTGAATTGAGATTAATTCTATAAAAACTCTAGCCTGACAAGTACTAGATGCAAATGGGGATTTCTTGCAATAATCCCAATTTAGTTCAATGAAAACAAGTAACCCAAAAGATTTAAACACGACTGCTTGCAGCAAACATTTCACTTCCTAACTTTTTCTGTCTGACCAATTTACTTGTTGTGTGTTTTTTAGAACGTCTAATGATTATTTTGGGGACGTATTTTTTTATTGAATAATCATTTTGTCCTTCTAAACGCAAAATGGCATAAGCGACAACAACGTTAGAATCACGTACAACTCTTTGTATAGGAAGCGACAGTAAATATCGTGATGCAAAATTGTAGAGAGATTTAGATTTGCAATCAAAATCTGGTTCGTTTCCTTCAAGTAAAAATCTTCCTTGCCGTACAAAGAAAAAGTGGTTATTCATAAATAAAAATTAGTACCTACTAGTTTTAACTTGAGTACAAAATCATGCAAATACATCTAAAAATAAGTAAAATAAATTCATCAAATAGTTTGAGCTATAAGCCCTAGCTGAAGTTTTAGTCACAACCGGATAAAATTCCGGTGACTTCAGCGATTTTCAAAGGAATTTTTTTCCATGTTGCTTTTAATAATTATATGCTTATTTTCCGTCTACTCATCCGGGGCAACACGATGACAAAAATCAGAGTTCTAGCTATAATAGAAGCTAAATGTGAGCAATCGAAAAACAATCTAAGCTCTCTCAAAATAATATACACATTCTACCGTTTTAACATCGGACTTGGCGGCGGAACATTGCCGTGTTTCTAGATATAAGACATATAGTTAAGAAAGGAACTGAATTTCATCAAAGATACTCTCAGTTGAGTAAAGGGATTTCTAGAATGACCTATTTGAATCCAGAATAAAGGTACACATTTCAACATGTATTATTCAACTTTAAAAATTAAAATCGCACAGTTTGAGTAGTTACAGTATGTGTAGGTGCTCACTCCACTTACCGTGATTAAAATGACCACGCCTTATATTTTCATTTTTAATATGGGCTGATAATTCTCAAAAAGAAAAAACGATCAAACAATTTTTTGCTATAAGATTATGAACTTTGTCTTCATTTCAAAGAATTTGCAATTTACATTTGTGGGTGTTTTACCGATTTCAATTATAATTGTTTTGAAACTTCTTTACTGAAGGTATAGCGATACGATAGTCAACAGAATACTGGCATAAAGGCAGGATATCATTTAAAGAGACATAGAAAACTTGTTTAGCTTGCTGATCGCCTTAAACTGATTATTTAAATAAGTATTGAATAACTATAAATATTTCATAATTATAATAATTATCAATGTTAAATAAGTAAATTGAATCTTAAATTAAAAAAAAAAAATCTTTTCTCTTGTAACAAAATTTAAAAGTTGGGATCATGGATCATCTGCATCTGCACATAGCACACTGTTTACAGGCCTAATTTATGTTGAAGAGAATTCGTTATTTACCAAAGAGAAACAGCATGATTTTCCTAGCTCTTGTTTTCTTCCAAACATAAACAAGCTCGATTATGGCAGTAAATATCGCTAAAATGCCGTTTCTACAAACTTTTATATTGAGGTACATCAGGATAATATACAAGCTTGTAAGATTTACTGACATTTAATAAACGCCACCTCCTCCTATTAAGGTTGGTAGACAATATGAGACAATAAAAAAAACAGCCAATTTAGATTTTTTTTTTTTTTTTAATATTTTGTAAGTTGAAGATTTTGGCCAAAATCTTGGTGAGAAAACTTGACAACGAATATTCCAGTTTTTGTCCGATATATTTATTTGCAGTCAAGATGTGAGCTTCCCATAACCATTTCCGATACTTCTAGCTGTAACTACCGGTAGAACTTCAATAGATTTGATATATCACCCTTGTCTAATATTTATAGTCTTTACTGAGAATATTGAACTCGGACAAGCAACCTTTACATAAGTTTTTCCCTACATTAGTGTGGAAGCTATAAAAAAGCAAAATACAGTTCAAAGAGCCTTACTAGAAAGTTTCTTTTTTCTAATAGCAAAAGAGACCATTAAAACAACCCAAATCATTTGAACTGTGAATTTCCGAATGAAATCGTCCATTGGCTTAGCAAAATTCACGATTCGATGACTTTCTAAACAAACCAAACTATGTTTATACTATCCGAGACGGAAAAAGAAACACGAATCAAATGCCCCGTGTACTTATTCATCAATTCCAATTTCGAAAACCTAATTCGCTTTCCACCAAACTAAACTACGCTTTAATGAAGAATGTGGGACATTTCAGATGAATGGATAACTCCTATCCAAAACACACTAAAAGAATCCTTTCAAAAACAATCTGATTCAAATGCCCCTATGCATATATTCACTAATTCCAGTTCCAAGAACCTAACTATGTAGCTTTCCACCTGGCTAGACGAGACTTGAATGGATTGGGGGGCATTTCGGGTTGAGTGGCTGGCTCGTCTTTTCTCCTGACAGGAAACTGTTCAAAAACACGAATTAACGGTTCGAATTAAAGATGAAGTAGGTTTCTCATGACGCAACCTTCTGTCCGGGGTGCTAAATGACCGCTGGCAGAATTGCTGCAGCATCTAACCCAGAATAGAATGAGGCAGTCCAGTCGGCCACTGCTTTTTGAACCTTCATCCACCGGTTTAGTTAAAAGAAAACCAGTTCATAAAGTTCTTTTCGGATGGTTAGATCAGTTTCCACCTGCTTCAATTGTTTTCCTGAGTGAGAAATAGAGGAAATTTTGAGCTGCGAATAAACTAAGGCTCGTAAGGTAACAGACTGATTGTGGACTATACGGACCACAGTGTTTATCTACTTCACGTTTATTCATTTTCTCAAAACATAATTATATCTCATTTAATTTTATTAAATTACGTTATTTATTTTATAAAATTATTTGTTATTTATTTATAAAATTATGTTATTTATTTTTACAAAATTACGCTATTTAATTATTTAAAATTATATTTTAATTAATTGTATAAAAACATTTTATTCAATTATATAAAAACATTTTATTCGATTATATAGAACATTTTTATACAAATGCAATTATTTTAATTAAATAAAATTATTTTGCTTAGTTATATAAAACTATTTTGCCTAATTATATAAAATTGTATTTTACTTCATTGTATAAAAGTATATTTTACTTAATTATACATTATTTACATAATATTTTGATCAATTCCTGACAACATTCTGAATAAGCAGTCTCTTTTCAATTAAACTACGTAATGTTCTTATTAGAATTACTTTTTATGGAAATATTCTCTGAGAGGCCAACTTTACTACGGATTTTCCTTAGTTTTCACGACTTATTATGGTTTTAAGGACTTTCTTTGAAACCTACGGAAAAGACCTACGCGAAATATCTTTTTTTCAGTATTTTGCCAATAACCTTGAAATTCGCCAATACTTTTCTTATTTCCAATATTTACGTTTTCACTGGGTGTTACGCTGATGTAATAGTTGCTACTGTAATTCGTACTCATCATCGTAATGTAAGAGTATTTAACAAGTGTGAACCATACAAAGTAAAATTCAGTAAAAACTACGGAAAATCCTTAAAAAAGTTGGCATCTCTGTATTATTTTATGAATTTATATATTAAAAGCAATGGGGATCATTCTATTTTCTTAATGTTATTTATAATAAAAAAAAAAACAAATTTAACACTAACACAACTGAGTGTGTATAATGCAATATACGTATCAAATTACGTTAAAACGATACTATATTTTTATTATAAAACTGATATAGTTGTATGTTATTTATATATTGTTCATAACAACGACATTGATCAAAAAGTTAGAATACAAATCGAGCCGTTAATTAAAGTCTATTGAGTATGTGTGTCGTAAGAGAAAATGCTTAAAAAACAGTTGAAACCTACCAAAACTGGCAATATTGGTATTTGCCAAATCATTGCTTAATACTTAATTTAAGTGAGGTTTAAGAGAGATCGTCAATTTAAGTGAACTTTAAGAGAGATCGTCAGCCTTTCCTTCTCCATAGAACTAATACTTCATTTTTTTTCACAAACCGCTCCCAAATCACTAAAATGAATCGGTGCCATAGATGCCTATACACAACCCCCTTAGCACTCATCTACAGGATGGACATATTTGACATTTAGTTTTCATTTGACATCAGGAACCAGATGTATAAATATAGGTTGAATGAGCCAACAAACCAGAAGATTTGACCGGAAATCCAAAGCTATTCGGTGCGTGAAATACACAGCCCGAATCCAGGGAAACGGAAATGGGCTTTGTGAAGCTGATCCACGTACTAACACCTGTACAACGCCGTTTCCGGGCAGATGGTCTTTGTCCCAACCCCTCAGTATGAGGACGAGCAGGATTTAGAATAAGGACTATAAAAAAAGGGACTTTTTATAACATCGCTTTATTATGTGGTGTTTTTTATTCAGTTTTTTTAGGTGGTTGGGAGAATTGATTGTTGGGTGCAACCTGAGGAAAAAAAGTTCGTCTAAGGGAATTCGAGGAATGTTTACTGTGAAAGTAGGTCTTGGGAGTTTTATTTAGAATATTTTAACAAATAAAAATAATGGCTCAGTTAAGGAACTTTAGTAAGTTGGATAAATAATCCAAAAACTGAATAATTATACAATCACAAAGTACGAATCAATAAAAAAAATGAAACATGAAAAAGTATGTCGTATTAGAAAATGTTGCGTATGGTGGGGATTCTTATGGTTTATAAAAATTATCACTCTTAAACAGATTTTCGTGAGTGAAATATCGATTCAATCTTTTGTAAGAAAATTTTATTCACTTTAATATTCATATTTTTTATTATAAATAAACATTAATCAGAAAATTAATTGTTTAAACTGTCATGGACTAGATACAGTAAGAATAGGTTTTAAAGGAATACTTAAATATGAAAAAACTGTAGATTATGCTGCATAATCTAATAATATCAATCTTTTTATATATACCACATTGTTACTTTAACTGTAAGTAGAATGATTTAAAGATAAAAATCGATAACTTCCAACACTAAATCTACTTAAAAATCTATCGTTAGCAATATATCTGATTGAGAATCTTATTTATATTAGTATAACTTTAATACCACAATATTTATCAGTTCGTCAATTTCTTCTAGAAAACATTAAGTTAAGAAAAGGAAATTTTTCCCACAAAATTTCAACGCCCAATTTTCCGTCAGCTTGTAAAGATTCTTATTATTTAAAATCAAGGTTGATACTAAGTTCTCAGTGTACCTAGCTCCACAAGGTTGAATAAATGTCTTTTATTTCTTTGTTTAATCCATTTTCCGGCACGTTGACAGAGATTCCTATATATTCTATTAAAACAAGTGTCCTTGTTTTGGTCTGACATTCTTATGATAAATTGAATTAGAGGAAAATATAATGGATAAAACATTGTCGAAAAGAAAACCTTTCTTTTATTTTCCGCTAGCGTTACAACGAGAGTAATAATTAAGGCTATCATATAATCTACTCAAATCCTTAAAGCTTACATAAAGGATGAAGTGTAAACATTTCTTCACAATATGCAAATAGGGAAACTTTGCAGAAAAACACCCAAAGTGTGATTATAATTTTTTTTTATCAATTCGACACTACTTACGAGAGTATCAGAGTCGTAGAAGTCACTTCAACTGTCTGAAATACACATTATAAAAAAAAAAATCTCACGAGTTATTAATATTACTTATAAATATATGGATAAACATGAGTGTAATAGGATGGTTCGAAAAAAAAAATTATTTTTGAAACGCATGAGGTGAAAAAAGTTGTTACGTATCTTGACAAGAAAAACTGTAAAAAAAAATACTTTCCGATCGCGCATTCACCTCCAAGTTAGAAGATTGGTTGGTTGGTTGGTTGGTTGGTTGGTTGGTTGGTTGGTTGGTTGGTTGGTTGGTTGGTTGGTTGGTTGGTGGGAGGGAGTTTAACGGCGCAAGGGCAACACCCATGGGCCATACTGCGCCAATCAATCGTCAATTGCTTTCAAGATTGCTTAAACAGGTCTTATTAGGTAAAATTTTAAAAAGTCAAAGATAAGAGAAACAAATATTCAAATCAATTGATAAAAACCAATGTCATATAGGAAATTAAAAAGATTTTCGTGAGGAGGTGAAGATAAAATACATGAAAGAGAAGGATGATTGGATTTAAAATGCCGTTGTCTGAATGCATTGAAAGATGGACATTCACTTAAAACGTGTAAAACAGAAAAAATAACTCCACAGGAATTGCATGTGGGGGCATCTTCTGCCAGCAGAAGATGCACATGGGTAAAACTCAAAGTTAGAAGAAAATACAAAAAATAACTATTTTCCCTAAATTTTTTTAAATTTCTATACGTTGTATATTTGATTGGTTGTATTCAGATTATCTGGCGCCGTCAGCAACACGGAGGCTATAATGCGCCGAAACATTCGTCATTAGACAAGCCAACATACATTTACAAACACCCATGCCTAACACGGGACTCGAAACCGCAACCTCGCGGTCTAGAAGCCAGCACGCTAACCACAATACAGTTTGGTCGGCGTTGTATATTTGAAAGGCAATTGTTTGCAAAGTGTAGTGAAATAGTAGTATAACACAGGAAAGCACTTTTCAATGCATTTCTACAACATACATTAATAATTCAAAATACACAAAAGTAAAGCTTTTTTGTAAAAAAAACAATTTTTCTGTAAAATGGGTACTAACGTTATTTCTAAAAAAAAAATTATTTTTTTTTAACTTGCTTTTATTCATTTTGGTTCACTTTTTTCTTAAGCTTTCTATCCCAGTGATGTACTTTATAGGACATTTTTGTAGAAAAGTTGGGCATTATGGAACTTAAAAAAAAAAAAGTGTTGTCCTAACGTCTTTGGCGTCAGCGCCACCCACTTTTTGTCTTCTCTCTTTACACAAGCGTTCCACAGCTTGTGAGTAACAAGGAAACGAGTTGAAGTCTAATTTTAGTGGTCCCTAGTAGCACAGAATTGCTGGCCAATTTCGCCAGACATAGGCCAATCCCGATGTGGAACGTTGTGAATCGGTCGTTGGAAACAATATTAACTAATCTCGCCCAATTCTGGATAAAATATAGAAGATGTTTTGAAATGTCGATACACAGTTTTCAAATTGCGATATTTTATTTATGAGAAACAAAACTATGTGGCGGTTTTGAAATGTTTATTTTTGAAAAATCGTGTACTTTGGAGCTAGCTCGGCCAGAATAAGCCAATCTTCCAAGTCTCTCCTGTTTCCAGCAATATAGCTGTGCTACCACGGATGTGCCAGTCCTTACTAACAAATGTTCGTTTGTTACTTCCCAGTCCTATTACAAACATTCCAATTAATTATATCCACGTAATCAGTGGCAATAAAGTTAACTTTGGTTGACTTGCAATGCCCGATTGTCTTTCTCTAGGAAAGTTCTCGAGATTTCATAACCCGACGACCCAGTTCTCTTACATCTCTCCTTTCGAACAAAATCATTGCCGAAATCCAATTTGTTGGGTGAGGGAAGGAAGCATTTCGTTCAGTAACTGAGTTTAAAACTTCCAGTAAATATTTAGGGAGGAATCGAGACAATCGAATTGCCTCATATATGATCTTAGGTCCTTCAGAAAATTAACTTTTTTTTAATGCAAAAATATCAAAAAGATAACTAATCTGTCTCTCAGTACTTCCATCTCAACTATAGGAATTAAACATTCAACATGTAAATAATCAGTCAGGGGAAATTTTTCACAGTTCTTCAATTTTTTTTATCTATGTTCCCACTAAAAGTTGTTGGTCCTGCTGTAGTACTATCTACGTGTTTAAATAGGCGTCTGAATGGCAATTCATTAAAGTATAGGAGGCATATATCCCACTGTAGTGGTCTCTCAAAGTGAAATTTGATCTGTTCAATTATTTCCAGCCAGTATTAATAGCAGTCTCAATCACAGCCATGTGTGTATGATCCAATGAATAAGCAAGTGAGTTTATGAGACTCAAAGGAAGAGAAGGCACCAAGAGAAAGGCCACCCAAATTGAAACCCGCCAAAACAGTCTTTATCAATGCTTCTAAGTTAATGCGTGAACGATTATTATGGAATAATTATTAATTTGATTTTTTTCCAAGTTCTATCTACTTCATTCCACAAAATACAAACTAATGTGCCTCGATAATTTAGTGATTGGTGTACTTTACAAATCGATGGAAAAATGTATTTTTTGTACTTATTCAGAATGAATGCTTGAAGTATATAAAACAATTTTAACAAAAATATGTAAGAAATAACGTTAGTATCCATTTTAAAGAAAAATAAATTTTTTAACAAAAACATGTATTTTTGAATATTTTTAATTATATATGTTTTAAAAATGCAGAGAATATTATTTTCCTGTGTTATACCACCCTCCACTACACATTTCAAACTATTGCCTTTCAAATATGTAACGTTTAGAAATTTTAAAAAATTTGGGAAAAAAGTTATTTCTTTTATTTTCTCCAAACTTTGAGGCGAATGCGCGATCGGAAGATAAAAAAAAAAAAATTCACATTTTTTTTTTTTTTTTTAAGTTTTTCTTATCAAGATATATAACAATTTTTTTCACCTCATGCGTTTCAAAAATATATATTTTTTTCCCGAATTAACCTAGAGTGTAAGCATGAAAGTTACGTGATAGGAAAATTTAAAACTCAATTATTAAAGTGTATATAACGGTACATTGGGAGTTATAAGAAAACAAGTCGTGGACGAGTAAAAACAAAAAGTTTATTTCCAAGAGAAGGGAGAAGACGGGATGACCCTTGGCTAGAGCAAAGAGTTGATTATATCAAAAGGCGTGGCAAACCGAAGTACGGAGATTTTATAGGTTTACTAGTAACGCTCGATAATTCAAGGCGCCTCCCGCAAACACCGGAAAATACTAGAGAATTCTAAATCGGAAATTGAAGATTCTAATTGGAATACATTACATGTATTTTATGATATATTTCAAACTTTATTAAACTTTTTAACAATGAAACTGATAGATAAATTTGTTTTCGTTTAGGTTCATTAATTGTCGAAAACACAGTCAAACAATGACCACTGAACTCTAACTACAAATTTAAAATATCTCACGAGTTCTGCTAGTAGATGTCATTTAAAAAGCTGCCATACTGTGGCTCATTTAATGTTGTGTAAAAGGATGACCTTGATTATTAACAGACGCTGGGGGGAGGGGAGAGTCGTTATTATAGATAACTATGGTGATCGTTAAGCCTTCTTCGACTTCAAGTCATTAACAAAGTATGCATTACCAAGAAGTTGCAGTTCAGGATAAGTGAAACTCGTCAATTTCTATAAATTCCGTTAAATATGAATACTCCTGAAATACATTTTCAATGAGATTTATTTTGCAAATCTTAAACAAATGCTTGCAATTCTTTTAATATTCTAGCATTGCTCAATCAATTAATGCATTCACTAATAAGCTGCTTGCAATTTAACCTAGTCCATCAACACAAAGTATAAACTGGCCAACTGCTTATAATTCAACTTATTCCAAGAATTCGGTATTATCTATTTGTATAGGATCTAATGCACTTCTAGAGTATTCGCGAGAACTAACAAATGTCTTTGGATGTTTACGCGCGCATATTTTCGAACACGAATCTTTCCGCTCTGCTGCATGTAAGCTGTGTATCGCTACCTGGCCCTTTAGGTATACCTGGAGGGCTAAGAGCGTAAAGGTTCAATAAACTGATTAACAATTCAACTAGAGATAGATCTTATTCCTTACTACGGCTATCAGTATTACGACTGATGCGGGGATTTCTTATTTAGTTTACAGTGACGATTTCAAAATTATCTGACCATCGGGAAAAGTTTGACCAATTTTATTTAAGCAAAGAAATCTACTTATTACTAGAGTGTGGAAAAAATGTCAACTTCGGAGGTAGTGATGAGTTAACAAAATAAAAACGTAGTACTTATTTCCACAAAAATGTAGTTCAGATACATTTTATCTCTGCATTGTATCATTGTGATATTTAGAAATTTTATCAGCATTGATTTTTATGGTTTTAATCAGTAATAAGGTAGATAGGGAGTGGAATGTATTAATGCTTTTAAAAATGAAATTGAATTTGAGGTCGCTACACGATTTTTAACAGTAATTTTTTTTTTCAATTTGTATAAATAAAATGGTACTATAAATTCTTGCAACATAGAGGCATTGGAATACAAAAAGTGTTAAAAAAAACTTCAATACTATACTGGTATTTTTTACCCAGCGAAATTTGTCGGAAAATATTATTTTAAGTAGCACATATAACCAGGTTAAGTATATGTTTCGAAATATTAAAAAAAAATTTACTGTTTTTTTTAAATGCATCTGACACTTTCTGAACGCAAACTCAAATCCAAGCAATAGGATTCATTCATTCATTTTTAACTTTTTTTTCTAAAAGTCTAAAAAATTCAAAATACACTTTAAATGATCTAAATAAACAAGATATATGATAATCAGTCATTGTTTTTAACTATTGCAAAGTCGTCTTTAATGGGTTAATATTGCTAGAAAAACAAAGTAATGTTACAAAAAATTTATAAAAAACTCTCTCTTTTTAATTTTCTCTAGTAAATTTAAAAGTATCTAAAAAATAATGCAATTTATATTTAAATATGTACATTCGTCACAAGCGCATGTGTATTTGAGGAGAAAATATCAAATGAATTAGTTATTATTAAAAATAAACTGTAAACAACTGGAAATTCTGCAGTCAACAAGAAATAGCACCTTTCATTGCACTGAAATTTCAACCAAATGTAAATAATAAACTAGTTTGACCATACCAAATTAATGGTTAAGCCAGTTCGCTGGAAAATTCACAGCAGTACATCAGTTTGATTGCCTAGAATAAATTTTAAAACGCCAGTTATAATTTTTACTATCCCTACTTTTAGATATAAAGGAATGTTCGGGAAGATATTTTTGAGTTATTAATTATGTCAAGATCATAGTGTTTTGTAATCCCACTATCTAAATCATAACGCTTTAAAATGTTCTAGCTAGTATTTATGGTATTTCACTAAATAATTTAGGGTTTAGAGCAAGTGTGTCATATACTTCGCTTAATCCCTATTCCATTACGGTTGGTTGATTGGTTGGTTGAAGTATTGGGAATTGTCTGGCTATACGAGGGCTATACTGAGAAAGGTCATCTCCATACAACTAACTCTATGGTACAATAACTATATATTAAGTTTTGAATAAGTTGGCGTCCTAATTATTTCCAATATTTAGGACGATATACCTCTTTTCAGTCTAAATGCGACTCCCTGGCACCACCTGATTGCATCATCTCAATACAGGCCTCGTTCGTAAACGGTTAAAAACTTGTTCACTACAATGTACCCCGAGACAAGGGAAAATGTTATTGTTACAATCAAACCAGGTGAGAAGAGAGTAAAATAAATTGCAAACTTGATGGATTGCAGAATCAATACTGTACTATAAATCAAAAACATTTCTCAGGAAAATTGAGGTTTAAATAAATTTAAAAATAACAATCAGAATGCTGCATTAAGAATTGCATAATCAATTTTGACATTTTGAAACCGAGGAACTGTTGCGATAATAAAAGGTTGAGTTTTTCTCTGGTTTAAACAATAACACTTACCATGCATTTTCAAACAGATTAATAGACCGAATTTTGAAATATTGTTGAAGTTTCACAATCTAAAATAAATAATGAGGAATACGAATTTTAAAATAGGATTAGTACTAGTTCTAGTGATATGGTTATTGATTTAACGTTCAATATCCTACCTTTAAGACTTCAAAATAGAGCTTTCATTATTTTATACCATTAAACTACATTCCCTTTTTATTATTATATTATCTATGGTGGTAAGCTTATTATTCTTAAACCATCCTTTTAATATACTTCTAAGATATTCTTATCACCGGCGATTATGGGTTAATTTGGGGTAAGAGTAAAGTGACCATTTATTTTTTTCCCTTCGACACAGGAACACAATGTCATAATTGTAATAAATTTGATCTTTAAGTATGTTATTCCATTAAACTATATCCATGTTTTATTATTATTATCTATGGTGTTATGCTAACGATTCTCAACTTGGGATACGAGGAACGCGACTATTTATTTCATCCTTCAAAGCGGGGACACCATGTCATTTTTCTGATCTCAACATTAGATGCAAAATATTATTTTTTTTAAAGCGAAACCAATTTAATCCAAAGCAAGCTTGTAATCATTAATCGTGTCTATGACAAATGTGGGTTTTCGTAGACTTGGAGGGTTTCATTCTCCCCCCCCCCCCCCTTCTTTTTTGTAACTGATGATGTAAAGAGTAACGTCTCTTTGTATAGATTTTCAGGGGGTATGAAAAACATAGAGAGTAGAGCTTTTGGTTGAATAATGTTGGTTTTTGTTTATTTTACTTTGAATTGTATACTTGGTTTTTGTGTTGCTTACACTTTGCAGATTGGTTTTCTCATTTGGTATGACAATCATTTCGCTTAGATTATAATAATTGTTCAAAATTAATTTCTTCTAAATTTCGTATATTTCGAATTTAGATTAGCATGGTATGGCCAATTTCACAAAAACCATGGTCGAGATATTGTTAATCGGCTTTGGGAAAGTAATTAAAAATGTTGTAATCTCATTACACATTAAATTAAACTCCCGAATAATTACAATTGTAGTTCAGGAGGGATTTGCTTAGGGTGATCCTTTCTTTCCCCTTTTATACAAAACCAAAAGGGATGAATGAGATATCAATTTAAAGTCTAAAACATTCGCTTCTGATGAATTGAATTCTGAACACTTGTATTATTTGTTTGAAAAGTGCAGGATTTTTTATTATTATTATTATTATTATTATTATTATTATTATGAGTGTCTCCTGAGAGTAAATTTGTGATGTTTTAGCAATCTATAAGAAAGGACTATGTCGGTATTGTATGAGAGGAATTATTTTGGTAATTTATGAGAGGGGAAAACTTTAGTACTCTGAAAGAGGACTATTGTAGAGAGGGGAGGGTGCGCCAACTCAGCCCGGCAATGATCCCTTCTCTACAACAACAAAAAAAAAGAGGTTATTATTACTGTTTAAAAGATCGATTTCTCGACTATAAGCGATTCCCTTCATTATTTGTTAATAAATAGAACTTAACTATTAAAAAAAAGTTTCGTTGGATACTCTATGATGGATGTAGGAGATACGATTTATCACCAGACAGACCAGCGAATCGTGCTGTGTCAAGTTCTTTTTCCCCAAATCCAGTTTCATTATATCTCTCAACAAAAGAATACAATATCTAACATTGAAGAATTTTGAGAAAGGTAATTCCGTTAAGAAATCTTGAATCCCCAGACTGTACACGAGACACTAGTTGTAATTCAACACTTTTTTGTTGTTGCAAACTTATAATGAATTCCTATTTGAAGGCCAATTTTCGATATACGCAAGAGGAATATAATTTTTAATAGTTTAATCAATAAAAATTATTGACCTAACAGCCCTTCACCTCAACTAATATACTTTAACGACATTCGTAAAAGCAAAAACAATGTAAATAATTTAAACCATATAAACAAGATCACGAAAGACGTGCAATAACACAAACTTTCACTTTGTATGCAAGCGACAGGTGCATCCAGTAAAATCCGAATCCATTTCTTTGATGAAAATCGTTATCAGCTACAAATAAAAACATCCACTTCCCAGTCTAAATTTGTGGATGAATATTTCTAAAATGGCTTTGACCGATTAACTACCAGGAAACTCGTTATAATCGAAGGTGTACAAGTATTTAATATGCATCAGGAGGGATACCGGACTATCAATCCACAATTTTTACGTGCTTTTAATTTTTCATTGCTTGTTACTGGACCCCCCAGCTAAAAGTTTTAATGATATAAAAAATCTCAATGGTAAGAAATTATCAGTGAATCATCTTGAATGTGTATTTAAGATGTTCTTATATTCTCGTAGCATAGTCTTATGCACTCATGACCGATACTATTATGGTGCATTACTCAAATGATGCTTACATTTAATGCATAAATTAAACACACAAAAAATATCATAAATTTTGTTTGTTGTATAGTGCAGGGAATTACTGTAAATAGAAAAATGCTGGAAATAAGATAAAGTTTAAAAAAAAATAGTGAAATTGACGTCGGTAATATATTCTAAAAGCTATAATTTTAACATTTACAGTGGGTAAAAAAAAAGTCTCCGTACGGAAGCCAAAGTTACAAATAAATTAGCATAATTTGATAATCTTTTGCTTCACATCTTCAGTAACTATTGAAATATGTTTAATTTGATTCTTTAAAATAAGTTTATAATAAATGCCTGTTTTTACAATAAGCATCAAGTATTTAAATGGAAATATTTAGGAGATGTTGTTAAGTGCCATTCAAAAAAAGTTTCCGTACGCAATATGAAAATTATGACGTATATGCTGGAAATATGCTGGAAATAAGATAAAGTTTAAAAAAAAATAGTGAAATTGACGTCGGTAATATATTCTAAAAGCTATAATTTTAACATTTACAGTGGGTAAAAAAAAAGTCTCCGTACGGAAGCCAAAGTTACAAATAAATTAGCATAATTTGATAATCTTTTGCTTCACATCTTCAGTAACTATTGAAATATGTTTAATTTGATTCTTTAAAATAAGTTTATAATAAATGCCTGTTTTTACAATAAGCATCAAGTATTTAAATGGAAATATTTAGGAGATGTTGTTAAGTGCCATTCAAAAAAAGTTTCCGTACGCAATATGAAAATTATGACGTCTTCCACCCCCCCCCCCCCAAACCCCCCAACAGACTTGCAGTAAATTTTCAAAACTGAAGTGCACGCAAGTGTCATGAACACATAAAAGCAGCAATTGTTTAATTTTAGCTTGTTGCTGATTGTCTTAAAATGGAGTTCCTGGACCTATTCGTGAGTTTTTGATTCAGTTATGAAATGTTGGATTATCTATGAAAAAAAATGTCGAAATCTTTAATATATTGAAGTCTATAGTACAATATATTATTGAAAGACACCGTGAGCTTCAAACTTTTGAGGATAGAGTTTGATACGGAAGATCTAAAAAGCTAAAACTCTTACATAAAAGAATCTAGTAAGGTTCAAGATAATCTGTGAATAAGTGCACCTCAAGTAGTACATGGCTTAAGATTTGATAAAAAACATTGAAGACAAATCCCAATTGATAATTTATGTGCATTGGTTAAGACATTTTACATTGGAATTTCAGGATACACGTACCTATGCTTATTTCCCTCTTAACTTAAATTACCGACAGCAGCTGCTCTCATACAGGCCCAAACAATACCGCCTCCTTCACAGTGTTAGACAGTTCCACATACATTATAAGTTAACATTTGTTCATTTCGTTTTCTCCTGACCATAACCCATAATTTTAATTCATCACTAAAAACGATTTTGCAAAATCGATGCGCTTTTTTTTGTTACATGTACTTATATAAGGCTTCTCAGGGGCTGCAAATCCATTCAGGCACGTTTTTTTAATGACATTTCTCACCGTTTGAGATGTCACTTCAATGTTTTTATCAATTTTTAACCCCTTTGCGAATTAAGGTGCAGTTATTCGCGGACTCTCTTGAACCTTACTATACGATATTTCTTTTATACAAGCATTTTAGCTTTGAAGATTTTCCGGATTGATCTCTATCCTCAAAAGTTTGAGGCTCATTGGTGTCTTTCAATAATATATTGTACTATAAACTTCAATATGTTAGAGATTTCGAAAAAATTTTTAATTTATAATCCAACATTTTATAACTGAATCACCAACTCACGAATAGGTTTAGGAACTCCATTTTTAAAAAATCAGCTACAAGCTAAAATTAAACAATTGTTGCTATCATGTCTTCATGACACTTCCGTACACTTCTGTTTTGAAAATTTACTGTAAGTCTGTTGTGGAAGACGTCAGATTAATTTTCATATTGGGTACGGAAACTTTTTTTGCATTGACCTTAGCAACATCTCCTAAATATTTCAATTTAAATACTTGCTGCGTTTTGTAAAAACAGACATTTATTATAAACTAACTTAAAAGAATCAAATTAGACATATTTCAGTAGTTACTGAAGATATGAAGCAAAAGATTAGAAATTATGCTAATTTATTTGTAACTTTGGCTTCCGTACGGAGACTTTTTTTACCCATTGTATACAGGGCGTATAGGAGGAAAAGGTTGATTACAAAGGCGTTTACGAGACCAAATTATATTAATGTAGAAAATACTACTTTCTTTAGAATGAACTGAAATATAACACATTCAAAAACGTGACTAACACCATTAAAATTATAATTTTAATTATAATTCATAAAATGGTATAGAAATACTTTTCACGCAACACACTTTAGTATAGCTTGCCCTTTTCCTCTACAGAGCTGGGTTCTAATTAAATTCGGTAACATAAAATTAAAATAAATTATTGAAGTACTATTACTAATAAAATAAATATTAAAAGGAAAAACAACAAATTCACACGATTTCCTATGATTCCTTACCTTATTTCGAGCACTTTTTCAATTTACACCGATTCTCTGCCTCTAAGGACCCTACAAAAGCTATTATACGACCCAACACAATGAATCGCCTTCTACGCATTTCCGAAATTAAAGCACAACCGTTTAACAGCTCGTACAGAAGAGCATTAATAGTCAATAAAAAAAACGCCTAATATCCTGAGGTTACCATACATATCCGTTCATTAGAGCATTTTACAAGAAAAACAAAAAAACTTGCGTGTTACTTCCAAATAAAAATGAAAAATTTACAATACATACAAATGTAAGTAATTACATAATTAAGGTTTTATCTTTACGACGCACGTTTTGCATTCTAGAAATTTACGTTTCTTTAAGAAACCACATTCCATAGAAACGGTTTTTCTTGATTTTCTAAAAATTAATCCCAATTAAATTAAAAGCTAGACTTTCTTAAATAATATTCAATTTGCAAAATATCGATTGAGAGAAAAGGAACACATTTTGAATATGAATGCAATGCTGAATACATACCACACGGGAAATAAAATAACTTAACGTAAAGTAATCGAGTAGTATTTGATTTTAAAGCATATGTATGTATACATATGTATAAACAAGTAAAATTATTTCCCGGAAGTTAAATGAACAAAAGGCTAGTATTTTATCTTATTTGAATCATGTTTAAGTAGTTATTTATTAATCATTTAATAGTCAGTCGACAATCATCTGGCTGAAAACCGGTGGAACTCGTACCTTTGAGTTAAAACATAAATGCTAAAATTGTGTAATTGCCAAATAATGAATATTCTTTTTTTGCCTGAAAAACTACCTCTTTTCAGTTTTAAATGATAAAAGAAAAAAAAAACGATTTTTATCTCTTTTTAGGTAAATTATTCTTTCACAGACTTAGCCAAATTGACAATGTTGTTACTCAATTTTCGGCATTGATGACACTTTTTTTTCCTTTTTTTTTCATGCTACATCTTTGAACATATTCCCGAAAAGCAGATATTTTTTTTATATTTACCTCACTAAAACTAGCATAATAAAACATCCAAAATTAATTATAAATTAATTTCAGTGGAATTAGTATATTTTCCACATTATACAAAAAATCATACCCATATTTATATAGAAATTTCATGCAAAATATACGTTCAAACATATCAATTT
Organism: Linyphia triangularis; assembly: GCA_963978545.1. NCBI lineage: Eukaryota > Metazoa > Arthropoda > Arachnida > Araneae > Linyphiidae > Linyphia > Linyphia triangularis. Next base: position 50,461,927 of record OZ021721.1, on the reverse strand, counting down.
AATAAAGCTGGGAATCCCTTGTTTCAAAGGTATGCAACCCATCCACATCGGCAGTTAAGTTATTCAATCCACGTACAAATCCAATCATTCGTTCAGTGCCAGGCCAAGTCGATGTTCGCGTAACGTTACCCAATAAACCACAAGTCACGTGCTTTCATCCAAGAGCTGAGTCGTGGCCTGTATTAGACACTTGGGAGGATTAGCCATTCCTCTTCCAAAACGGTTTGTAATGATGTGTACAAAGCGAGTTAATTGCTAACCAAGGATGTCGATGGTGGAAGACACTTGGAATTGGAACATCTATTCCATTGAAAAGGTTGGTGGAGTGAACACCAATGATTTTTTAAAAGGCTGTAGATTCAGAGGGGATTTAATCCCTAGGAATTTTTTTTTAACCAGACCAATCATCAAATTAAATGAGAGGAGCAATTAGAAATAAATATATGAATCAAAATTTGTGTTTTTGGTTTGAAATTCCGTCAAATACAACGCATGGAATAACTTTGAAAATCTATCAAATATCTATATACCGCAATCCCTCCCCATTTTTCCACTATAACATTAGTTATATTATCGCACACTTGCTACATGAGCGAGGACTCAAAATTCTTCATTTTGAGTGATAGTGTGTACAGAATCACAGATTACATGTACTTGAAGCTCGTTGAGCGGCACAAAATTGTTTCAAATTGAATTCAAGTTGAAACTGACTTGTGCCGTTCTTACAGATTTAAATTAATGTAGTCTGTGATTCTGTACACACTTCAACGTTTAAAATAGAGAATTTTGAGTGGTGACACTTTTGTAGCAAGGATATCTAAGGATTCAAAATTTCAAATAAAGGAGTTTATGAAAGGTTGTTTGGATGGTTGTACTGGAGATTTTCTTGTGCAAGAGCTACATGAAGGCTATACCTCTTTAGATCAGGATTTGGACTGCCAAGTGTAGTCTTATATGTGAAGATATATGCCACCCAGGACTTTCAGGGGAAAATGGTCACGAATTTGCATGTCGAATGCGAGAAAAACAGTGAAACTTCCTCCATGCAGCTCGACTGTCACAAGCGTGTCAACTCAATTTAAAAATAGGAAGCAGAGACTCGATCGTGGGATCTCTTGTAGTATTCCGTTTCTCGACCACTAAGCCAGCATTTTCCAAGAGTTCTTTCAAGGAACAACTGCTTAAGATTTGTATCTCGAATAGGAAAAACTATGAAAACTCCCAAAACGATCAGCTCGATAGTCTGTAGTGCGGGTGTAGACCGATTCGATTGATATAAGGCGTGTGAACAGTTTCTACAACAATAAAGACCACCAAAGGCCTTTCAATGGAAATCAGTCCCAGATCTGCGTATTGAAATAGAAGAAAACTAAAACATTTTACCATGCAGGTTGGTTGGTTGTTTTCAGATTATCTGGCACCGTCAGCAACACGAGGGCTATAATGCGCCGAAACATTCGTCCTTTGACAAGCCAATATACATTTACAAACACCCATGCCTTACACGGGACTCAAACTCGCAACCTCGCAGTCTAGAAGCTAGTATGCTAACCATCATATCGTTTGGTCGGCTTTTTACCATGCAGGACCACCGCAGCGAAATGTCACACTAACCACCACGTCGTTTCATTATTAAATTTAAATTGCAGAGAGCTTACGAGAAAAATACATATCGAATCCTATCAAATTTATAATGAAAGCTATGCTACGTGCGTAATCTGCCTGAGAATCGCATTCTTATGGCTTAATATTTAATCAAATTCTAAGCTTAATTTCACTTGCTAGATTTTACATTAAAATATAGCTGTTCAAACTTCTGGCCTCATATTAAATATCCGAATTTTTTTTTATCATTGTGAAGAAATCCATTCGAATATCAACAAGACTTATTTCATTGATGATTCCCCCTTCTATAAACCTAGTGACCGTCAATAAAAACTTCAGAAACCCCCATTCTTCTTCAGGTTTTACTCAATCTAATAATAGTTCCATAACGCATTGGTTAAACGCTTTGTAATATTTTACACTTTGCATAAGAATTTTTTTTAAGTAGTGATTTTCTATGCCGCTTTACAAAGTGGAATAGATTTTTTTTCTAAATATCTTTAAAAGCACTTAATTTTGTTTTCGGATAACGTTTACATTGTTTTAGAAACTCTCACAACTAATTGCATAGTTGAAACGCAGTTGAGAAATAAAGGATACTTCGATCAAAGGACTTTACGAAGAAAGTAGGATGGAATGAGTAAATATAAAAAAAAATAGAAGTTACTAATAAGGTAAAAAGTATCGTTTTCTGTATATTACAGCAGTGTCTTATAAATTGTTTTCAAAATACGTACAGGCGGAATAACTATAAATATCTGATTATTTTAAACTACCAATGACTAAAAAAAATTTTTTTTAACAACGAAATTAAAAAATTCTCAGACCAGAAAGAATAAAAAGCCACCACATACTTGTACGGTATACTAGCTCATAACACAATCAGTAATAATAGTTTAAATGTGTCTTCCAAACCCCCTAACGAAGTTCCAAACAGATTTAAATTCCGGAACCGAACTCCTTTATGGGAACCCAGTCACAAATTAGCTCACTCAATATTTAATCAATTAAGTTTTTGACCCAACAATTTGTACAGTTCTTTTAAGTTTATAATGTGTATTTTCATTGTTAACTTAAAATGAAACGCATGATTTTAAATAATACTTAGCAAAGTATTGATAGAAGGCATAAAACAATGAGATGTAGAAGGATATTAAAACTATGCTGAATTAGAGTTTTTAAAAATGTAGCCATAACTATTAATGAGAATCGGTCATACTATTTGGAGAATTAGTTATTTTTCGAAGTTAATCAATACTCACCTCATCGATATCCATGTAATAATTCGATCTTTTACGGCTATTGTTGTTAAGAAATTCATACTTGCACGTAAAAAACGTTGATCCTTTAAGTGAACATTCTTTCTGAATATAATAAACTACCAGAAAATAATTCATAACCTCAAAATATATCAAAACCGGTTTTTAAATTTTCTTAAAAAGGTCTTCTCAGATTATTTTGAACTCCTCTTACTTTACAAACCTAAAATTTCAAAGGTAGATTTGTTCAATTAAAAAGCTTATGTTTAAACTTAAAGGAATTATCAATATAAATCAAAGGTAATTAACCATCCGTCGGACACAATATATTGACGTTCGGGCGCTATGCGTTTGATGAACTACGTTAAAAAAAACATAATAAGCACATAACTAAGTTCATTTCAAGGGATGAACATCATTATAAAAAGTATCAAAAGGTGAACAATTCAAAACTGTCTGCAAAAAAAACATATATTTGCGACGGGGTGAGGAGACAATATTACCTGTGCCTTTCAGATCAAATGTGTCTGATGGAAGGTTAAATTATTAAAATACGAATAATAGAGAAGTCAAACAATGCAGAATGTCTTACCTTTTATACAGAAATGTTCCGATTCTTGCAAAAGATGATCAACAAATATTTCTCTAAATTCTGCTGAAGTTAAAGTCAAATAACACTTACCAGATATCACACAAATGAAAGGTAATAGTCTTTTATGATAACGTGACAGAAGAACCACCGTCAAATAAAAATGAGTTCTAGAAACTCTCTAGAAAAGTTTATCTTACCCGAAATAAGAAGTTATTCCAATATTATAATCCATACGCATATTTATGAACACTTCCTTGACCACAATTCACAACAACAAATCATATTTCACAATCCAGATCGGGCACACACTAATATCCAGTTTGAAACGAACGGAGTTCGCGCACAGCGGAAAGAAAACACACACTCCAAAACACAGACAAAACAAGCACCACGAAAGTTTGTCCGCACTATTCCACAGTTCACGATACACTATCACGTAAACCGAGTCTGGATAGTTCCGGACACTGGCGAATAGGGACGAGCTTCCGTTATGACGTACGAGCCGGCTGCTACGTCACAAAAATCGTCTCTTGTGATTCGTAAGTGCAAAACAGAAAGTAAAATAAAGTCCGTGGTTTTGGGATTATAAGATTGTTTTGTTTTAAGCGAAGCACTTTTTGGAGTTGTTTGACGCTTGCTCTATTTTATTTTGATTTGTTGCGTGGTACCGGGTTTTGCGTGAATCAAATTTTCAACGATTTTGTTACAAGTCGACTTTGGACTAGTTGAAAATTATAATTTTTTCGCATTTAATGATGTGGTAGGGACCGTCAGGTTAAATAATATAATCGCATGTTGTTAAAAAAGTTTGTTTTTTACTTTAAAACATAGAACAGTCTGTTGGGTACTTTATTAAGTGATTTAGTTTGAAAAAGCGAAATACCACACCTTGATTGAGGCACAATTTAGTGGACTTTGATTAGGTTCGTATATTATTATACTCCGTTCGTGCGACTTTTTAGATCTATGTAATGCTAAATGAAATTTTAATGTTTTAATGCCTATTCTGCAGGAAAAAAATTCGCATGTTTTTAAGATCGCCAAAAAAAAAAATTTCACTTGGCTTTTTTTTAATACATTTTTTAAACGATGTTTCATAAACCAAAAGATATTTTCACAATTGTTGAACGTATATTTTACTAAGCTTGTTTAACCATATCCATTCTCACAATCAACAACAAATTTTGAAATATTGTGTTCTAGTTGAGCAAAAAAGCCATTTCAAAATAATATTTAATAAAATTCTAAATGATGGTGACTAAAGAAAAATCGGAAATTTCCTGAAAATCATTCTTGTCTCAATTTTATTATTCTGTTAACAAAATTCTATTATATAGAGATATAAATTGCAAAGGGTTCCATAATTCATCTTGGAGAGTGATATGATAATCAAATGAAAGTTTTTGATTTGCTGGTAACAGCGCTAGCAAAATATTTTAAACTTCCTGTAGACCATAAACTTCAATTGATGAAAATTCTCTATTTTTCTTTAATCTATAATTTTAATTATTTGTCTACTTTATAATTGTGTCTATTATATATCTAATTATTAATATGATTATTAATTATTAATTGGTCTATTTAGACAGCGCTAACAAAATTGTCGATCATATTGGAACTCCTACCAGTTCATGAAATTTAACTAACAATTCTTTAGTTTTCTTTCATTTATATTTTTTATTATTCGATTGTCTACATTTTTATCTAATTTTTGAAACAGTCTTCTCATTTTGTTATAAATATTTTCTAATTGAATTATAATAATTTACATAATTTAAAATTTGAGTGTAGATTATTCAAACAAAAAGGAGAAAGTAGCACAGACAAAAGAGTATTTTGCTTTTAAAAGTTTAATATTATTAAAATATTTTAAAGTATGTCTCAAAACTATTTTGTATAAAACAATTTTAACTTGGTAAAATAGAGTACTATAGCGTTAATCACTTACTATCCCAAACTTTTCTTCCGTAAATTACAAATTATGATTTTGTTAATTTAAAAATGATTCATTTCAGTATATTTTAATTTTTAAGCCTGTAATACATTTTAATTCGTAAGTTAAATATGAAATATACTAATGTCAACGATTATTTTTCTCCATATATTTCAAATTATAACATATTTTATGAAGTTATATATGATAAATACTAATGTTAATTAACAATTTTCTTTATGAATTTAAAATTATAACGTATTTTATAAAATTATATATGATATGTATTAATGTTGCATGATTAAAATGGTCTGCTTAACGGTTTACCCTTTTAAAAACCAGTGATGCCAAATAGCAACACTCAAATTTTTCAACTTCCATTAATTTTTTCCATTTAAATTTCAGATATATTTTCCAAACCACGTTGAAAAACAAGTGCAGTTATTAACAGTTAACAAGTCATATTACTAGAAACATTGTTTTAGAGTATATTTGTAAATAAATTATAGATTAACCTTCATCCAAATAACCTCGGGCCTGAATGGGTTAAACGTGCTGAAGTCGTTTGTCAGATACATTCCATTGTAGAGTAAACATGCCCATCATTAGCTAAACTCCAAAATTTCCGTTTGTAGATAATCGCTTTCATAGTGTTCATATTTAAATTTCTGTCTCTTATTAATTCTCAAGTATTCAGAATTTTTTATTGATTGTTTTTTATTAGTAATTTAGTATTTGGCTTTCCTTTTTTTTAATTATTTTGAAGTAACTTAAAGATTACTAATGCATTAAAAATAGACAAAAGATTCTACGTACCACAACCGTAATATGCTAGGGGGGATAATAAGTATATTGTGACATGTAGCTTAAAATTATAAATTTCAGAATATAAAATCATAAATTTCAGTATTTAAAATTATAAATTTCAGTATTTAAAATTATAAATTTCAGAATTTAAAATTATAAATTTCAGAATTTAAAATTATAAATTTCAGAATTTAAAATTATAAATTTCAGAATTGTTATTATCAGCCGTCGATACTATGTACATATGTAGAAGTATTTATAAAATTTCACAGGCTAAAATGTTTAGACATATACAATAGTATTTTGTGAATTTGTTACTTTATTTACTTAATCACAATAAAATGAAAGTAAATGCCTTTAAAAAGCGTCATATATAAAGTGAAAAATGTTGGGGATGGTGGCAGAATGTTTGAGAAAAACAGCAACACCAGCGGTGCAATTAGTTTATTAAATCATCACTAAACCGCTAGGGACATCAAAACACAGGAACACACACATGACATGAAACAATCAGAGGTGAATGAATAGAATGAAGAAAAGAATGGCATACAGGTTTGAACAACACTTTATATAAACCAGCCACAAGGCAGCGCTGCAAGGCAGGGACAGTCCACAAATAAGTAAAGGGGGAAGTGAGTGACAGGGTATAATAATATCCCAACACTCCCCCACAATGTCAACTCATTTATCAAAATATATAACAATATCATCAACACCAAGCATTCTTAAACACTTATAATGCTTACAAGAAGGTAAGTCTTTAGTTAAAATGTCAGCACCCATATCATCTGTTGACACAAAATTTAAATCAATCTGAAAATCATTTCTAACAAAATGATATCTAATGTCAATATATTTTGTACGTTTATGAATAACTGGATTTTCAACCAATTTTATGGCTCCTTTGTTGTCAGTGAGCATACGCACCCAAATTATAGATATATCGCTTCGTTTTTATCATCAGAAACAGTTGTGTTGTTGAAGACCAAGAGGTGGGAGAAAGGGAATAAACCTAATACCCGTTCTTGTAGTTCTTGTTGATAATAGTTTCAACTCTAATCTATTTATAAATATAATTCAATACTATTTCTATAACTAGTTGTAAAAGGGAAGTATTGTAAGTGCATAGAAAATCAAATGTTGGATATACATCAAAGTTCAACTCTGAGGAGTAGATTTAGTATCAAAATTATTGCAATGTAGATTTTTTTATTCTTTTTTACAAAAAGTCAACAGTTTTTTTTCCCTACAAGAATAAAAAATTACATATATTTTTCTTCTGAGATCAATCCAAAAACAGTCATCAAGTTGTAGATTATACACGATATGAAACAAAATTCGCGATGAAATATTATTATTATACGAGAAAAGAATGATTAACAGAGTTATTAATGTCATAGACATGAAGACTCTTATTCGTTTGTTCTACTGTAATGATATAAAGCGACAATCTTGAAAACCTGTCCTTGACCGATTTTCTTATCTTCAGGTTCTAACGCTTATTTCAGTCCAACAGGAAAAACTTCTTGATATCCTCAATTTCCATTAAAAGTATACAACCAGGTTGTAATAGTAAAAAAGCAAAATGTAACGTCAATGATTAAATATGTAAATGAAACATGGATTGCGTCTGGATACGCAGACTTAAATAACTAGGGTTGAAGGTTAAGAGGCTGTTCGGTGACACCAAGGTGAGAATTTTAATTGCGTTAATTAGACTTCCCTTCATTAACAGGCATATTTAACAGTTTGAGTGTTCCGTACCCTCAAGGGAAACAAGAATATTGATAACACTACAATGTCTGTATAGAAGTCTGATCGAAACCTAAAATGGGAAGTAACTTCGGAATTGAATGTTTATTGTGGTTGATATTTGTCAGAAAGTCTAATATCATACATATAAAAATATATTAATTTTTAAAAATGTGTACAGTTTTTGATAGGGGAGACTGCTCTACCAGAGATACAGTCTTATATAGGTAGATTGCCTCTTAAAAGCAGAATGTAGGTCAAAATCACGAAACGGGCCAAAACGTGTCCCAAGTGTTTTTATATGTGAAATTAAAGAAAATGCTCATAGAAAATAAAATACATGTAAACCTAATGATGTTTTTTATCAAGAAACTTGAAAAAATAGGGGGATGTGTGCAAATAATTTGAAAAAAATAAATAATTTTAAACTTAAATGTCATTTCAGTGACAGTCCCCGGCGAGTATCAAGCGTAATCATTTGCATTGTATGCGAAAATTATTTTCATTTTCTTTTTAAATTTTAGTTAATTACTAACTAAGAATATTCTATAATAGTAAGAAACAAACTTTTCTGCAAAAACTAGTCTTGTTTTTTTATTTATTCGGTCTTTTTACTGTGTCCCCGACTTTTACATCATTTCGATGACGTCACCGTTTTTCTCGTCGAAACCGTAACCATCCAACGTGAACAGCTGAACTTCTCACATTTTAGTGCAAAGTTAGTAATTCGCGCGTGATCCCGTTAAGAAAAGTGGACATAATTTTATTTTTTTTACATTAAAATGAATTGATATTTAATCTTAACTTCGTGCGTACATTTATTATGCATCATTCTAAGCACGGTCTATGTTTAATGTTTTAATATGATGAATAATAAATTGGTGACATTAATGATTACCATTTACATGTGGTTTTATTTATGATCGCACATGGTCCTCGTATTCAGTTAAGCCTAATCGCTACACCATGTAGAAAGGAAGTTCGTCATTCCGGAGACGATCATTTCGGGGACGTATCCGGAAGGAGCTAAATCGTCGAAATGACGTTAAGCTTACGAGATGCAACTAATTTATTAATTTCTTATACTATTTCAAGTTTCTGATGATTTTTAGAAGAAAAGAAATAAAAAAATAAAAAAATTTAAAAATGGGAAAAGACTTGAGGATTTTGAACAAAATCCATTAATTTCAAAATTTGTTTACATTTTATTAAGTGCTCAAAATCACGGTAATACAAATGCAAAAGACAAAAGAAATATTTCCTTAATCATTAAATAATGTTATAATACTTTGAAAATCTTTAAAAAAAAATATTAATAAGAAATAAAAGTAAAGAAATTTCTTTATGGAGCAATATTTATTTACCATCAAGTCACTATTGACTGGAGTGCAGCAAAAAATAATAATAATAATATTTAGTAATTTAGCGTAAAAACTTTGAATTCCAATAGAAAATAAGTTTATTGAAAGAAATAAGGAATAACAAACTTGTTTGCATGAAGTTTCAAAATCGAAGTCCTGATAAGCCATATTCTCCCGTTTCGTGATTTTGACCCATGAGGAAAATTTGGAGTTTTAAGATAGAATTTAATATTGGCAACACTCTAACAAACAGGGGTGTAGTGGAGCGGGAAAGCGTGGGAACGGCGATCCTTTACCTTTCTGGAAGGCGGAACGGCGTTCCTCATCTAGATTTTTTTTTTTTTTTTATTTGTACTTTTTTCTTTTCTTTATGTGATGCTTAAAGCAAAGCCAAATGAGTAAACGAAAGAGTCATTTCATGAGAACTTTGCTTTCGTCTGCGATCCACAATTTCAGGGCTGAGCAGGCAAGTTCTAGTTTTTGTAAAACACTTGAGAGGCGCAGCCAACCACACATGGCCATTTCTCCTTCATTAGAAATGAACTGACACATATGTTTACATCTAGCTATGATTCATTTAATGGCAATTATTCTCTTCAACGAATGATCTGTATTTGTGGATGAATTCCAGAGGTCAAATTTGTATGGTTCGTCATATATATAGGCTAAAATTTCCATACACAAATTCACTCCAACTATCTACATTTTTAAAGAACAAAACTGTGGCCTAGCACATACAGTTCTTTGCGCTCTTTCCTTGAAGAATGTTTCCCCTCCTCTAATTTTAACGGGAACTCTTAACCGATTTATCAACAAAAGTTATGTAATTTTTTTTTTAATAGATATATATATATATATATATATATATTACCGATTTAATAAATTATTTGTAAAACTCTCATCGTACCTAAGAAATGAATTCGTTCAAGAAGAAAATACTAATGACATTTTTTTTTTTTTTTTTTTTTTGTCAATCCAAATAAGTTAAGTAAACCTGCGATTCTGACGGAATAAACTGGTTGGTGCTAAAAATCTAAAATAGGTAAGAGCAAAATGTTGATATTTGTTATTAGCTTGTAAGGTGTTTTGAGATTACGGAATTATGTATTTATATTTTGTCAGATATTGGGAAATATTTATTTTATTGCCAGATATTGGGAAAATCAAACAGATAACTTGCTTGAACATGAAAAAATTTGTCCAAAACAGTATTAATTTTTAAAGCCATTATGTTAACTTCGCTTTTGTATGTTTGTTTGTGAGTTTGAATATGTTTAGTTCAATAGATAAAATGTTGCTTGAAAGTACAGTAAAGAGACTGGCTTCAAGTGCTCCTCTACGTTGTTTTGACAGAACTGAACAGTTGTTAACTTTGTTTCAGTTTAACTTGTCAGTACTAATAATACTATATTAGCCGAATTGCAGCCCTTCACAACCCAGGGTTGCGAAGGGGAACCAAGGCTTGCGCTAAGAGCAGAGGACTACTATAAAAAGTAATGCGTAGCAAAAATCAGTAATTTTAATAACATATATTTTATTAAATTCTTATGAAATTAATTTTATTACAATTTTTATATTTTATATAAAAAAAATGTATCCCGAAAGTTCCTTAATAAAACCTGACGTAAAATAATGTTATTTAGTGCTGAAAACACTACGATTTTAATAATTAGCACCCATACCATTTTTGGAGGGTTTTCTAGACCCATTTTCATTGTAAAAGGCGCCAAAACTCATCTTTGCACACATAGCATTTTACTCTTAGGCCGGTCCTGTATATTTGATTTTCCTTAATATAAAACTGCTAATGGTTTTGTAAATGGGTATAATACATCGAAATTGGGCTGTGAAGAAGTAGGAAAGCAATTCAGATGTACTTTAAAATGCAAAATTAAATTGCTTTTCGGTTTGAGAATAGGAAAGCTTTTATATTTACAGTTATTTCAGAGTTTATTCCGAAATTGTAGCAGCAGTTCCTAAAATAAAATCTTTCCCCCCGAGTTCTTAAAAAAAAAAAAAAAAAAAAAAAAAAAAAAAAAAAAAAACTAAATACAGTGGCGGCGATAAGGGGGGGAAATTTCCCCCGATCCATTTTAAAATCTAGTGATTTTGATGGCAATATCATATATATTATGCAGTTCGCTTTTTCCTCCGATTCCTACTCACTTTTGATTTTTATTGTCACCTAATCGTCACCACTGTCGAAATAACAAAATCGAACTGGATAAGATTTAAAAAAACAGGAATGTCCCAAGCAAATCTATACGTCTGGCAAGTAATGAGTCTATATTGAAATATCCCGCTTAAAATTAGAGATGATTGAGATGGTACACAAATTAATATTTTATCAAGAAATTTTAAATTGACTGATGGATTTTAATTTTCCAATTATTTTAAAAGGAAGAAGAAAAGGAAGGGTCTATCAAGTAAGAGGAACTCCTCTACATATTCTTTTTAATAAGAAGAAAAGCCATAAAACTCTCAATCGACATCTGCAACAATCGCAATCTTTTTAATTCATTTTGAAAACAGATTTAGAGGATCTACAAAATCTTGGAATTTATCCCAACACATTGCATATAAAGCATCTCTGACAATTGGGAAAATTGTTGTAAAAAATTTGTATCAATAATATGTTTGAAAATGTCTTATAATCCATTTATAAAGTGTTAAACTATCTTTTAAAATGGGTTGTGCAAAGCAAATTCTTTAAAAATCCATGTAACTTAATATTTTTAAAAATTTATTTGAATAAAAGAATGAGCCGAAACATACATTTTTTTTTTAATTTTTCAGGTGCTCATTAGCTGTTTTGAGATTATTAAAGTTATATTAATAAAACTATTTAAAATTGTCATTTTCACTCTTCCCTCCCCTCTTCCACACACACAGAAAAAAAATACGTTTGTAACGATGCGACATAGCGTTCCCACACCTTTTTATTTTACACTACACCACTGCTAACAAATGTCCTGAAGTCAACGCAATCATAAGTTTAGGTAAGTAGCTGGAGCTATTTTTCTCATTTTAATACTCAAAGTAAAATTTCGCTGTTGAGGTTTTTGGTGTTTAACATTTTTATAGTTAATAGTAATGAAAAAGATCGGTTAATTTCTTTTATATATGTATCTTGGCCATCATTTTACTGTTTAATATTTCTAAGGAGAAGGCATAATTACCATAGATTTTACTGTCATGCCAAATGAACATAATTAATATGATATTTTCCCAAAGCTTCGCCAAGAAAGAACACTGCTCCTGTAATTACCGGGAAAGCAAATCAGGAGTATTGATTGACACTCCACTTTTTACAAAATTCTAAAAAGGAGAGAGAAAAAAAAAGTTATAATAAAAATCATCCAGGAAAGCAAAGGCTAAAAGCCGAGGAAAAAGCGACTTCATGAATCTTCAGAAGATGGAGAGGAGTAGTCTGGAGATTTTCTTCCTGGGGAGGACGAATCCTATGATGGGTTTGATACTTTATACTTACAATATTTTAATAAGGGGGGAAAAAAAGGAAACACTGCTTCAACCAGTGGAAGCAAGAATGAACTGTAAGAATCTAAATACTGAAGATTTTATACTTGTACGTACATTACTTATTTGTACTTGTATATTAATACCACATCTATAAAAGATATTATGTGGTATAAATTACGAAAAATTCACACTGCTACATTCAATGCCTATTATATGTTAAAGATAGGATTTGGCAACTTAAATTTACACACTGAAGAGCTAGAAAAACAGGTACATCTGCCTAATATCGTAAAGAGACTCTACAAGCACGCTTAAGTGCCTCTACATAACGTAACAGGCATTCGCCTAATGTTTGAAGGTATCCTGAAGGCAATTCACACGATGAATCCTGAAGGGCTGTCCAGAAATCCATAGGAGTGCGAGATGGTGGAGATCTCTTCTGAACAGCACGTTGCAAGGCATCCCGGCCATGCTCTATAATGTTCATGTGTGGGGATTTAGGTGGTCAACGAAGATGTTTAAAGTAAAAAGAGTGCTCTTGGAGCCAGTTTGTAGCAGCTCTCGACGTATGGGGTTTTGCATTGTCCTGCTGGAATTATCGAAGTCCCGTCGAATACACCATGGACATGAATTGGTGCAGGTGATCGGACAGGATACTTACGTACTTGTCACCTGTCAGCGTCGTCTCTAGGCGTTTCAAGGGTCCCATATTGCCCCAACTACATAAGTCCCATACCATCACAGAGGCTCCACCAGCTAGAACAGTCCCTTGTTGACATGTAGAGATCATGGATTCATGAGGTTGTCTCTATACCCATGCCTGTCCATCAGCCCGATACAATTGAAAACGAGACTCATCAGACCAGATAACGTGTTTCCAGTCATCAACATTCCAATAGCGGTATTTGCTGTCCCAGGCGATTCGTAAAGATTTGTACCGTGTCTTCAACAACGGTACACGAATGAGCCTTCACCTTCGAAAGCTCGTATCAATTATTGTCCTTTGAACTGTTTGCACGTGGACACTTGTTGATGCCCCAGCATTGAAATCCAAGGCAACTTTTGGAAGTGTTGCACTGCTATCTTGTTTAAGGATTCTCCTTAGTCGTCGATGGTCCCGTTCTTTCAAGGTCTTTTCCCGGCTGCATCGATGTCTGAGATTTGATCTTTTACCGGATAATGGATATTCACGGTACACTCGTGAAATGGTCGTACGCGAAAATCCAAAATTCGTCGCCACCTTAGAGATACTATATCTCATCTCTCGAGCGCCGACTATAACACCACGTTCAAAGTCCCTTCAATTTTGATAATATGCCATTGTAGCAGTAGAAATCGATCTAACGGCTTTGTCAATTACCTGTTGTCTTCTATAGGAGCTTCCGATTACATTGCATAACGTTGGTTGATGGCATACCTCAAACATTTGCAAACGCATGGCTATACCAGTTTTTCTGGCTCTTCAGTGTATATAACAACATGGGTGAGTGCAAGGTTGACGAAAATGACATTATTTCTAAATTACTTACTCCCAGAGTAGCTGGAGGCACTGCCAGAAATCATAAGTTTTATTTTCATTTTTTATTTGACGAGTGTGATGTGTGTTGAATTTAAATATGCTTCATTTTAATCGAAGTTTGCTTTCAGTTTGAGTGGGTTTTACACAGAAAATGTTTTGTTGTGTTCAAAAGTATTTGATAAAAACAGAAATTTTAAGTTATTAACAGTGACTTTTTTAATTCGGAAATTATTTTGTTCATTTGATACCATAAGTCAAATTTCTTTGTTACCAATTTCATAATGATATTATCGTTCAAAAGACTAATGCGAAAATATTAAGATTTTTTAATCAAATTTGAGTTTAATATTCATGTATATTTTCTTTCTCTAACCTCAGATACATATCCCTTGATTCGGCTCTTTCAGTTCAGAGGTAAAACAAAGGTGTTCTACCTAGGGACAGTTTTAGAGGTTTAAAATTTAATTTTTCATTATTATAATAAATTATACCATTGTGGCAATGCTTTTAAGCATCACCACCTCGGAAAGTCCCTGAAAAATTCGATAAATGCGTAAAAAATAGAAATATAGTCTTTAGCAGGCAGTTGTTTTCCCTTGAGTATCGTCCATCAACGACTGTTCCACTTTAATTTCACTTACCTGAAAGGAATAATGTAATAATTATCGTCAAATATAATGACAATCCTTCTGATTTGGCAGTTTTTAAATTAATGAAAATATGAAAACGTAAGCGCGCAATACACCAATACAAGTCAAATACCAGTATTATAGTGTAATTCAAAGTTTTACGATGTTCTACATTCTTAGGTTTTTTCCGTGATTTAACTTTTTTTAACACCTTATTTTCTATCACAGAAAAAGGATATCTGCCTTATAAACTCTTTTTGAACATCAACACTTCCAATAAACAAATATCTGTCTTAACATTTCTTTAACTGAAGTGTTTTTAAGGTACGTCATACTACCGAAGTGTCACAAATAGCTAGTTATTACGTAATAACTTAAAAAATCGCTTGAATTATACCTATTTTTATGAATTGGCTAAAGTTAAGATTAATTGCTTTAGAACTTAGTATAGTAATTAATGCTTCAGTAAAGTGCACATAGCATGCATTTAAAAAAATTAATCGATTAACAACTTATCTTGTATTTTCTTAATGGTTTCTCTAAATTCATCTACAATTGTATTCAACCTAAGCCAACCTCTGCACATGCATAAATCAAATAACAAAGTCCCATAAAATGCCATTCCTCCTTGGAACATTATTTAATAATTCTAGAAGTTCATGATATGGTAGAAGTAGAGCCACTGTTCTAAAACAAAGGGAGCTATCAGTTTTGCAAAGCAGAATAGTTCTTCGTACTAAAGAAGTCTCGTTTCATGAAATGATTCTACACGTTTTCAACTGATAGCAAAGTTTGGAAAACAGTTCTTACCCCTTTATACTATCGACATTATATATCACCTTTCCAATGTGTTTTATAGATGTATAAAGGTTTATTGTCTTTGATATTTTTTTCTTTTCACAACACTGAGGTAATGTTGTCTGGAACCACCAAGGTTGAAACAGGCATAAAGCCAAATTGATTTGGCCTTTCAAAGAACAGTTCAATAAAAATTTCAAAGGAAACAATATAAATTCCAAAAAATAGTCTGTATTAGATAATATTAGAAAAGAGGTGTTTTTTTTTTTTTTTTTTTTTTTTTTTTTTTTTGTCATTTAAAAAAAAATTCCTTATATTTAATGTATTAATAAGATAAAATTATAGTTCTATTAGTGAATATTTTAAGGTGTTTGGCAAATCATTATTGCAATGTATTCTGTATATCTTATTTATTAGCAATTTGTATTTTAGAAGTTGAAGAGAAACCGGTAATGGTTTGTGAACTTTTTTCTTGGTGAAGCTATTACTGTTAAATTTTCTCCACTGATATTCTCTTAAACTTTTTCCAAAACATATTTTGATACATAAATCTGAAATGGTTTATTTTTATAAAATTTTTTTATTTAGTGAGTACTCTAAATATCTTTCAAATATTTATTCCAATATTATATAGCCACGCATTTTAGAGAATCAGTCCATCGAACTACGCATTATAAAAACAAAATTTATATTATCTGTGAATGTATATTATCCGCTGGTATAGCCTTTTACGTACAAAAAAATGTTGTCTGAAAGCCATTTTCTTAGCAGATTAGCACTGCTGTTCTCTCTCATATTATTTTAATAACAAAATATTGAACTATGCTGGAGATGCAAAGATACTTTAAAATATGTACAAAAAACACTACAGTCGCACAAATTAATTATCTTAACATGAAATTACAAAATACTTCTAAATCTATACAAAACCCTTAACAGCACAATCGAAGAATTTAAACTAAGAATATGCTTATTTTGCACTGCCAATTTCCAATCACGGCAATGTCACGGCGTGACTTCATACGTTCAACTCCACCATTCCAAAAAAATTTAACCTCCTACGTAATTACTTCTAGAAACATTGCTTTTTCTAGCTAAAGATTATACACAAATTATATTTACATAATACAACATATAAAGTAATATATTTCTTAATAAAATAAAATCTCGTACATGTTAACTTTTGTGTTTGCCGAATATTTCAATCATGAAATCATTAGATAGTTCTTCATTGTTATTTACTTGCATATATATTAGTGCCACTTTTGTCAAAAGTTTCAGAAATTCTATTTAAAAGGAATCAATTTTTAAACCTATTTGATTTTAATAGAAACTATGCAGCCTTACTGATTTTTTCGCAATGTTTTGAATTCCCCTACATTTTCCTTAGTTGGTAAAAAAAGAGACAAAAGAAAAACTAAACTGAATCCTCCAGTTACCTAGCAAGTAATTAATAAAATAAATATAAGTATACTACTTAAAAATGCACTAAAAAGTAAAAATAATGTGTATCATTTCGACTAATACTCTTGTTTAAATGATCAAAAATAGAAGTGTGGCCTGTTTCTGTTTTCAAATTGTGTACGTAAGCTTTTAACTCAATAATTTACAGTCAATTGCAACAATAGTATATTCAATAAAGTACACTCAAAAGTAGTCAAAGAGAAAAAAATATGTTTTTACTTTTTAGTGCAATTATTAAAAGCAAAGGTTTTTCAAAAAGATTTTTTTTATTTCTTTTATTTCCTAGTTTTAAATGTTTGAATTTATTAAAATCTAATGAACTCTCTTCATTAGTTATGCACAAATTTACTAGTAAATCCAATTTTTAATGTAACAAATTTCATGGAAACAATGAAACACGAATAAATCAACACAAATACTAAAAAACATTACAAATATTTTTTTAATATCTCATTTTGTTTCGAAATACTTCGTTAGACAAAAACAAGATAATTTCTTATTTATTATTTATTGCTTCACTTTATTTCGCTAAATTGTATATTATTCGTACATTGTAATTTAATTTGAAGAATCAAACGGAAAAAAAAAAGAAAGTTCAGTTGAAATTGCTGCGAGAATCCCTAAAAGATAACAAGCGGCTTCAAATCTCATCGGATGTCTTAAAAAAGAAGACAATACCTCCAAATAACAAAATGAGGTTTGAATTATATATTATCATGTGACTCTGAGTAAAGAAAAGGTACTTACTAACTTGCCTCGAACAATGAAGTGATTCAAATATCTATATAAGATACATGCCAGCCATTGTTTGCAGCGAAGTAAAAAGAAAAAAAATTGTGATGAAATAATCCGAAAAAAATTGTATAATGGAAACAAAATTAAAAGAAAAGAATGTATGTGTAAGAGTGATATAATATAATATAATATAATATAATATAGTATATAATTATATTATATTATATTATATTATATTATATTATATTATATTATATTATATTATATTATATTATATTATATTATATTAAGAGCAATATATATGTAAAGAGCAGAAATATATCTTCATAGTTATCAATAAATAAGTTAACTATAATCAAAATTAAATAAAAATATTTTATTTTATTATGCCAATACTGAAAAAATACTCTCTCGAAATTTTAATAATTTTATGCAACATTTAAAAATATGTGTGATTCGTCATTAAAATATTTTATTTTAATGACGAATCACACATATTTTTAAATGTTGCATAAAATTATTAAAAATTTTTAAATTGTTAAAAATCAGTTACGACTTCCGATCGCAAAACAATCGGCGTCTTTTGAGTTGACAAAACTCGTTATTTGTAGATTTAAAAATTAATCTTTTTTTTTTAATTTTTTTTTTATTGCTGAACTGTTTGTTTACATTCTTGAATATTTCATTAAGTTATTATTTATGATTTTTTTTATTCAATTCATTTAAAAAAATACAGTTCTGCTCATAAATATAATGCAGTTGTTTCATACATTTCCGTTTTAGATTGAGTGATGCAAAAACAGTTTAAATGATATTTTTGGAAAAACTTAAGGTCCAACTACCTTCCCTGATCATATTAACTTCAAGTATAGGGGGTGGAGGTATGAAAGCTCAAATTTTAAAAGAAAAACATGTGTGCCTTTTTAAACTTAAAGAGGTTATATTTGACAAGTAACCCAAGTATTTTTTTCAACTTTACCACGACATCATAAATTTACTTTGAAACAAGATGAGTCGTATATATCAGGTATCGTTCTTATTAAAATGGAAAAGTGGACTTATTATATTGCCTTAATCTATAGAACACATTTTTGTTAAATGTCTAATGAAGTAAAATCGTATGTGGTTTTCATTAAAATGAAATAGGATATAGTTAGTAAATACAGTCGAAGAGTAAAATAAATAAAGGTAGTTTTAAAAAATTGCAACCAACTTGGTACACTCTTCACGATAAATGCAGTTACACTTTACTCGCATTAAAGTTACAAGCGTCTAAAGTTATGCTCAACCAATTCCAAAACAATTTTCAAAAATATACTCAAACCTTTTCTTATATAAATATACGACTAACCAAACATATTCTATGTTGAAATGTTTATTTCTTATTATTTAATGCACTACATTTTTCCTTCTTTAAACGTATCATTATAAAATATATCTTTAAATAAATTTATTGAACAAAAATTATTCAATATCAAGAGTTATATCAGACAGAAAACAAAAAAAAATCAGTTCCTGAAATAACTTCTACAAGCCACAACAATTTTTTACAAACGTCGAAATTATCCTTATGCTTCCCAACCCGGAACCCAATAAATGTTTCAAACAATACTTATATTGAGTAGTATAGTTTCTGTATTCCAAAAAAGATTTTTAATAACTCTCCATCCCCCTTCCGTGCAGCGTAAAAATGAAATCCTTCCACGCTTAATCTTCAAACAATCAGATTCAAACGCGATGCCAACCTTACAAAGTTAATTATTATCTCTTTTAAGACGATAACTCGAGGCGCAACTACTATTTTCGATTGTCATTGCAGAGACGATGTGAGGATTTTTTTTTTTCTTCTTTTTTTTTTTCGTCTCCCTAGATTCGTTGGTATAGCATTTATGATGACTATGACGTCGCCTTACCGTATAAACAGCCGGCAGGTCAAATTCTGGCAGGTCATCATCCCGGGTCAGGTCAGAAAGGGAAAACAAACCTGTTCCCCTAGGAGCATTACTCGGGATCTAAGAGTTGAGTATTATGAGATATCTTAAAGGAAAAACACTTATAAAAAAAGAAAATTGCAAGACAAAATAGCCTGGGGTGCAAAGAAGCACGTAAGGAAAAAAGCAAAAATATTAACTATTGTGTTGGATTTCTTTATTTTATTCCAGAAATTTGGCGTGTTGCTCTTACCTTAAAACCCAGCAACACACAAGGAATGTACAAATGACAGGTTTTGATTCGAGTGTTTTCCTTTTTTATTCAAATAGGTACTGAATAGAAAGTGGAGTGGTTTTTTTTTCTGTACAAAAAACTTTAAAGAGAGACACACAATTTCAATATTGCGTAAGTATATTAAGAAAATCTTTAAATACTGTATTGTTTTCGTGTGTTGGAAAACAATTCTGGTATGCTTAGATTATTATTTAGATAAAGATGTTGTTGAATGGATGGTGAAGAGTATATAATGATTTTGCGTATAAATAAGTATGTAAATATATGTGTCAAAATAAAAATATTTACTTTTCTAATACAAAGTTTAAAGGATGACAAAAGAGGGTTCACATAGATACAAACAATTCAATATCATTGTAATTATTCAAATGCGTATCGGTGTGTAAAAAACAACTCTACGATGTTTCTAAGTATTATTTGGATAAATATGTTGTTGAGTGGCTAAATATATAAAGATTACGTGCAAATAAATATATAAAGATTACGTGCAAATAAATATAGAAATATATATGTGTCAGAACAATAATATTTACATTTTGAATAAAAAGTTTAAAGGATGACAAGAGACTGTTTACATAGAAACAAACAATTTCAATACTATAGTAATTATTCAAATGCGTATTAGTGTAATCAAAACAGTTCTGCTATGTTGTGACTATTCTGTGGATAAACATGTCGTTGAGTGACAGGTGAGTATTCACTTAAAACAAATTGTTCATTTTAAATACAAAGTTGCATAAATTACATACTTTAAAAAAAAAATTTCAATATCATGTCAATTATTCAAAAGCGTATAAGTATATTAAAACAGTTCTTGTATATTTTGACTATTTTGTGTACAATAATGTCGTTGAAGTGACATCTATCAAACAGGCTAAGATTCGCAAATTTACATTTATGCAAGCTATAATTAATGTTCACTTCTAAAATATAATATTAGCTTTCTCAATTTGAATCCTAATTAAACATTAAAATATTTCTATTCATGGTTGCCGTCTCGGTGTACCAAGGGGGTACATTTCAAACTTCTAGTGTTTGAAAATTAAAAATTAATTAGAGAAATTTAGTAAAATACACAGGAAAATAGAAACATAATACGGATTTAAAACTATTCATTTCAATAGAAAATTAATACAAAACTGTTAAATAACATTTCAGTAGAAAATCCTATTACCGTTTTTGTATATTAAGGGTTTGAACTAATATTTCAGTTGCCTTACACCTCTTTGAATGCAATGTGCATCCCCCTGTAAATTATCCTGCCAGCATTCATGTTTCAAATTGAATGTTTTATTTTAACATTTAAGACATTGCAGCTTTTTAAAATATAAATAAAAGGATGTTTGAATTTGATTTTATGCAAGATAAATTATATGTTTGTATTTCATTACCAGCAAGAAATTTTATACAAAGCTTTTCAGCTGTTTTTCACTCATTGCTAACGATACAGATTAAACTAATACCGTATTCACAATATGTGATTAGATCTTGAGATGATATGTTTGTGTTTCTTTTTGGTTGGGTTGGAAAACTTTACTTCTTTGATGAGTTAGTGTCAAGAATCTAATTAAAGGACTATGTGTTTTGTGTAACAATCCCTTTTTCTTCCTTAGTGCAAACCCAATTTGTAAATGATAGACCAACTTAAAGGCTAAGACATCCGCTTCTAACGGATAGCTTATTTAAAAAATGAACATTGAGGTTTTTTTTATTTATTTATGGCATTCTAAAGAGGAGTCTAAGTATGCGTAGGATATGCGTCGACTCCGTCCGGCAATGATCTCTTCTTCTCCCGTCGTACTTTTAGTTCTTCTTCTTCTTTTTCTTATCAAGGACTATTTGGACTATGGCACCTCTGCTTAAGCATTTTGTACCAACCCCATATCCCGTGCAGATCGGTAGTGGGCAGTACTGCACAGGATGTTAGCGCACACTCGCAAGAGGGAGTGCACAAGTCTACCTGTAGCCGCCGAAGAGTTCATTTCTACCTCTTTCGGTAGCTATCCGGTAGATGGCAGCACTACCGACCGTATGTGGAACTTCTTAATTTAGAGGCAATACCAAGCAGAAGAATCCACCAGAAGACTTGGCTTTGCCACCCCCAGAGGTATTGATTTGTATGGGAACTTGGAGGACTTTGCGACCATGACTGATTTAACGTGCTCCAGTCACCATTAGCGAACACGGTGGTCTTTAGTCGGTCCCAGGTCCGAACTCACAACCTCAGGGCTCGCAACCTTCTAGTTGCGAGAACGATACTCTCCCGACTGGGCTACGCTGCCCTTACTTTTAGATACAATAAATATTATTATTTTAAAAATAGTAGCACAAATCCGTTGGTTAATATCGGCTCGACAGCGGCCAATCCCAATGTAGACCGTTGTAGACTAACCGTTGTTTCGGATCTTGGTCAATCTCCCCATTGCTGAATAAAATATACTGGAAGTTTTGAAATGTTGAAGCAGAGTTCTAAAATTGAAATATAGTGTTGTAAGAAAAGACGAAGGGCTAAAAAATAAGTTTTGTGATAGTTTTGACAAGTTCATTTTTTCAAAAAATCGGCATGGACTGGGTAATCTTTACCGAACCCATCTTTCCGACAATAACCGCTTTACTACCTGGCCAATATCACTCTGCTACCTAGACATTTTCATTATTTGTTGATAAATAAAACTTTAAAAAAGTTCCATTGGATTATTCTTTGATGAGTGTATGATTTATCACCCGACCTACCAATTACACAAACCGTGCCTCGAAGAATTCTGCTTTTCATATAAAGTTTCATTACAAATCTCGGAAATAGAATATAATATTTAACTGTGATTAAATTCTAAAAAAGCAATTTCTCTAGGCATAAATACACAGGCATATATACACTCTTAAATATACAGGCTGTGCAAGGGTCCGTTAGCTTTTCTCACTTAAAATAAAGAAGGCAACCTGTTTTTAATCGAATGAAGACTCAGAAACAAAATTTATCAATCAAAATATAATGAAACCCACTGGGTATTTTTAATTAATTAAATTTGATTAGTTTGTTTTTAATGTTTGCTCTTCATGTGTATCCTTTCTTGCAATTGCAGATGTATTTTACGAGCTTCAAAGTTAAATAAATATTTTCATCACACTTTCCAATGAAGTTTTAGTGTTACATGTATCTATGTTGTTTCAAAAGAGAAGAAATAAGGTTAAGTTTTGAGAATATTCTTGAGATTGCTAAATAAATTTATTACACTTCAACAGCATTGTAATTCATAGAAATAAATAATAATACTAATTATTTATACTAACTGGGATTATACTTCTTTTCCATATAAATTATCCGTATAACAGGAAATTTCCAGGAGGAAAATATTTGTTTAGTGAAATGGTTGTTGATTTGGATAATTGTAAAATAAGATAAAGTAATATTTTTATGTTGTATGCTTTTTGATTAGTAGTATATTTTCTATTTTGAGGAACTTAAGTTTTCATTAAGGAACTTAAGTTTTCAAAAATATTGCAAATAGCATAATTTTATTAAACACATTTAACAGCGCTTTGTTATACACACTGTTACTACACACTCTTAACAGCACTTTGTTATATCTCATGCAGCACAGCAGTATTGGCCAATATTGGATGCAAGGGTTCTGAAAGACTGGCCAATTCTGGCCGAAACTCAAGCATCATTTGAAGAGTAATGCAGACTTTGAAGATCAAGGAAAAAGGTGATATTATAAAGGATCAGCTAAAATAAATACACATTTATCTAAAGTACAAAGAATAAGTTTACATTAAGAAATAAGTACATATTTACCTAATTTGATGTTTACTGTCATTTTTTTTTTTTTAATTTTTTTTTATTTTATATATATAATTTTAATTAAAGATATCTATGAAATAATAAAATTAAATATTTTTTAAATAAATATTAAATGGTTATTTCACGCGCAATTTTTCATGATTAAATCATAATGTAAGTAAAAGTGTTCCTGTTTAGATTCGTCTGGAACCTGTAGTAATCAACAGATCTTTATCGAATATTGTATTCATAGTACTTAGATTATGGAGGAATGATATTTTTGATATTTTACCTAAAAACAATATCAGTTTAAATTTTCGCCACCAGCTGGAAATATGACATTTTAAATTTACAAGGAAGTCAACTTTACTGACTGAATCTAATAAGGATAATTGAAAAAGTAAATTTATATTAAAAGAAACCAAGCTAATAAAACTCTGAATATTTGTCTAATAATTGCTGCCTTTGAAGTATCATTTACGAAAAATATTGCTATTTTATAATTTTTATTTTTAATTTTTTTTTATTTTTTACAGATCAGGTTTCAAAAGGGCACTAAACTGGGGAACTTTAATTATGAACACCCTGTATCTAAGTAGTTGTTATATATTATTAATAGGTTATTACATATTTGCATATTACTAATTAGTATATATTATTAATTTGTATATATTATTAATTATTATTGGTTTCTGTTATTAATAGCATATCTAATCCCATAGAAAATTGTGAAGTTGAGGCAATTTTTATCCAACTGATTCATCTGAAATTTTATCAAGAAACACTAACGAACTTTTACTTTCAAACTAAAACTAGCACGATCACACCACCCAACTCAGCCAGTCAATCTAAAAAAAAACCACAATTTATTCCTATCCAACGGCGAAGGAAACCAGTCTCCCACTGGTAAGAGGTCCAACTGGTTGCATCAATTCACAGTATTCTTCTTCTAAGACACAGAATCCAACGTCCCCAGGTAACTTCTCACAGCGACAACAATGGCACCCCTCAGGGTTCTTGCAGAGAAAGTTAATTAAGGATGGACGAAGCACTCAGCAGAAGCAATTAGTTATCAGATTATGCTGAAGAGCAATCATTTGGCTATTTACATTTCCTGCTGTGATCTTTTCGATAAGCTGTTTTCGCGAGATACAACCGGTAGAACGGAAATATTTGATGCAACTGTGTTTCCAGTTCATTGCACAGAAGCGTATTCGGGTATTTGTCGTTGTCACGAAACGCGGCTATGCATTTTTCTCTGAGCTGAAGTAAAAGTTTAATAATTGCAATTATCAAATCTTGTCAAACTCTGACTAAATGTCACTCGTTCAGAAATTGATATGAAGCTTTCGATAATGATTAGAGGTTTTTATACTGAACTGAATGTGTTCAATTTTATTAAAAAATGTAGTGGTTTTTACAAGCAGAGGTATAATTGCATGTTCATTTCAACGAAGTGAACTAAAGTGACTTTTTACTAAAAGTACAGACATTAAAAAAATCTTGAAGATGAAATTATTCTTCAATAATGATTAGATGTAACTCATTGGTTTTAGTATTGGCTTTCCGTGCGAAAGGTACTAGTTTGATTCCTGGCAGTTCGTTCTGACTTGTCAATATTTGTGTATAAAGGGGGGGGGGAGCACATTGAAGCCTCACATTATTAAGTAGCAGAAGAAATTGTATAGAGCAAAGACAGCTTGCGTGCTCTATCGCCCACACTGTTGTGATGCTAATTGTCGAATCTTTATATACACAGCCCTTCAGTCTGCAATCGAATTTTTTCAGAAGTGCTTTATTATAAGCACATTCAAATTCGGTATTAATTTACACATTAATAAGTAATAGAAGAAATTCTGTGAAGAAAAGACAGCTTGTGCACCGTATCTAACACACTGTTGTATTGTAGATATGTAGAATAAGCACACACAACAGTTTTGGATCGAGCTGCTACGGGAGTGCTTTACTATCGATATATTCAAAATCTGCTTAGTATATTCATGTCTGATTAATTTTAATTCTTATATGTGCTATAGAGTAACTTCAGCTCATCTAAAGGCAATTTTTGGAAATTATTGATACAATAGAAAAAAACTATTATGTATAGCAAATAAAAGTTTCATAAATGGGTAGCGTTCTTGATTTATTATGAAGGGATGTCTTATATAAAATTTTAACTTCATCGGAAACTCTGAAAGTCTGTGTGAATTTATGATAATTGAATATATAGCACCAGGAATGTGTTGCTCGAATGCATTGTATATTTCTGTCGAAATGCTTGACATAATCGGAGTTAGTTTAGTCGGAGTTGGCACAGTCTTAGTTTTCTTATCAAAACAAATTAATAAATTGTATCTTGCTCGCATGCATTAATTTTTTAGTAAATGCGTATACTACACTCCAAAAATGCGCTTAGAGCACTTATTAAGAACATTTAATCGCTCACATTAAACACTACCATTCATTCATTGTTTGAATTATGAAAACGAACTTTAAATAAAAATAGATAATATTAAAAAGAAATCTCAATTACTTGCTGTTTGTGTATAAATAATTAGTTGAAGGAAAATAAAAGTTTTGAATAGCAGAGGGGGATTAAAAAAACGTCAAAAACTTCCATTTGACAATATTTAAAATATGTGACTAGAATAAAGCCACAATTATTATACGTAATTTTTGTCATATACAGGACATTACTAGTAGGAGTTAGTGGAATCACCATTGTACCATCTCACCAAGATAATGAAATAAAACAATATGTCAGATTTTGCTCCCTGTGCTGTTTGTATATCAATAACAGCTAAAAGAAAATAATTTAGCTCTTTGGTTAGCAGAGCAATTGAAAAAAAAAATCAAAAACTTTCATTTGACAATATATATAAACTGTGACTAAATGAAAATTACTATTGTGTTGCATAGTCTCACATACAGGTTGGTTGTTTTCAGATTATCTGGCGCCGTCAGCAACACGAGGGCTATAATGGGCCGAAACATTCGTCCTTTGACAAGTCAACATACATTTTACAAACACCCATCCCTTACACGGGACTCGAACCCGCAACCTCGCGGTCTAGAAGCTAGTATGCTAACCACTATGCCATTTGGTCAACCTCACTTACAGGACAAAGAGGTAAGTAATATTTTACTGTCCCTGCTATTTGTATATCAATAATCAGTTGCAAGAAAATAAGTAACTGTTTAACAGAGCAATTGATAAAAACTTAAATAACTATCAATCGACAGCATTTATTAACTAATTTGAATAAAATATAATGCATTTTCTCTCATAATATTTATTAAATATTTTAAATATTTAAATATTTTAAATATTTAAATATTTTAAATATTTTAAATATTTTAATATTTTAATCCATTTTTATTGAATAAACTTAAATTTTCAATATAAAACTCATTTCCGCGTGCACACGGATCTTCGTACTCATTGTCACTAGTTATTAATTCTTTATTTAGATAACTAATTTTAAACCTTTTATTTAGATTCTAAATTCTATAAATTTCCTCATATTCCTTTTCTTTGATTTATTCATCCATGACAATTATTTCTTAAGTTTCCTTTAATTAAAACAACACAAGTATTTAAAAGCATATTATTATTTAAAAATCCGTTGTATAAAGGTAAAAAAAATACTTTTCCAAAACTATTTCCCTGTCAAGAAACCAATCTCTGCTCGTTTAATCTTGATTAAAGTTGCTTTCAAAATGAGATTCATCAATGCCCGGGATATCTCAGTTTATGTATTTTTATTTTTATGATCGATTTCTTTATAGATTTCACCGCCCTCAATCTTCACTAAGTCGAATCAAACGTTAAAAGCCGTTTAGTCATTTCAATCAATTAATCATTCTTTCAAATCAATTGTTTTTTCAAACAATTGGAAATAAAGGGTTTTGGGGGCTATTTTCATAGGAAGAAGCAAATAATTGGGCATGTATAACTATTACTTTGTAACATATATTATTGAATAACTTTTTTAAAAGTTAATAAAATGCTGGAAATAAATAAGCATTTTAATCATAGGGATAATTAAAAAGTAAAATACTGTTGCTACTATTCAGGAAAATATTAAATTAATGATCAGTTGGTATTTATACAAGGTATCCAATAATTGACTTCTTATATTTAATAATGTACATCTTGAAAAGAGTTACTTCAAGAAGTTTCGATATTTGCACGCTAAATAAATAGTACAATAAATTTCAGAAAATTATTCAGAATTTTGTTAACTATCTAATATATATAAAGTTACTTAAATCCTCCTGGAGTACTATTTTCGAGGTTTCCCTAATTGTAAATTGGAATTCACTTTGTGGGACACCCTGTAACTGCTTTATTTACAAATTCTCTTTTTTAATAGAGTAGAAAAAACAAACTAATGCTTGGTGAGCGGGTTATAGATATTTAAAGTTTCTACGGCATAATTTAACGTGGATATACCACCTTTAAAATCAAACCTTAAAATAAATCCGACCTAATATATAAGCAAATTGAAAATATAAAATAACTTTCTTGGTTAGTTTGTTAAAGTTAACTGGCCCAAGAACTACGCTAAGACCATACTGTGACGAAATCTTCTTCAGAATTAAAGCTGTTAATAGTTAAAGTTCGCCGTTATGAAGCTTTCTGGAACCTGTAGCAACCGAATAATATTCATAAAACAACTGAAAGTACTGAAAAGTAATTTCTCATAAACAACAACAAAAATTGAAAAATAAATGTCTACATTTACTAATGACTCTTCAGGGACAATAATTAAATGAAAGATACTCAAATCTTAATTGAGTAGTTTTTTTATTGTGTCTAAAATTTCATAAACAATTTTCACGATCAAGTTCAGCCCTATAAACTTCCAAATGGGCCATTCCATGTCAATCAACACAAAAAAGTGGCAGTTTCAACCCAACCCCTTGAGAATTTAATAAAATTTGCTCACGTTTTGTATTCATAGAAAAAAGAAAAAATGGCCAATATTAGGTTTGAATATCGTTTGGTTTCTGAAATATGGTGCTCCAAAAACGGGCCAAAAGGTCAAAATTTCGCATTTCTTGCTTTATAGATTTGCACATAATTTTGTCCTTAATTATCATAGAACATTGCTTTTGGTGCCAAAAAAATAAAGCTGAATATTTGGTTTCTCTTGTGAACAGTGTATCAGAATAATTCGTTTGTTCATATTATTTAGCAAAAGGAATATCTCAATAATAGAAACACAATTTTTTATTAATCGTATTACCATTGAAATATTGTCGAAATTAGTTTACCAGGTCATATTCACCATCTTTTTCCATTTTACCTCTTCTTTTTTTTTTTATTATATATAATTTTTATTGAAAGAGATTATATCCTAGAACTCCATCATCTTGATTAATAAAGAAGTAATTTTCGAAAAAATTGCTAAGAATCTGATTTTAATTTTTTTACTAGCACTAAAGAAATATGATTACTCTTAACATTAAAGCCATTAAAGTGTAGCAAGTGTCTAAAGAAATAAATGAATAAGTCATAACGAAGAGTCTATAAAGTTTCAAGGGTAAACCTTTAACAATTATTTCACTTCTTGTATTTTACTCTTATAATCCATTTTTTATCAAAAAGCTTTTCTATACATTTCCTAAATTTCACGAATTTTGGACAATTGTTACAATCCCACAGGTAACATATTTTTTGAGAATAATTTCTGAGAATTGCAGTTATACATGTTTGACAGGAATCTAATTGAGTTTCACTTTCTTTACTTAATTAATTAACTATCAGAATTAATTTCACATTTGTATGAATATGAGAAACACAAAATGTAAGTCTTTCACTTCCACCTGTAACATCACTTATTTTATCATATATTGGCAAACTTAGAAATCCCAACTATAAAATATGGCAACTCTCCCACACATTTAACAAAAGATCCAAGAATTAAATTTCCAATATTTAATTATTTTTTTTTAAAAAATAGAAAATTTATATTCAGTTCCTTGACATTCTTTTGAAATGCGCATCGCGAATCTGGGAATCTTTACTTCGCACCCAAAGGCGATTACCGTGCGAAATTAAGGATAAGGGTTTGCATTTAAATTAATAACTTGACATCCCATTGCGGTCCCAAAATGAAACCAACAAATTTTTGCAGAGAATTAATGTATGAAGAAAATTTATTTTTTTGAAAAAAATAAAAATACCTTTTTTTTTTTTAGATATAGAAGGTCAAAGGTCAAACTGCTTGACCTTAAAATTTAAATTTTTAAAAATAGTTGCAAGTGATACATCATAAAAAAGCTCAAATATTCAGCTTTTTTTTTATACCAAAAGAAATGTTCTATGATAATTAGTGGCAAAATTATGTGCAAATCTGTAAAGCAAGAAATACGAAATTTTGACCTTTTGGTCCATTTTTGAAACTCTTTCCATATTTCAGAACAATATTCAAACCTAATATTGGCCTTTTTTTCTTTTCTATATAAATCCAACAAGTGAGCAATAATTTTTTTTTAATTCTGAAGGGGTCGGGTTGGGAGCCGTGTTGATTTTAGGTGTATAACCCTCTACATGTAGGCAAAACAAATGTAAAAGTATGTTTATTTTTATGTTAAATATCAGAATACAAAATCATGAGAAAGTGGTATCCAAAGAAAAAAATAATATTCTCAAAATTACATTGCACTCTAACTACAGGCTTAAAAGAAAGTTAGCTTTGCAGGCTGAACCTTATAGGTAAAGATCTGAATGAAAGAACTAATAGTAAATGTCTAATAAAGTTTTAAATAACTGATAAGTATTTGTTGTCCTAAAAACGTCATTTGCGAAAATTTTAACCATTTTTTTCATTTAATACTTAAATTGATTATTTATTTTTATACACTATTTTCTCATTAGTGTGTACTGTCTGTCTATAACAAAAATAGCTCTCTCTAGATTGTCCAGTGTTGTCTGTTATCAAGGTAAGAAGGCTAATTTAATTTTCTTCGCGGGGTTTCAGGAGAAAGACATCTACTTTATCGGGTTTAGACATCAATTTTCTGCATGCAACATCCCTAATCTAAATCGACGAGACTTTTTTCTTTAGAGACCTCCATCTACCAGACTATCTGGTGGGAGCTATTCTCTTGATAGACAGACATTATAGAAAATATTGACATGTTACTAACTACAGGATTCAAATGGTTTTTATTAGGAGAACTTAATATTTAGGACCATCCTATATATTAACGAAATTTTAATTTATAAAAGTTTTTTATGCATATATTTTGAATGCATAAATTAAAGAAGCGTCTTATACAACACTCATAAAAAATATTAATCAAAAGCCTAACCTAATAATATGTGTCTTCCCTATATATTTGTATGGTATAAAATAACATATATTTAAAAACAAGTTCTTAAAAAAAATATTATCATTCTATTAACACAATCAAAACTTAAATAGACACCTTTTTCCTCTTATTTCTTACAAACTGGCAGAAATATGTTTTAAATAATGAGTTTAAGTTATACTGAAAATTTTTCAGAAAATGGCGTTTTGTATGTATAATGGATTGTTTGGGAGAAATACAGCCATTCAAAGTAAATGTTAGCCATAGGGGATAACTTCGTGCCACCTCCTAGATTTCAGTACATTTGATTTTACAGAACTGCTTTCATGGTAAATTGCTGCACATTGCTGTGAAACTGGTTTTCTGCTCTGTATTTTAGAAAATAAATTGGAAAAAGAGTACATAATTTATTTGATCATTCAGCTGCTATTTTGGAGTACTGTTTGAAAGTTCCATTTCAATGATTGTTTAAAGTTGTTTCAAATCAATTAATTTCTGCAAGATGTGATGATTTTTTTGTGATGTTACTTAAAATATCCAAACTTTGTGGAGTTGAGAACTGCAACTAACAATGTTTCAAAGGTATAGAAACTTATTTTTATATCCCGACTCCTAGATTGAATAAATCAAAGTGTAATATTTTATATTTTAAGTTATACTGAAAATTTTTCAGAAAAAAGCGTTTTGTATGTATAGTGAATTGTTTGGGAGAAATACAGCCATTCAAGGTAACTTAATGGCAAGGTAACTTTGCACCAGGTAAATTATCTATCATTTTTGTTTTTATCATCAGCATTTACTAATTTGTGTAAATTAAGCTGTAACTTCGGTTTCATTATCCCGTTTTAAGCCGTTCTATCTGAAAATACTATTATATCTTAAGTGGAACAAATGAAAATACAGAAAATGTGGATAAAAGTTACCCTTAACGAATATATGAACCATTTAAATATTACTTGTAACTGATACATGAAAACTAAAATTTGTTTCACTGAAAATACATGATATATGTATTTAAAGATATATAACATTTGATTGAATAACAACAATTCAAATAACTAAGGAACTAAATAATAAAAAAAAAGTACTCTTTTAAAAATCAGGTTTTCACTAGTATATTCGAATTCTAAAGCTGCAGTGTTTAAATACTGGATAGATTTGTTGTAGTTCGGAATCCACGATAATTGGACGTCCCAGTATATCTAGCCGTGCCCAAGAAGACAGTTGGTAGTAAAAACAAATCAACCTAATAGGAAATAGTTTATTCGTAATTTGAGAGCAAAAGAAAAACTTATATTTTAATGAATCCTCTTGTAATTTACTTACTTCCCATCATTTGAATTATAAACAAAGACATGTACTAAGAAAACTGAAAGTGTTTCTAATATAATATGCTTTAAATACACAGAAATTCTCACTAAATTTCATTTATCCATTTAGGTTTAAAATTTTTAAACAAAAATGAACACATTATGATGAATAAAATCTTATCAATTAATTTTACAATAAGTGGAAGTTGTTTGAATTCACAGATAGGATCTCCTAACCGGTACATGAATAAAATTAGATTTTGAAGAAAAAAAATATAAACAAATTCTTCAACCCGATGTAGTGATAATAAACTATTTTAGACATTTATCCTTCTTTAACAACAGCATTGAAAAGGAAAAATGAATCACTCGCTTCATTACCTTTGGAAAATAGAAAACACCATCCTATCCATTTCTTGCACACGGTGATTCATATTTTTGCTCTAGTTAATCACTTTTGTTGTATTTTAATAATAAAAAAATATACTCAAATTAGAAATTCTTTTATCCTTTTTAAGAGGAAATATTTTTAAGGTAGTTCAGCTTCGCTGGATCTAATTCCTGTTTAAGATACAGAAAAAAGCAATATCTCTCTCTCTCTCTCTCTCTCCTGTCATCTTTATGTACATTTTCTTATGGGTTTTTTATTTCCAATTTACATTTTGTATTGGTGTATTTGTGGGACATATTTAAAAACACAAACACGTTTCTTGTATTAAATAAAACTAGTTGTTAAAATCTTCATTTACAAAGAGCTTGCTATGACACTTAAAATGAAAATGTAAACTACTAGTTATCGTCTTACGATTACAAAAATTGTTCCCACCAGCTTTTCTAGGGTTGTATGTTGCCATGGAAACAAGACTAGCCCCATTTCCCAAGGTTGATTACAGGAGAAAGAATCTACTTTATATGCTTTGGACGTCAATATCCTGCTTGCCCAGCATATCTTTATTCTAAATCGACGAGTCTTGTTTCTCTAAGCACCACAACCAACCAGACTATCTGGCGGGAGCTGTTCTCTTGATAGACAGACGGGGAAAATTTAAGTGGAAATTTCACACATTAACAAACCTATACTACATCGTCGATTTGTTTTTTTTTTTTTCTTTTTTTTTATAATTTTTTTTTTTTTTTTTTTTTTCCTTCTTCAAAAAGACTAATATCAATTACTTGAAATTAATATTTGACGGTTTCCCGCCATAAAATCTTATTCGTATGGACGCCTCCAAGTAGGGTCAAATATATGCTCTTGCACTTCCTTAATTTTGGAAAATTAAAGTTGCAGAAAATAGTAAAATTCACAGGAAAATGAAGATGAAGTATAATATGTGTTTTATCTTATTCATTGGAACAGAAAATGATGCAAAACTATTCATTATCAATTCAGCGAGAAATTCTTTCATATTATTTAATATATCATAGTTCGAACGCAAACTTTTACTACTATGCACCTCCTTGTAAATAATCTTGCCATCACCTCTGTTTGTTTGTATTTACTGTTGGAAAGGCACATTTCTAACCAGAGGCGATTCATTCAATGGAGCAAAAGAACCCTAAAAAAACGGGGGAAATGATAAATAATAGTAGCTTCAACAAGTTAGAGGAGATGTCAATTATCTAGTTTTAAAATTATTTTATGTCCATCCTTTGTGAAACTTTAAATGTGAAACAGATAAACGATCGAAGAACGACACATTTAGTGGATCCACTGTTATCTTGTATTGAAGTCACTAATCTTGTGCATGCTTGGTTGAATTAAAACCAAAGAATTCTTAACAATCACCATTGAGATTTATATCGGTAAATCTCCCTAAAATTAGTTAGTACCTGTTGGTAACCAATGACAACTTATTACCCAGCGTTAGGTGGAAAACAGTAAGGCGTCAATTCAATTGGTTTCATTTGAAGACATGGCAGTCTTTTGCTTCATTATATGCTCATTGTTTTCTAAACTTAATTTCTAAATCTTGAAGTTAAAAAAATTCAAATCAAGCATTGGATTGGTAAGTACATAATACCTAAGGGTTTTGAGTTAAACTTAGTCATTAATTTTAAATTCAATTTTTATTGAGTTTTTCTTATGGTTAGTAAAAAAGTACCCCAGAAATATATTCAAAATTCTTCTTGGATAATGAGTTTAGTCATAAAAAAGTGAACTTTCTTTTATCAAGGTATAATTTATATCATTAGAGTGTAAATAGTTGGCATTGATTAGTATTCGAATATAAATTGTACACTTTTGCACATGACATACTTCAAAACTATATTAACCGAAAGCATGGCTCAGACTAATATTGTTTGCCTAATATACAAGAGGTCTCGATATCAATATACGACATAAAAGCTAAGCAATCTCAGATTTAAAAAATGAGTAGTTAAGACGATATTGTGACAGATAGTCTCGTCTCGATTGTCGGACTACCTGATAAGAATTGTCTCATGTTCCCAAATGCGGATCAGTTTCCCTTAAGAAGACTTCTCGGAAAGCGTTTCATGCATTCAAACATAGCTTTGAATATTATTCAAATTAAAAAAAAAATTGAAAATACATACATAAAAAAGATATTTTTGACACTGAAAATTTTTCGCAAAATAAATGTATAACAAACCTTCTAATTATTTTTTACACATATGAAAATGAGTAAAACACATTCCATGTTAAATGTTTACTCAAGTAAGTGTACATTAGAAGTACACATATTAGTGAGTAATGTGCAGTCTACACTTATATGATAAGAAAAAGAGTATCTGTACAAATCAAATGATTATTTTAAATGTACACGCTAACTGTATATAGTACATTTTAACACTAACTATGAATTTTGTAATTGCACACTAACTGAATATGTAACTCTTACACACTCAAATTGTGTGTTATACATTTACACTCTAAATGTGTATTGTACATTTACAAACTAACTGTGTGTTTTACATATAAACAATAACTGTGTATTTTTCATTTAGATATTAACAATGTTGCATTTACAAACTAACTGTATACTTTAAGTCTATACACAGTTATGGGCGTGTATAGCATGACATAGCATAGGATAAGGCTTTCCATGCATAAACATATGCATATGTATTCACCCCATTCAATTCAACGAGCACTAGAAGAACTGTAAAGTAGATTTAAAAAGTTCAAAAAATTAATCAAGACAATATTATCTGTACAATCTCTTCCATTCCTAAAATCGACTGATTTTGCTTAAAGAAAATAATTTTCATTTATTTAATTTTAATTATAAATTTATAACTCATTAAATTAACTATTAATTGAATTAATCTAACTCTTAATTCAAATAATGAATTAATTCAATTGTTAATTAAATTTTTCATATGATTATTAATTAAATTATCCATGTAATTATTAATTTAATATTAATTTCATTATTAATTTAATTAATGCTGAAGCGCTGAACTTGATGCCAATTAATAATAATTAGCCTTTTCACACCGTATCTTACGATATTTAAGATTACTAAGTGATGAGAACTTCGAATTACCTTCTGACCCACTTATTAAGGATGATACCACAATGCTTTGAATAAGAGATACCCTTTCAAAATAGAAGACGCATTCAGTCTTTCATACAACCTGTGTTTTGAATAAAGAAATTATTTGGGCCAAATAATATCCAATAGAAACTTTATTTCAATGGTGATTATATTTCAAATTCTCTTCGTTAAGCTTATGTCCCACTGATATGAGGTTTTGTTCTCAACGAAAAAGCAATCTTCTTTGGATAATGAATTTAAATAATTGCCTCCCTCCAAGTGTAGAAACAAACTATATACAATGCCTTTTGAATCATTGTATTTTTATTATCTGCGCGTTTCAACAAAAATAGAGACTGGATTTAGCAATATATTCCTCGATTCTTCCTTTGTAAAGGAAACTTATTAGACTCTTTTCACAACTATAACTACGTTTTAGATATGGAATCTAGAAAACTAATTTAACATCAGAGAATAATAATCGAATTCATAAATTTGTTAAGAAAATAGGTTGAAATATTGCAATGCGAAGAGTATTATAACATGTTCTCTTAGTATTTCTAATTTCTCAAGTCTCTGACACAGTTAGAAATAATTATGAATGAATCTGAAACATTTTATGGGTGGATTTTTTTTAATAAGTCAAAATGAGATTTTATAACTTTAAAAAAGTAAGATTATTAGTTATCTAATGTTAAAATCTATAACATGAATAAATCTAGAATAATAGTTCACTAGATTTGGAGCTGTATTTTTATAGTAACAAACTTTATTTGAATTTATTAAGTAGCAACTGCAAGAAAATATCATTTATTTGGCACTATTTGATTTACTATTTAAAAGCAAGATTTGATTTACTATTAAAAAACCATATATTTATTTATTTAATTAGTATGGAAGTTAGGAAATAAATAAATAAAATATATGAAAGAAATAATATAGATGCCAGCTTTAATTAATAAAAAATGCTGAAAAATGTATAGAAAATGAGAAGTAATTATATTGCGACTTCAAACAATTCTTATAAAATATCGATCGGCCAATAAGTAAAACAAAAACAAAAACTTATTGCGGTTTACCAAAGAATCGCATATGTTTTTTCTTTAGATTAGGCTTGATTAACATGAGAATAATAAGAATGAAAAAGAGAATACACTTACCTTATTAATATTTTTTGGAATTGACGGTCTTGCTTGTAGTTGCTCACTATGATCCTTTTCTTTACCAATTTTCGGCGTTATAGATTTCAGCTTATAAAATTCTCAGCTATACAGAAACAGTTCAAAAGTGAACTAAAAATATGGTTTACTTCGACTTTAACGTAGTTTAGTAGCCATTTCGGACGTTCAGCATTCGGTGTCCCTCAAATGACAGAAAATTCGACGACACTCATAAAACAGCCAAAAAAAATATTTTAACTGAAAATGAATTATTGAACACTTCTTTAGGTATTTTCGTGAAATAATAATTATATGAGGATCAGAAGAAACAAGAGATTAGGAACCATAGCTTCTACATTCTGTATTCGTGAGAATTTTCGGGAAGAGCGTTCCCTGTGTGCTTTTGTGTACTTGTTCCTGGACTCCTGGGCTTCTTCTGAAAGTAAGCCTGAAGGTACAATTGCATATTCTAAAATTTTATATCTATGAAACAAGATTTTATGTTAAGTTTTGGGCACGAAATACTATGGATAATGCTTCATGAATGTAAATGCAGTTTTTATGCAAAATATCTTGAATTTGCTTACATGAATATAGGATATTTACTTGTAATTGTCAAAAGTATTCTACAAAATCGATAAATTATGTTTTCATGTATGCATGTTATATCAGCAGACTCTTCATAATTGTAGAAAAACTTTCTTGCCGTATTTCCGTCATTTGTAATTAAAAAAAAAGGCTTTGGTTTATACATTAAAAATCCCATTATTTTTCTCAATTCTTCTTGCATGAATATCTAGCAAGAATTCAAACAACCGAATCCACGCGTGTAGAGGTGATATCCCAAAATCTAATTATTTTGTAATGTCAATATTTTTTATCAAGCACAATGATACATTATTAAAATCCTTTGAAGTCCAACCACACATATAACAAACATATCTGATACGATGTAGTGTTAGTTATCGCATTAACAGTTTTCCTCTCTAACATGCTTAATATCAAATTATGTTTGATAAATAATAACTTACTACTACAGTCTATTTTAATGTCTCTATTTGATCATTGACGTGCTGGACTTCTTTTATTGTAAGTTCCGTAGTTTCTTTAGCAAAAAGAAGTTTTAAAGGCCTACAGATTGTAGAAGAAGAGGAAGTAGGATTTTTCCAAATAATACTTTTGCCCTCATTCTCAACACTGTCTAAGCGCGTCCACCAAGAACATGCGATTGGACAATTTTAACTTAAGAATTGCTACAACTGTCCAACCAATGTGCTTTTTTTTTTTTTTTTTTTTGCTGAAGATTTCTTTGTTTCTAAAATGTGCTGTCTATTTAGATTTATATTCATGAATAAATCTAGATAATAATTGTCGAAGTGACAAACTCTCCCCGTTCTGAGCAGTGATTAGGACTTGAGTCACTAAATTTTCAAATTTCTCATTGGTCTCTATTAATATGCAATTTGTATAATATTCTAATAACTGTCTCCGACATATGGCCACTTGATCAGCACATAACCTATAATTAAAATCAAAATGTGGTATTATATAAAAAACGACACCTATTTTGATTTTAGGGACGCGCTTACAAATTTTCACTTTTCTTTAAAATAAACAAAAGTTAGCAGCTAAAACTTACGTAAATAGTTAAAAGACATTCTTATCTTTCTAACAACAGTCATAAAGTGGATGGATTCTGATGGATTTGGAACATTTAGTAACGATGGAAATCGAGTTCCTGAAAAATTATTTCCATTTTTTTACTGATATTTGTAGCTCTATAACTAAATAAATAGAAAGAATAATTTTTTTCAAATGAAATAAGTAGTTAGATACCTCCAGACATGAAATCCATTTCATAAATATTAAAAAACACTCCCCAAAACTAACTGCGTAACTTTTTTCAGTGGTAATATATATCAACGCACAGTTAGACAAATATCTGCTATCCAAAAAGACTAGCTTTGGAGTGAAATAAATAATGCAGATGTTTTCTTAGATCAGAAAACTGTGCATTATTGGATAGTACACATTCTAACCTTTCGAAGAGCTATTAAACCACCTGATAGGATCAATTTTATTTTTAAGGTTTTGTCCAGCTGTTTGGGATTTTGCGCTACTGTGCGACGGCTGAGGCAAAATTTTCTTCAACTTAAGGCTGTCTATTGTAGGGCCACTGTTGTACACTTGCTACTTGGCCAGTAGTTAATGCAGGGAAAGCAGTGGGTAAGTGAAGGCTGGCCAGCCATCAACTGTCAATTGCCCCGGCCCTTACTGCTGAGCCTAATGTAGGCCAGACGGTCACTTTTATGCACTGAAAAGCAAAGGCCATCCGCCGATGACCCAGCAGTGCACTGAAAAGCAAAAACGACCCAGCAGTTCAGGTGATGGCCACAGTCAGTCACCCTGTGCTGGCCCAGCTGATTTGTTTTAACTGGAAAAACACATTAATTTTATTTTTCAGAAAGATAATATATGTTCTTGCAATAATTTTCGTGTAAAAAAAAAAAGTGGTTTCTGAAGGACCCTATTTTCAAATTTTTTTCATTACAAAAAACATGTTTTTTGGTTGTTTTTTAAAGTCGAGTATGAACGATTTGATAACTTTTTGTGAAATTTTATATTAATTTGGAGCGACAATGTATTTTTTTAAATTTTGTTTAGTTTTATTGAATTGTAAAAAAAAAAAAAATCAGTAGTTATTGAGAACAAATTATTTCTCTGACAAGTGCCTCTTTTTGCGAAAATTTCAGGAATGATCAGCATTCGCCACTAAGCCTTCTACAGCTTTTTTACGGCTCGCAGTGCAAGGACGAAGGGTAAAAATCCCAGTGCGCATTTTTTTTAATATAATTTTAAATGATTATGAAATTAAATTATTCGTTTTATCCAATATGGTATGTGTTTACTATCCAGAAGTCCCAACTATAGTGTTTTAAAACAGTATGACCGGAGCATATATCGCAATTAATTCATAAATATTCTTCAAAATACGCATTTAATCCCCAAAATATATTTTTAATAGTATAACCCATAAAAACAAAGTTTTTAATATAAATCCCTGTAAATGCATTGTCAATTTTTATATTCGTTAACACAGTGCCGATTCTGTAAACAGCGTGTGCAAAATTTATTTATTACGAATGAACGTGAATTTATACACTCACAACAAAATATCATTTATTTATTCTGACATTAAAACAATTGAAATGTTTGTTTTAACAATTATTTTGATTAAAACAATTATATTATTTGTTTATTCTGATTAAAACAATTTCATTATTTATTTATTAAAAAAAATTGGCAACAGGAAAGAGTTTCTTCAATTGTCGATTGGATGCTATTTTAACGTGATTGGATGTCGGTAAGTTGGTTTATTAGTATTCCGTAAAAGTGACCTTTTAGTGACAGTAACAGCCCCAAAATATGTTATAATGAATTGCCATAGACATCAGATCTATCTGCCAAGTTTCAGCCCGATTTTATTACGGCATGGGGGTTAATTAGGCCTTCGAAGATTCCGCCGCCATCGACACACAAAATCGAAGTTAAATATAAAGGATTTAAAAAATACTTATTAGATATTATTAGATGCCTACTAATGATATTAATCACTGTCGACTTTATCTCGTCTCAATACATTGTCTGTTATTCTGAAAAATCTTTTAAATCGTTGACTTTTTAGAAAACTTTTTCAAATTAAAACACATTCAAATACAGAGTATTTTTGTATGAATTAACCTCATTTTGTTGATAATGCCAGCCCTTCAAAACAGAATTTAAATGGCAAAATTTCCCTATCATTCTTTTAGCTTATAAAGCGCTCTCTCAATTTCTATTTAAATTGAAACATAGTTCTAAGGAGTAATAGCTGTACGCTTTTAGCATAAACTCATTTCTAGCAGATGTGATTGGAATAGAATTTTTATATTCATGGTACAGTTCAAGTAGAAATTAAGTGGTTTTTAATAAGCAGTTAATTAATTTCAGAAAAAATAATATATTTCTTAATTCCTCAATAATAAAACATAAGATGTTGAAACACATATGCCTGCTAAAGAAATCGTTTTCGTACAAACAGGCTAATATGGTATTAGAAAGAATTTTGAAGATATGTGTTGATTTTACAAAAATTGAACAGTTCATTAAATGCCTTTGTATTAATTTCACTCAATGAACAAAAAAAAATAATGTTATAACAAGTATTTTGAATTGTTACGTTGAGAGACACTGCATACGTTGGAAATGTACAAAATACAGATAGCTCAAAATTCAACATCCAGTTAGATATTTTGACAGTCCAAAATTTCAGTTTAATAAAATACTTAATAGTTAAAATATTATTCGAATATTTCATTTATTTAAATATACTATTGCATATAAAATGTTCAAAAAGTTGCTGCTCTCGTAATTGTTAAGCATACATGTTTCGGCCCTTTGTATGAAATTTAGTGGCGAACGCTGGATCAGACGTTTTCTTAAATATAATCTTATGCTTTCTTGAATGTGACTATCTACTTAGGTTTTGGTAAAAAAGTACTTCGTTATATTTTTATTTCAACTCACTCCAATTCTTCATTTAGTTATATGAGGACATCAATACGGAGTCAATGTGTCGTTTCTTTATTCTCGTATATTTTAATTGGTAGATTGCAGGTCAAGCAGGGTAGGATGGTCATGCAACAAAAAAAAGTATGTGAGAGTACGTTTTTAGCACAAGCCACCTAAGCAAAACAACCATTAGCTTTGTAAAATACGAAATAATTTATTTATTTTTAAATACTTTTCGATAACAATTATCCATGATGGCAATTCAAATTTCGATAGAAAATAGCATCCAAAAGTTAGGTACGTCCTTTCACATTCAAAAAACGAAATACTATTTTTCGAAGAATAAATTAGGGTGTTTTGACTTCCTTTTTAAACAGAAAAATCATAAAAAAAATAAATATCTTCTTGAAGTCATTCTTCTAGAAAAGAAAAACAAACGAAAACAGTATTTCTTGATATCATTCTACTCCAACTCTCGTTTCTAATCTTCTGATCTTTGACCTAATTAGTATTCTCTTACTAAATACCAACTTTAAAATGTACAACAACATTCTTCGTTGGAAGTATCATTCTCATTCCGAGGGTACTTTCGCTCTCAAGTGTTTATCATTCAATGCTCCTTTCCTCCTAGAACTTGACACGATAACAGGAGTAAATTCATTGAATGCCTGTAGACATCGTTCTGCATCTCTGAGTATGGAGGAAAATAAGATATTATCCCAGCATGTAGGACTAGCACAAGGTAATGTCCTTTTATCAAATTGCCTTTCATTTTCCAGGTATAAAACAAAGAATGAGTTTTGTAAGAATGAAAACTAATAGTTTTATCCCTTCAAGTATGAGTTTTTCGAATTCCCTTTAGCGTATGATATAGGTGTCCTTAAAATAACTACTTGAATACTTCAGTAATGTTTTAATTCTGATAGCCTTTTCATGAGAACAGCTTTTTGCAGTCAACGCCAGCAAGAAAATGTTATTTGAATTTTGTGTATAATCCTATTTTGGAGTCGAACCAAAAAAATATTCTATTAACAAATGAAATTATTAAAACAAACCGTCCTTTCTAAAAGGACGGCTTTTTGCCGTCTACACCAACCTGAAAATGTCATTTGAATTTAGTAATTGACCTTATTTTGTAGTTGATCAAAATACATTCCGTTAACAAGGAAATGTATTAAAACGTACCATCTTTTGTATAAAAATGGATTTTTACAGTTAACATTAACAGGAAAATGTTGTTTGAATTTAATAACTATTTCTATTTTGTAGTTGGACCAAAAAATATATTCTTCTGTATTAATAAATAAACTTATTTAAACATAACGTTATTTGTGTATGGACAGCATTTTACAGTGAACTCCAACCTGTAAATATTATTTAAATTTAGTAAATAATCTTATTTTGTAGTTGGACCAAATATATATCATATTAACCATTGAATTTAATATAACTTGCAAGTTTCAAAAACTGATTTTAATATTTTTCTAAATAACGTAAAATATTTAGCGGTATTTGTTGTAAATTATAATTAACGCTTGTTTAAGTTACCTAAGTCTTCTAAAAGAAGTCATATCATGTATATTAAATAGTACATTAATAATAATCAAATTTTTTTAAGTTAACCTTCTTTTTATTGGTGAAAAAATTGAATGGATGTTTTGTAATAATTGTCTCCTCCACCTGCTATAAATATCAGTAATTAGAGTGCAAATAGGCTCAATACAAGTATTCAAGATATTTCTAAGCATCCTAATCAATAAGAATCGAGCAAAGCTAGTAAAGAAAGTTCACTCGTAAAAGCTGTTTTTAATACTTTGGAATTTAGCACTAAAATTTTTGTTTAAAGTATGAAATATATTTTGCATTTAAAAGGCTCTTACTTATCTTTGCTTGCTTATTTTTTCTCATTATAGCCATAATAAATGATAGTTCGATCACTATTAAACAGCAATCAAATTTATTGCGTGTCTAGATCGAATAACTTTTAGCTTCTCGCAGAAAGATTTTATAGAAATATATTTTACGCATACGCTACTGACCAGAAGAAAATACTTCAATTATTTATCGATTAAGTAGAAGATTCGTCGATCATTTTCGGACTTTCATGAAATCACAAGTAGCGTCTTTGCTACTTACTCTTTTTTTAAAATATCTATCATTTAAAGGAAGGTTTCAAATACTACGTTGAATGCATGCATTGAAGTATTAAGTACCAGGTGAAATTAAT
This sequence comes from Linyphia triangularis, assembly GCA_963978545.1. Lineage (NCBI taxonomy): Eukaryota > Metazoa > Arthropoda > Arachnida > Araneae > Linyphiidae > Linyphia > Linyphia triangularis. The sequence goes on along the minus strand of OZ021721.1, from coordinate 50,417,912 downwards.
TGTCATGCCCTTTAGCTTCTCACATTAAATTCTTTAAGTATGGGATCACTAAACACAAAATGTGAATGTACTGTAATTAAAGTGTATGCAATCTTCCGATTATTTTTTAATCGAGATTTATGTTCTCTAAAATATACCACCTTTGAATAGAAAAGCCTCAAGCCATTTTGCCATAGTTTTTACTAGCAAAATAAGAGTCAGTTTAAGAAAGTAACAGCCATTTAAAACTGTGTCAAGAATATTTATTTGATTTTTAACGTTGTGCGATTATAGATTATTCAAGTTGAACATATTAAAAATTGTAAGTAAGAAAAACACAAAATACCAAACAAAATATAGTTATAGTATGAACAGTATAAAATCTACACGAAATGTTAACTATTTTGTTTTTTAAAAAAAATCAATAATAAATAATTGTATTTAACAACATTTGTATTATATCTTGATGCTATACTAGAAGCTTATAAGAAAACATTTCAATGCTCAATGACAAATAATTCCTATACATATGAACATTGAATTTTTTTTTTCCATTTTTCTTTTTTATTGGCTGTAGTTAGTGAAAACATTATCACAAAACCTTGAAAGGTTTTTCGTTTCCAAATGAACAGAACAATGATTTGAATTATCAATGACAATGAAAATAGTTTTCTCTTTGAAAAATGCTTTCAAACTTTAAAATCTTTCACAAATATTAATAAAAGTATTTCTTATGATTTTGTAATAAACATATAAACATGATCATTCAGCTAATTAAAATAAAATTCCACCTTAATTTTATTTAATTAATATGGATTAAAAATAAATTTATCAGAAAGGATGAGGATTATTGTATGTTTCATTCAACATATTAAAACTTTCATTTCAATGTTTTGCTGTGAAGGCCTCAAGAAATCGCACTAAGTCGAAATGTATGGGAGTATGTTATTTATGAATGAAACTGACGATTCAGAATTCCATATTAACAATACTGAAAGACAACAAGGACAATGAAAAACAATCATAGTCAAAAAAGAACTTATCTGATAATCCACGCAGCTAAATTTTATAATTCATACTCATATTGTAATTCAATTTGAGTAGTTGTTTTTTAATAACTTTGATCTTTGCATAAATCGTTTTGCAATTTGTTTAACTAAAGAATGAGGACGTAAGCATTTTATTTGGTTTACAATCAATAATCAAGAGGGAGTTTATTATGCATGTAATTATTATCAACGCATAATTTTTTCTGCAAATGCTACTAAAGGATGCATCAAGTAAATTAATTAAAAAATCTATTTCAAGAAATAGGTTAAAAAATTTAAAAACCGGGTTCAAAAATTTTTCTTTAAAAAAGCATCGTTGAGTAATAAATCCAACGTTTAAAACTATTTTCAAAAGAAACGTATTTCCTCAATGTCCCTTCTAGTTTTACACCTGCAACTTCAAATCAGTATTCCTTGTGTTTACTATGATACACAAAAGTGATTCTAATCGGGGTCACAAGGCACACGTATCAGATATACAAGACGAACCACCTTTTCTAATCCTTTCAGCTATTCTCGTCACAAATACTTCTCGAAACTCAGTTGCTTCCATTTTTTTAAGTTTAAAGTTATATATAATTATGCTTTCAATAAAATAAAACTCATTTTAACCGAAAATATTACTTCTATATTAAGTTAAAACTAAAGTCATGCGCTATTTAAAGTCGCACACATCAAAGTTTAATCATCCGTAATTTAGTAAAAATACTGTGAGTTTTGTTTTCTTCCTGGTAGATTTACAGTGCAGTTTGTTTTGAATGTATTTCAATCAGCATCAGTGATCTCATGCTCGGACACTTCATGTGTGAAATGTTTGTTGTTCAAGGCAGAAGCATGGTGTTTTTCCAGGAAAGTCGAATATTCATATTGGAGTGTTATTTTGCTCGAAAGCTTTATTGAAGACTTTCGTAAGAAATATTCCGATGCATCATTACCCAATAAATCAACGCTGACATGATTAGTCCATCTTTTCAGGGCAACTCGATCAGTAACTGACAAGAAAAGAGCCAGTAGGTTCTCCGTTTTGGACGATGAATCACAAACGGAAAGAAGTTCACCGAATAGTCCACACACTTTTGCTGAGCTGAAAAAGAAAATATCACAATAGCCATTTCTACCATCAATACTGCCAAATTCTCACTAAATCTGGTAAAACGAACACATTTTTGGGTTCACGAATTAAGACACTATTTTGAACATTTATAGTAACCCTTAAAGTACGTCTGCTAAAAATAAAAGCCAACATTTCAACTAATTTCTGTTATAATTTACTTTAATTTAAATTCTCAAACTGGTACTTTTGCGGGCAGATATACTCTGATGTTCACGACTTTAAACTCAATCTGTACTATTGCAGGGATCTGTTTAGAAGAAATAATGGATTTTTTACTGACTATTCACAAAATTCGAATTTTGAAAAAAAAATCATCACAAAATTCTATTTTTTTAAAGAGCCCTTCACAAAAAAAAATTTAAAAAAGCCCTTCACAAAATTCTAATTTTGTTAAATGTCCCTTCCCTTTGGAAAAAGGACCTTTCACAATTTTTTAATTTTTAAAAAAGGATTCTTCACAAAATTCACATTTTTAAAAAAGCGCCCTTGAAAGCTATAAACTAAAAAATTCTTTATATATTTGATTAAACTACATATTTTCATGCCCAAATAAGCCTTCTCTTCTATTTTACTGCGCTTTTTTCCTTTTGAAGGAAATTTTACATTTTTTTACAAAATTATTTCGAAATTTAATAATTTTCCTCAAAAGTAACAAAAAATTCACAAAAGCAACATTCTAAATATATCAGACTGACACATAAAGTGTTTTTGTTGTAAGTCACGTTTTAAATACTCTCTGTTTCGATTAATTTTACAGAAAAAGTGCTAATTTTATACTAAGTAAATTTACCTCAGGAATACTTTAGTGTTTTTATCCTAGAAGAGCTGTATTATAATTAAAATTCTGTAACTACTGAAAATAAATTACACCATGAAAATCCCACTATCTTTTCATGATTCCTACCATATTTAAAAAAATCTGTGCAACTTATACTCATTCCCTATCACTAATAGAAAAGTAACAAATTCGGTTACAAGCGTTTTTTGATCATTAAGCATTTCACTCGAATACTCTTAAAATATAGTTTCATAAAATTTCATAAACAATGGGTTAACACCGACTGCATATAATTTTCCACTATATTAATACCAATTGAATTTATTTTTTTAAATTAACAGAAAAACATTGACTGATACATTTCTGTAGAAATATGAATACCATTCAAAACGTCTTATTATTAACAATTGTGTTCTACGACATTTTTGTCAGTGGACTTTTTGAAACAGAAAACTTTATTCTCCCCCTCCTGAGAATATAAATCAGTTGTTCCCAAGATTAAGGTCACTAAATACCACTATGTCCTCTCCACAAACAAATGAGATAGCTCTTGAAAACTCCTCAGTGATTCACATATTAAAGTATCCGTATTTTTTTTTCAGTTTCTTTTTACGGCTGAATCGGTAGTGTGAGAATTTGTAACCACTTTCAAATGCAAAACATTTCGATCAATGCCAATGACTATTACCTGAAAATCCAAGTAGCGTGAAACAGTGTGCTTTCGTCTCTCTTACTATGGAATGAAGATTCTTTTTTATCCTGGTTTTTTATAAACAAACATTTCATTTCCTTCTAAATAACATCAAATGTCGTTATATGAGTAGAAATTAATAGGGCAAAGTGAGTGATTATGAGACAGTAACCTAAAATTATACACATGGAATGTGACTTCTATCCTGGTTTGTACTCCAAAAAATATTTGTTTGCTTGAAACAAACCTTTCACTTGACAATAAACAAGATAAGGAATCAATTGGAAAATAAGAGATAATTAGAAAAGGACATGACATAATTCACATGAAATGAGATTTCTTCTATCCTGGATTTATCATCTTATTTCCTCAGTGCATCTTATTTGACAAAGAACATAAGAAATCAATAGAGGAAATAAGTGATTGTGATACAATGGTTTTATAAACAACAATCCTGTTTTCCTTAACAAAAAGGATCGTTTTTCTAAACAAACTTCTCATTTGACAGTTGAAAACATAAAGAGTTATTGAGAGAAAATGACCTTAATAACGACTGAGACCTAATATGATACTGCACAATAACTTCTAATCAGGCCGGGACCTACCGATAAAAGTGGATTCTGAAACACAATGACCATCCATGCCTAACTCAGGATTCGAACACGGCACCTTTAGCATGCAAGTCCAGAGCGATAAAATCCTACAGCCATCAGGTGGGATTTGAATATTGTACGAATTTAGTATCATCAGTATAATTTATTGATATAAAAAAATAGTTAGGAGATATAACCGAGCATGCGATTGCGATCTAATATGATACTCTCCAATATCTTATTAAAAACTATTAGAAAAAGGGTATAGCAAAGAAGTGATACTGTGTACTAATTTAGTGAATATTGTATGAATTTAATATTATCAGTATTATTTATGGACATCAGAAGGAATCATTAGAAGAAAGTGTCCGAGTATGTGATCGAGACACAATATGACACTCTTATTTCTTATTAAGAGATGGGTGTTATAGAGAAGTTATACTATTATTTTATTGGATGGGGTGACTTAAGTGTATATTGAACAAAAATTGGGATTTATTTCGACTGCTCTGTTATCCGTATAGCTAAGTTTTTCCCATGGTTAAAGTACTTGTTATTAAAATATTTTCTGATTAATAAAATATTTTAAAAATAACTTTACAAGTACATTTGTTTTTCAAAGGTCATTGTCGAAGAGTTTTTATGACCATATAAAATATTGTGATTGATTGTGTGAAGTTTATTATTTTTTTTTTCAGGAATACATATATGACCTACTGTAGCTTATATGAACATAAAACAGCAATTAGATAAATAAAACAAATAGTTTCGTTTGTTTATAAAAAAAAAATCTCCTCCCTCCAATATGAAAATTTCAATAAATTAAAGACATTGATGAGAGCGTTTTCTCAAATTAGATTATCTGAAAATCTAATTTACATTAGAAAATATATTTTTCCCTTATCCAGTCCCAAAATTTGTGTGTATGATATATATTTACAATGTTCAATACCGTCTGAAAACATCTAAAACCTAAAAAAAAAAAAAAAAAGTTGCCTTTTCAAGGTGTCGCAATCCGCAGAAAAGTAATGACCTCTAACCCGATTTATATGATAAGGTAGCGAGAATGCTTCCTCCCTGATTTTTATATTCGTGCAGGGACAGTATTAAGAAAGGACCAGAAAGGAAAGTGAAACTTTATTAAGATAAGATCGCGAATCTTTTGAGGGCAGATAAGAATTCATTTTGCACATGGGAATTCCCACTTTTAGAGGAAAATGTCACTGAAATATATCATTAGTACAGGCACGGCAGGTGTGTCGTACTATTGATATGATTAAAGGCTTGTTGGGGTTGACGTCCATACCATAAAATGTATTAGTTGTGACTTTATTTTGAATTATAATGAACATTATGTAAAATATATTTTAAGCATCGGAAAAAAAAATATATATAAATGTAGCTGGGATGAATAAAGTTTCAAGTGAATTAAAAAAATGAAGTCTTATATGACAGCGTAATTCTAACCAATTTTGTACTTGACTTCATTTCTAAGTGCGCAAAATATTTAACTATAATAGAATGTTCCAGAAGTACGTTAGATTATTTTTGGTACGAAAAGAATTTATGGAATTGTTTTTAATAAGATTCTATTAGCTAGTTTTCCCCAATTACAAAATTCCAAACTTTATAAACTTATTCTGATATTATGTAAATTTCGTTTCAAAGAATTATCTTTTGAGTGTAATTTTTTTAATATTATTTGACTCCAAATTTAGTGTCCCTATATTTTTTTATACGATAAACTATAGAATTATAAATGCTTTTCATGCATGAGGCCGTCCAAGACAATGGCTGTTGAGGGAACATGAATCCATGTTTGTGATTGGAGGAAAATTTGAATTTATTTAAGTGTCACACTACCAAAAAAATTATATTTGGTTGCATTTTTTCACAGAAGATAGCACTTAACTCCAAATTACATAAGGCATAAAATCCATATAAAAACAAATGTGAGCTGTGCCTTCAATCTGAATTATTAAATTTTTTAAAATACATATAAATTATTATAGTATATCTTACTTTTTATATTATTTTCAACTTTCATAATTTTAGTTTAAAAGAAAGGTGTTTCGCTCATTCCTTAAAAAAGTACGATCTATTAAATTAAAATTTATTCACAGAACGCATGCCTCAAAAACTGGAAAAAATCTTACTAATACAGTTTCTGCTATCGTAACGCATTAAATTGTTTCTGGAATATCTAATGAACTAAAATATTTTTCATGTGAAATTCCCTTAATTATTGAATACAAGAAATGGAATGCCTGACCTGTATTGAATTCTTTCTCTTTTTTTATTATCCAAATGCCACCGTAATTGACCGCAAATTACGTTAAAAAGTCGATTACTGTTGCGGAAAATTATAAAAATAACCTTGGGAATATTTTTAAACGCTCAGAACGGAACAGGTTTTTTTCTAGATTGCTCATAATTTGCATTGGTAATGATCATTCGTACAACTAATTGTCTTTGTCACAACAATTCTCCAGAATTTAAATTTTTGTCACTTTCCCGTTATATGTCTCAGCTTCAAAATTATTATTAAATGTCATATTACGAATAACGATAATATTCCAAAATAGTTCATTCTGATTTCGCCATGTGTTTGAGGTTTATTTCAAATGCGCCAAAGAGCATAACAGGTATTAAACGGATAAGTACGCATATTTAAAAAACGAAATTATTCATAATCAATTACAGATTGAGTTTCACGAATTTCTAACTTACCTTAAATTTAAAGTTAAAACCTCTTAAAGAAAGGCGGAAATGAATAAAACATTTTTATTATTTTAACGCTCTATTCAAAAGGTATTCAAAGTAGAAATCAAACTAATTTAATTATATTTTTTATGTAGCCTAATTAAATAACGTTATTTGCATTAAAAAAATTTGATTCAGGCCTTTTTACGTTATGAAGGCAAAATAATAGCCACGTTCTATCCCGGGCCTTATTTCCCATAAGGCCTGTAAGGCTCGTGCTTTAAACCATCTACTTTTGGGGGGGTCCCAAAATTGCCTGAAATATTCTTATGAAAATCTCTTCTTTTTCATAATGTATGTACTTAAAATTGAATTACTGTATAATTATCAATATTCTGTTCAGTGCACTTGATCAATGCTATATAATATGATAATGTATTTTAATCACTCATTAGTCATTAAAAATATCAATTTCTTGACATTAACTTAAGACGAGAAACAAATTTGCCATTAATATTTAAATAACACCAATAATAAATAATCAAAGGGGGGCCCTATCTTCTATTTTGTGCTTATAGTAATTAGTCTTCTAAATCGGGCCCTGGTTCTATCATTACTTAAGTATCCTAACTCGAGTTGCAGAATTTTAAAAATGCTCGAATCGGGTTTGAAATGTGACTAATCATAATTAGCCTATTCAAGTTCAAAGCATCAAGTTACTTTTTTTATTTTTAGTGGTTATTTTACCATGCTTTCAGTAGGATAAATAAAAAATTTATGTAGATCAATCGATTGCAGCAAGATCTAGACAATTATAAATACTTACACTTTAATTATAATTACCCAGTATTCGGACGAGTCAACATAAACTATGCATTTTAAGACAATTAGTTTTAGGGAGTTTTAAGTTTTGAGGGCTGAATATTAGTCACGTTTTATCATTAGCATAGTATTCCAACTCGCTTTTTAAAATATAGAAAATTGGACAAATCCGGTTTAAAATGAGATTACTCATATGTTAGCGTATTCAAGTCAGCATGTGGAGTGACAACAATACAACAGCATGATGAAAACACTCGCATCCTTTCAACCTCAAACTGCCAACTGCGGAAGTGAAGCATAGTCAGTTTCAGGTGATTTTATCATCCCGCGTACGTGGAAGGTTTCGATTTCTAAAAAGGATTAACTGACGAAGCTTCTCTTTCACCTCGTCAGACTGCATTAATCTGCCAACAGTCAAAACAGTCCCGTTACTCCAAATGACGAAAGCACAGCGTCAATAACGTCGGCAAGGTTATATAACCCAGCACGGACGTCGGTCTCACGTGATAGAGAAGGAAGATCTCTGTATCAGGTGGATTTGAGGAAGAGATTGAGTGTAAGCTTGCCGTCTGACCTCAATTTGTAGCAAATATTTAGGTCACTCGTTTGGCCCTGCCCGATCCAGATCTGGTTTAGAAGTTGACCGGTCCTATTGGTGGTATTACCAGAACGATACGATGCGGCACCTTCGATTTCGTTGTGAAATTATAATAATACCACAATTTCGTAGAACAATGGGGAAGAATTTGGAAAAGGTTTTTTTTTTTTTTCTTTTTTTCTTTTTTTCAGGCCCATGTTGCCTGGAAGAAGTTTACCTTCAAATCTTTTGTTGTGTTTATCAGGATATGCGACTTTCCTCCTCGTTTGTTAGTGTAAAATGATGGGAATTTCAATTATTTTCTTTCTCTGATTTTGGATTCAAGAATGAACTCATCATATCTTTTTAATTGTGTTAGTTGACAAAGGAAGATGATTTCATGTGCACTGTCTCTATGGACAAAATTTTAATTTTAGAGTATTTTTGTCGGGTAAATTATTGCTATTAGGAGAACGATATTTTGTGGTAGTCACTAGATTTTTAATTGTGTTAGTTGATAAAGGAAGATAATTTCATGTGCACTGTCGCTATGGACAAAATTTTAATTTGAGAGTATTTTTGTCAGGTAAATTATTGCTATTACAAGAACGATATTTTGTGGTAGTCACCAGAATGATGTGATCCGATGGCTTGCTTTTCGTTGAGAAATAAATTTCGTGAAACATTAGGGAAGAATTTGACAATTTTTAGCGGGCTATTGGAAGACGTTCGCCTTCAAGTATTTTTTTCCCATTAGGATGTACAACTTTTCTCTTCGCTTTCCTCAAGTAAAAATTTTAATTATTTTCATCCTCGCCGCATTGAATAAAAGATTATCTTATTTCATTTTCATTTTACTCGTCTGCTTAAGAAAGATTTTAATTTCCGTGTTCATTTAATTTATCGAAGTTGAACTATTTCGGCTTTAATAACTACATTTCAAAAAGAGTTTCGTTATTTTTCAGTAGTGATAATTACCGAAATGAAGAATATATTCAATCAAATTCCTATTATCTTTTGCATTCCCTTTTAAAATAATCTAATTTTTATTTTATGTTAAAAAGGCGAGCATGTGACTTATATGGAATTGCAATCCTTCTATTTTCATCCTTCTCACCTTCCTCACTATAAAAGTGACAAAACTAAATATTCTTCGCTTAAAGCAAAAGTCTGTACAGAATCTAAGACTGGATGTACTAAAAGCTGGTTGAAAAGTACAAAATTGTTTACAAGTTGAAACTGACTCATACGGTTCTTCCAGATTCAAGCCCATGTAGTATGTGCCTCTGTACATACTTTAACTTAAAAATGAAGAATTTTGAGTTGTGTCACTTTACTTTAGTAGCAAGGATGCGATATGCTCCTTATTGGACCCGGGTGAGGCTTGCGTACTTAAGATTACTTAAAGGAATTACTTATTTGGGAGTTCATCAGTTAGTTATTGTATTCTATCCCTGAGAAATATAATGAACATTGATTTGGAATTCAGAACTCTACATACCACTGCTCGTGTAGCTGGTCTGTCTGACGATAAATAGTATCCTGTGCATTTTTCATAAAGTATCCAATGGAACTGTTTTAGCATTCAGGTTCGATTTATCAACAATCAATGAAAAAAGTTGTTTAAAAAGGAGAACCACATCTTTAAAACAGTAGTTTGTTTGTTTGTTTGTTTGTTTGTTTGTTTGTTTGTTTGTTTGTTTGTTTGTTTGTTATCTAAAGGACGACAGGAGAAGAGGGAATCATTGCCGAGCAGTATCAACGCATTTCGTACATAGAATACCTTCTCATAGTGTACTAAAATATCCTTTACACAGAGTCTCTTCTCATAGAAAACCCCCAAAAAATATATAATTAACTTAAACAAATAGCTCAATGCACTCAATGCTTCTCAAACAAATAGCTCAATGCACTATTGTAAATAAACTTTTCGCCAGAAGCTGCGTTCTTAGCCTTTAGCCTTTAATTAAAATAAGCATGTGATTTATTAATTTTGGTTTTGTACAAAGGGGGAAAAAGGAGATTGTCACTAAGAAACGCAATCCTGAAATCATATATATAAGATATTTTTAAACAATAATGAATTACCATTGTTGTGAATTACGAGCTCTTGATTTATAAGTTACAAATAAAGCCACATATGACTTTTCAGAAAAAAATAAGGTTGAGGCACCATCAGTGCAACAGCAACGCGAACAGGCCCGCTTCTCTCGCTGAAAGGTTCATTGCTATGCAAATCCAAGCTTGCTTCCCTCACTAAAATTTTCATTGATATGTATGCACAAGCTCGCTTCGCTCGCTGAAAGGTACATTGCTACATAAGCACAGGCTGGCTTACTTAAATGTTAATTGCACTAAATAAATCCTTATTAATATTGAAACCCTTTCCTGTTGAAAAAAAAATTCCCTCTGATACAGTAATCCCCCCCCCCCCCCCTTCCCCTTCTCACACTTCTAAGAATATTTTAAGATTGTGTTTGTGAGGAGCAAAATTTGAATGTCAAAACTACTTTTGTTGAAATTTTCAATGCACTACTCCTATTAGAAGTCACGTAGTAAAAAAAACTTTTTAAAAATTAGTTAAAAAACTAATAATAATTTTAACATTCTGTTTGATAAAATCAAAATTATAAGGCTAAAACTGCTTATGTTGAAAACGTCAGAGCTCTACACCTATTCGAAGTTACTTTATAAAAAAAACTTTAAAGGCTAAAAAAATAATTAAAAAAAAGCTAGTACAAATTTTAACTTTATGTATATTAAAAGACCATTATTACTTATGTTTAAAATTTCAAAGTACAAGGCATATTGGAAGTCACTTTCTATAAAACCACAAGCCACATACACAGAGACTTTATTTTATTATTACAGATGATTATTGCTTATCAAAGAACATTTTCTTTTAAAATATAAACTTTTTTCATCATTTGATTTTTTTATGTAAACTCAAAAAGGAAATTCATTAAAATGCTAAAAATATTTAAAAAATAAAAACGTAAAAGTTTTTTTTAAATATATTTTGTAATTAGTTTATATTGAATGTGATGTCACTTGATAAAAATTTATATTTCTCGCTTAATCAAAATTCCAATATAACTATAAATTACGAAGAAAAACATTTATTTAAAAGTTTTTTTAAAAACGTTTGGGTTATGTGATATGTGAGTAGATTAGAATGAAAAGTAACAATTTCCATTTTTTGCAAAAACTAATTAAGTATAGCTAACATATATTCGTGAAATCATCAGGTACAAAACAGTTTGATAGAAAAAGCCAAAACTCACTCTACAAAGGACTACAGAAGAAGCTAAAATCATAGATAAGTTTCAAAACTTAGAATCTCCAATGGAGACTGATAGTTATGATTCTAACTCGCCAATCCCACAGAATCACCGAATTTTGTTTATATTTCATCATTTTGAAAAAGACATGTTTTCCAACTTTTATAAAAATTCAATGGGCAAGATATTAATCTTCAACCCCATTTATGGGAAAGGGAAATTTCCATATGGAGTGCTAAAGTGAAAGGGGGAAAAACATCTAATCCGTTACTGCTTATAGAGGAAAATGAATGACTCTCGAAATTTTATCGGATATTTATTATTTTTTAAATTGAAACTATATACAAAACACAATGAAAAACATAAAACAACAATTATCATTTTGTATTTAGTCGTTTTTATTTGAATAAATACCTGATCGATGCAATTCTTTTCCTGTTAGTGTCTGAACACCATTACACAATTTTAAAATTTAGTTTCCCAAAGGAAAATTATCAATTTCGCGATGTTCTATATAAGAATTTGTCATTTGTTAGAGTTTTAATTCAATGGGAGTAATTATTAGTTTAACAATTATATTTTATTTTGGAATTATGAGGGGTAATAGAAAATTATGTGCGTGTCAAATTACGGCCATCTTTCATCCACCATTTTGAATTAAAGCACACAAATGTGATAAAAATGAGTTTTAAATACTTTATTCCATACAGTGCCAGAAGTCAATCATGAAAAATTGAGTAAATGAAGAATATGTTCGTAAGCGTTTCATAAACATGCCATATCTGGCATTCATATTTTGGCGCTCTGAAGGTGTTCACTAGAGCTACAGAATGCCGTTACCTGCTGTTTTTCTTTTGTCTGGCCCTTACCAAACTGTACAATCATATACTCTTACAATTTCTCTTAAAATTTAATAATGATACAGCATTTTACTCCAGAGATTTTGTTTTCTCTGCCAATGAAATTAAAAAAGCTAGACCACCAGCAAATATCGAAGGCCGTTTTATGTTGATTTGTTAGAAAAAGCTGTTGTACTTGTGAGAGAATTCATCCGTATATTTGAGGAAAACATCTAAAAAGGAAGCGATACGTTCCGGATCAGACACATACCTTTGAGAACGATTATTCGACGAAGCGAAACCCTCGTGTGACTGAATCGCTAATTTGTGCATTAAAAAAACGTTATCTGAAATATATAAAAAAGTATCATGGGTCATGAGAATAAAATATAAATGCGGATAACAATACTATTAAAGAATGATTGTTTCTACAAGTGGAGTGCTAGAGAATCCATTTCTAGCGTGGAAAAAGATAAGTGGTTTGTACAATTTTATACAGACAGTTGTAGATATTTTAAAGGGGAATGCCAGAAATAGTATTATTGCATCAAATTATATTGAAGCAGTTGATTTTAAAAATAAAAAGAGAAAATTCCTGAAAAATGACAAATCCTAGAAAAATTATTATTTGATATACCAGTCTGTTGGATCCCCACTTCTACTTTTGTATCTTTTTCTTACGGGTAATCTTGATAAATCGAGATCAATGGGGTGAATCTCAAGCAAATCACACTACAACAAGTGCCTCACATATTTGTGATAGGAAAAAAATATGTCAATTTTACCCTTCATTATAATGACAATAAAATTGGAATGTCATATGTCATCCTCCAATGTAAGGGCAGGAAAAGAAAGTGATCCGTCAGTGGAGTAATGACAACAGATAAATGTCACATTGCAGTTGAGAGAAGATAATAGACGAATGCGCCAATGAAAGATTTAGACAAGGACATAGAAAATTCATCTTTCATTGGCATAACGATAAAAAGTATATCCCTGGTAGCACAGCGGTATTGGATAATGTCGAAAACAAGGGTTCTGGAAATTCTGGCCAGTCCATGTCGAAACTCGAGCATCATTCCAAAATACACGATTTTTTAAAAAATAAACAAGTCACAACCTCTCCAAAATTCCTTTCTTATAACACTATATTTCAATTTTAAAACTCCGCATCAAGATATCAAAACTTCTATTATATTTTACTCAGCACTGGGCGAGATTGGCCAAGTTCCATAGCAACGGTTAGTCTACAACGGTCCACATCAGGATTGGACAGTGTCGAGACGATATCGATCAGCGGATTTGTGCTACTGGGTATGTTATCCTCTGATACCATGGCATGTATGTCCCCTTCCAGTGGAGTAAATATAAAAGATAAATGCCATATCAATGGAGGAATAACAACAGATTAGTGCAACAGTACATCATACTTATGGTAAGTGATTAATAACATCTTCGTATGCAATCTCAGTCGAAAGAAAATCCCCATCCAGTGAAGTAATGACAAAGTATAAATGCAATCCTCTATTAGAGATCGAGAGCAGGTAACGTCACCCTTCATCGCAGTGGCAGCTTCAAAAGAAAGGCACCCTACAATATAAATAACATCAGCTATTTTGCCACCCTCCAGTAACAAAACGGCAACAGATGAATGTCACCTTACAGGAGCGACAGAGAAAATTTGCCCTTCATCAGTGTAATGACAATAGACGAATGCTACCCTTCAATACGAAGACATGAAGCCTCTACAATACAACGACAGCAGAAAACAAGTAACTCTCCATTGGAGAAATGACAACCAATGAATATCACATTATAATGAATATCACATTGAATTGCACCCTCCAGTGGAAGAACGGCAAGATGTGAAGGGTACCACTGCAGTGTAATGTAAGGTTCCAACAGGCTGCTTTCTCAATTGGTGAGTGCAGATGGAATATCGGAAAAGGCAAATATATTTTTCCACCCTGATCAAATGCGCAGCTACGTCAGCAAATAGAGTTGGTGTACATTTGAGTGAAGATAATTTCGAACCCATTCTCTTCATGTACAAAAAGAAGTTCACTTCTTTTCCCCTGGGATTTACCTTGAGCATTGCATTATCCCTAGAGGAAATTACTTTATCCCTTCATTGCTGTATACCAGATTCCGTATGAAAAATGTTTATCATTCAAAAAATCTTTTACATAACTTTATATAACTGTTATAATATCAGCAGTTCAAATTTATTCAGGAAATTCGTAAATTTTTTATTTAAAATGGCTGTGTAATTAACTAGAAGTTATAGCTAAATGTTCCCCCAACTAAAAAAAAAACAGAGCACAAAAATTGCTAAAAAATACTAACTACAATACAGAATTTCTAGAAAAATTAGTTTAAAAAAAATCAGTTGTATAACTAAACAACTTTTAAGAAAAGGCTTTTTATATCGGATATATGTACCAATTAATAATTTTAATATTGCTTCATAACTATTATACTCTAAGCAAGAATGTCCTCGTCTAAAATATTCTGCTTTGTTATCTAAAAATTGAAATTACGAATCATAGTTTATAAATGCTTTCTTTTGTTTACCAGTGATCAATTACAAAAATCCTTTGTCCACTACTTCTATACATACTTACCAAATTTTCATTTTTATTTCACTTAAAGGATTACTATTTATCAAAAAATGTCGTTTGAAGTATTATACTCTAATAAATTCAAAGAATGATTTAAGGTTAAACTGAGGTTACAGTTTTTTGCTTTTTTATTTGAGTTTCATTAATTATTAAACCGAAATACAATCTTTGAAATAAACTAATAATATATCTATGAAATTTATTTTGAAATCATTACACAGATTGTTTTTAGCGTAACTAAATGTTTTCAAATATATAAATATTGTAAATAAATCAATTCTTTTTGACACACCGAAATAATTACAAGAGTTCTTTGTTTGTTTAAAATGTATCCTTTCCAGTTCTTCCACAGAATAAATATCGCTTTGTCAACACCTTTTTTCCGAAATGTTTGCAACTGATCTGTTATAAAGTTTCTTTGTGAGCGAAAGTGTTTTGCGTTGTCTACCCGGGAGCTACCTTGATGGGGTCAAATAGTTCGAACATGGAAACTTGAGCCTTTGATGCAAGGTCAAAAGCTGTAGGGCGATTTGAGAAGTTACTGACCTCAGAACATGGTATCTTCGAAACGAATCTATTTGCTTCCAGGCTCACTAAAGTAAACAGATACTGTTCTTCGGGTCAAAAATGAACACAATTTAAACTGTATGAAATATAGCTGCCAGGCAGAAGTCGCTAATTAAAGGTAATAAAATGAAAACTTTCTTAAATGAAATATATTCTGTCAAAATTTAACAATATAGCTGTAAGGGAAAGACGTTATACCCCACTCGAATTTATTAGTTATATCATTATGTTGATAAAAAATAGTCCAAAACAAAACATATACTTGTTATTCAATTTATATTGCAAATTTTACAATCTAAAACATTGTGATAAAGTTAATGGATATTTTTGAAAATTACTTCAATTAATTTAATGTAATTTCATATAAAAATGCTCATTTCTTTTAAAATACAAAAATAACGTGATTATGTATTGAGCTTTTAATGAAACTAGCTTAGAAAATTACCGAAGTCCTTCTTGTATGCTTCAATAGTGGTTCAAATCTTAAAAAATCCAACAACCTCTAATAATGAGACAAATTATAAATTTATGTAATACCGTGAAAATAAATAATAATGTTACTTCAGATATCACTTAGCACATAAATACAGGATATGAATATCTAAGTTTCAGTACCTTCTACCAAGAACAATCAATTTCACTGTTTTCAGTTTCAAGAAACATACTAACAAAACTAGCTTAATTTATAAATATATAAGTACGTTTCTAAACTTCTCAGAGCCATTCCGTCTAGGGTATTAGTAGTTCTCACATTTGTATTAAAATATAGTTTTCCAGCTTTACGTGGATGACTAATGGCTTTGAGTGTAGAACTTTCACGTAGCATGCAGAAGGTTACGGAATTGAATTCTGTTCGAAGGTAAGTTTCACTTTTAAAAATGAGTAGATACGATGGCGATAGCTAATTGCGTGTCTACTCGATCTACATGTTAGGTTTTTTTCTTGTTCACGAGAAGCAAATTTGAGAAATTTTTTCTTGAAAGATAACCTGAAGGGAATGCCCCCCTCCCCCCCCTTCTCCTTTTCTACAAAATCACAAATATTTCAGCGTAGCATAACCCTAACAGGTTCATTTTTTTATTAATTGGCATTGTTTTTCTTATTTCAAAGAGAAGCGTATAGGTTATTTGCAATTTATATCCAACATCTTTATGTTTAAAAGCATAATAGCAAAAGTAATGAAATAGTTAATGTTTCGTTTCATTAGTGAACATTTATTCTTCAACGAATTTCTCTGTGATCTTCGATTTGTAGAACAGCTTCAAATATTGTTCAATCAATACACAACATTAAAAATTTTCACATATAATAGTTATATACATTGTTTTATTTTTAGTAGTTTTGCAATGTCACGGAAAGCAGCCATATTTGAAGATTCAGTTTAAATTTCCATTAGCAATTAACTGATGTTTTCATCAGTTACATATTTTATCCCTTTGAACTTTAAATAATCGTACATACATGCACACAAGTACTTAATTGTTTTAAATGAAAGCATACAAAATTATAGTTAGTTTACTAGATGTAGTATATTTAAAACAATTTTATTGCGATTACAACAACAATTACTACAAATACAACTAATGTACTTATCTTATGCTTTTAAGACTCTATCCTTAAGGGAAAAAATCAAAAGAACTTCAATTTTACTCATTTAAAAATAATTACCCGGAAGATTTCCGAAAAACTCAATTTATACCTACTGTGCAAGTCAAGTGCAAAACAATCTACATTTTTAGTTTTTTAATTATTAATCATTACAATTGAAATACAATCATTTAATAAGTTTAACTTGTATTTGACCTCAGTTGAAATCGTTTCAATTAAACTTTTTTCTGGGAACCACTTGAACCCGGATAACCGCTGGAATGAAAGATAAAAGTTAATTAAATTCTTATTTCAAATATTTCGATTTAAATTTAAGAAAATGAAAAGCTTTGACCTCTTTGAATGTTCAGACAATTATAATACTGCGATCTAATCTTTAAACAATGCTCTGATGGGAACCCAGAAAACTATTATAAAATTTGTTCGACATAAAAGCAGCGCGTGGGAAAAGGTTTTTTTTTTTTTTTTTCCCGCTAAATTGGAAAATTTGACCCCAAATGGAGTCAACTTCTTTTGCTCTAGAACTACTTGTACAATCCCTAGAGAAATATGTACCCTCAATCAATTTGGCAGAATGCAATTTACTGAGTATATTAGTAGATTGAGGTTATAGAGAACTCGGAATGTGAAAATTAATTCACCCTAACTTATGCAAAATATTTCAAAATCAAAATACATTTTTTGCTGGATCTCTGCAAATGTAATAGCTTAATTCTTGGATGATTTATTTGATAAAAGAAAAGCCTCATGATATGTACTTCATTTATCTCAATTCATTAACAACAAAATAAAACATAGGAGAAAGAAACACATTTTGTTGATCTTCCTTACAGTTCTCTTATCTGTTTTACTATATGAATTTTTTCTTTTTTTTTTCTATAGTACAGGGTGGTTATAATTAAAGTTACCCTGTTTAGAGCCACGTAAGAGTCCGTTCTAATGAGCAGATTTTAATGAAACTTGGAATATACACTATATGGACCATGGGGAAAAGAAATATGCAATAAAAAATTGTAGTTCAAATTTTTACCACCAGGTGAAAAAGTGGAGCATAAAGAACAAAAATCACAAATTGAAAACACAAATTTTTATTTAATTACAGCATATGTTCAATGTGCATTCCATTTACGTCAACCCCATGCTCGAAGCGTGTTATAGCGTGTTCAACAGTAGCGAGAAGGGTTTCTCAATCAATTGCAGCAACATGACGTGTTATGCATGCTTTCAATTCAGGCAGAGTCCGTATGCTCCCTCCATACACACGATCTTTCAGAAATCCCCACAACCAGAAATCACAGGGATTTAAGTCCGGAGAACGAGGAGGCCAGGCAGCCGAAAAACTTCTCGAAATTACCCGATCATTTCCAAAGTGGGCACGAAGTAGTGCTGTCACTGGTCGTGCAATGTGAGGTGGTGCATCATCTTGCATAAAGACAGTAGTCTCTAAACATTCTCGTTCTTGTAGGGCAGGAATGACTTGCTGCCGAAGAAGCTCGCAGTAGCAGGTCCCTTTCGAACACCTTTAATCGAACACCTTTGAGGGCCACGAAGCGTGCTCTCCTCAAAGAAAAAAGGACCAAGAATAACCTCTTCACCCCTGAAGATTAACAAAATGATTTTAAAAATATTTTACTGTTTTATTGAGTTATTTTGTTGTCAAGGACTATGAAATTTTTTTTTTGTATTCATAAGTTTATTAGGGGGCCTAAAATTTTAGGTACACGTATGTGGACCCTAGTTTTCTATTACAAAAAATAACAAGAATATTGCATTTGATAAAATGCTTGTAAAAAAAGTATTAACATGTTTTAATTAAACTTTTTTATTAAACACTATATTTTTTAAGTAATGGAGAATATTTTCATTACATTTACTTTGAATGGAACTTTTCAAAGGAATTATTTTTCTGCACACGTAAGTAAATGTTGCACTTGGTTCACATTACTCTCGTTCTAGATTTGCACCCCACCAGACGACATTTGTATGCATTTTTGTCGTCCATGTACTTGGGTAGGTGACCTATATTATCAAATTGTACATCCTTTGGAGGACGATCAACAACTTTTCGTTGCTTTAAGGGCTCGGGAAATTCTTCTTTAAAGGAGTTAGACAGTTTGAGTGGCCTTCCTCTGCGAGAACTCCCAGATAAATTTCCATCATACTTCAATAAAGATGAAGCAATAATCATTCTATGCTCCACAAGGGGCATGTATTTTTTTTATGTTATTGCTTTTGTGAAAGCGCATATAATAAATCCAGCAATTAGATATTGATAGATCCGAAAAATGTGTAAACATATGCACAGTCCATTTCTTTGTTCTTACAGCACAACGATAGTATGCTAAATATCGATCACAGAGATTAGTACCTCCCCATCGAAATATTATACATTCGAATTACAGCAGGTTGTGAATGCTAACTTTTTTTTTCCTCCTCTTTAAACAAATCACTCTGTTGTAATAATGCCTGAATCTAATCTGGAGTCCATAAGCCAACAAAAAATAATTTCGTATAATATTTTAGAATTATACTTAGTCACTATTATAATGTATACTCAAAATTATTATTTTGTATTAAGTTAATTAAGTTAATTTTAAACAAAACAAACACTAAATCTACTTATACACTTAAAACATAACTAAGTTACTATTTTTTTTTTTTGTTAAAAAGTTCTATAATTTAAAAATGTCAATTCCAGAAAGTTTTAACAACTTTAAATTAAATAATAAAGTAATAAACAAACACTTTACATACACTCTGTGCACTTACACCATAATACCTCAGCTTACTAATATTTTGTTTTTGTTAAATTGTTCCAAATTGTAAGTGTACAATGTTCTAATATAATTTTAGGACAAATTAATTGAGTAAAAACAAACAGTTAACAAGCTCATACATTTAAACAATAATTTTTTACTATTAAGCAATAATTATTTATTAATTTTAACAATAATTACTTATTAACACATTTTCATCATATTACAATAAATTCAGCTTAATGGACGAAGGTACACAAATGTGTACCCAATTATAATTTTTGACCCAACTTTTCAATAAAACATTTTTACAAACAAAACTATTCTAAGCAGATGTTGAAAGATTAATTTAATTAGAAATAATTTTATTGGATCTATAAATAATATTTAAAATACTGAAAATTACTTATGTTTTCGACTTCGCTGAGATATCGCCATTTTCAGAAAATCACTTTTGTAAACAAATATTTCTTGAGGAAAATTAAGCCTTTGCTGCCCTCTATGATATTCATTACGAAGCTCAGACATCCCCAAATGTAAATGTGAGGTTAAAATTACAAATTTTTCCACCATTAAATTTTACAAACAAATATTATGAGGTCCACATATGTGGACCTACGGAGTGAAGATGTTAAATTCAGCAGTAAAACCACACCATACAGTAATGTAATCAGAATGCAAAGACTGTTCATACACAACATTAGGTTTTGCCGTACCCCATATTCGACAGTTCTGAGTATTCACAGCTCCATCCAGTGTAAAATGCGCCTCGTCCGACCATAAAATGTTCCATGGCCATGCTTTATCAGCCATTATTCTGGCCAAAAAAATTCTACAAAATTGAGTGCGCTTACCCGAATCAGCAGGTTTCAGTTGTTGCACAACATGGAGCTTATATGGATACCATTTTACAATAGATCAAAGAATCCTTCCAACTGTTGACCAAGGGATAGACCACTTTGGAGATGATCGGGTAATTTCGAGAAGTTTTTCGACTGCCTGGCCTCCTCGTTCTCAGGACTTAAATCCCTGTGATTTCTGGTTGTGGGGATTTCTGAAAGATCGTGTGTATGGAGGGAGCATACGGACTCTGCCTGAATTGAAAGCAAGCATAACACGTCATGTTGCTGCAATTGATCAAGAAACTCTTCGCGCTACTGTTGAACACGCTATAACACGCTTCGAGCATGTGGTTGACGTAAATGGAATGCACATTGAACATATGCTGTAATTAAATAAAAATTTGTGTTTTCAATTAATGATTTTTGTTCTTTATGCGCCACTTTTTCACCTGGTGGTAAAAATTTGAACTACAATTTTTTATTGCAGATTTCTTTTTCCCATGGTCCATATAGCGTAAATTCCAAGTTTCATCAAAATCTGCTCACTAGAACGGACTCTACGTGGCTCTAAACAGGGTAACTTTAATTATAACCCCCCTGTATATCTACGAATTCATTTATTCTCAAAATATGCTGCTCAAATAAATCAGGGAAATATCAGTTTTTCTCTAATAACTTTTCAGTATAACATCATAGATACATGATATCTCATCAGATACATTTTTATGTAACAAAACGATAAGTAAAACCACGCAGCCCACAAATGCTTGACTATATTACCCCAAGTATCGTTGGCTAATTGTGGCTATTTTATCGCTTGTTTTTAAGCTGAAAAAGCATAATTTTCGCATGATCGAGAAAAAATGAAACCGCAAGAAAGATTGTTTCTATGCATAATCATATTGATGATAGATTATCAAATAGTTTAATATCTCAGTATAAAAACACATGACACACACGTCTATGACTACTTCTGAATGAACGACGAGAAAAATTATTTTTAGCAGCCAATTTTTCTGAATTCATGCGAAAAAAAAAATTAAAGTGTACTTTTCTTAATTTTTAAGTTTAATTCTTGTTTACATAAATATTATAGCATGTTCTATTTGTCTATCAAAAGAATAGATTCCACCGCGAAATCTAGAGTTGCCTAGCCCCAAACAAGCCTAGCAGTATTTCCCACGGGTATTTCTAGGAAAAGGACATGCACATTTTCCGTATTGCAACCTTTTTGGATACCCAATATCCTCCATACATCACTCCTATTCTAAATCTAAGAGTCTTGTTTCAGTATAGACCACTACCTACCGGACTCCAAGGTATCAGAGCAGTATTGGCCAATGTCAGATAAAGGGCTTCTAGAAGATCAGCCAATCCTGGCCGAAACTCAAACATCATTTTAATTACAAAATAAACAAGTCAAAACCATCACAAAACATATTTTTTTACCCCTCCGTCCTTTCTTATAACACTATATTTCCAATTTTAAAACTCTGCACCAACATTTCAAAATTTTCAAATATGATTTATCCAACATTGGGCGAGATATTCCAAAATCGGCGACGACGGTAGGTTCACAACGGATCACATTGAATTTGGCGATATTGGCCTGCCTGTTGCTGGGGCTATCTTGGTGGAAGGTATTCTTCTGATAGACAGACAGTACGTATGTTTACAAATTTTACATTTTTTTTCAGCATATTTTACTCTTGTATAGTGTCTATCATTCTTAGTAATGGTTGTTCCGTCTATTTACTCCTATAGCAGTGATTACACTGTTTTATGTGATTGGTTTATTTGAAAATAGCAGCTGAGAAAGATTATCCCTTTATGCAAAGTAAGTTTATCCCCAACACTCAGTTTTTTTTATTTTTTTAACAGGGAAAGCAATAAAAATTAATTATGTCATGAATCTTCAGACTTTGTTTTATAATTAAGTTATTTTGTTTTTACCAAAACTACTTGAAATTTTATATTATATTGTCAAATGTCAACAACCCTGTTAACGATAGTAAAAGAGAAAAGAGTATTTTGCAGTATAATAAGTATTTACTTTACGTGATATAAAACTGGAATTATTGAGCAAAGTCCTGAAACTGCATGGTTTTTTTTTAATAGTAATCCTAATTCAATCCATCATTGGCAAAGTAACTAAAGAAATTAAACACAACATTTTTGATTTCAAACATCCATGGCTGACCATTTTACTGGGCGCTTTTAATTTACAACGTCAAAATTGCTGTTTTCAAAAATTTATTCACGTCGATTTATTCTGCCAGTTCATATACTGTGAAAAAATACCAATGCATTTTATCCCAATGGTAAATGCATATGCTGATTATTTATAGTATCTATTTCTATAGAAGTATTCTAATGCTGGCAATAATAACAATTTGAGTCTCATCTCAAGAACTCAATATTACGGAGGAGAATAGAACAGGATATACCGATTTACCTTAACTGGTGGCATTGAAAGTGAAAAAGTAATATTTATAATGCTGCATATTGGTGGTCAACATTAAGGAGTAATATGCATGTTAATTGAAGCAAGATTCGTATTCATATTTTAATAACTATAAAATAGTTAACCAAATCAACATAAATTAAGCGGACAATCTTACACCTGTCTTTCAAAGATGGTTCCTTTATAAGAAGTTGAACTTGATAACATCATTATTGTTTCGAATTTCAAAACATTTTCGAACCATTGTTATTCAAGCTTACAAAAAAAGCTATTATATTTGTTTTCTGAACTCTAATACAATTATTTTGATCAAAGTAAAGTTTCCCCATGCCTCAGTCTATGGCAAATAACCTAGGTAAATGTGAGATCATACACATATTCTACCAAATTTGCAATAGGTTGAAATACATTTTTCCGAAGATAGAAGTGTCCGGGACATTTATAAATGAATACTTTAGAATGAAACAACAATGCAAAGAGGGAAATAAATGGATGTTTAGGTGTTACTTAATGATAAATGAGTATGGGGATATATATTATTCATTTCTGTGTTAAGGAAGGCTTAGTAAAGAGTTTTAGTTTATCCACCATAGGAAGCATCTGTAACTTGAATATTGGATAACTTTACAGCTGCAAAATTATAAACATGTGTTGTTAAAAAATCTATTTTTTACATGAAGAAAGTAAATACTGAATCCAATATCGGAAATGGTTTGTACCCACAAAATCTGTTTAAAGCAACCTTAATGAATATTTATCACAGTTCAGCCTATCCTGTACATGTAAATCCCCAATTAAACTAAATTTTAAAGCAGAATGTTTAAAGTGGAATACTATGTATAATAAATATGATACTTGAAGGAGGGAGTGGTAAAATGTAGCTCAGAGAGGTATGAAGCATGCTTATTTTTTTCTCTTTATTACAAACTGTAACAAATATGTTTATTTGATTAAGAAAAACAATTACCATAACCAATACTTCACAATAAAAAGTGAAGCATCTAAAAGAATGAGAAACGAAATGGATAAGCTGAAAAACCTATCTGAGAAAATTGTTAAGAAAATTAAGAAAATCTAATTACAATTTGAAAAGGAATTCCGGGGACAAACGAATTGGGAATTCGTCCTACAACCCCCTTGATGACAACACTGATGGTGTATGTGAGACTCATGATATTGAAATCACACAATATTAGTTCAGATATAAGCTAAGAATAAATATAAATTATATTTGTGTAAGAAAAGTTTATGTAAAGAAAATAATTGCTTATAATGGAAAAACAGAAAATACGGAAATGTATTGACATCATGGTCAATTAAATGGAGAATTTTAAACTACCATTAATGGAGGATTTTATTATAGTTTGACAAAGAAGAAAATATCCCGAATTTACACCGTCCAAAATGGTTCGTGAAAGATCCTGTTTCCCCTTTTATTTACATCTTTCGAAGTTCAATTTTCTCAAAATATACCCTTCTCATACTTATCTTCTACTTAAATTATGTTTTTGCCGCTCCTTCCAAGCATGAAGGAGTAATTGTAAAGTAATTTAGCACTTTTCATTTGAAAAATAAATTTTCAAGTATTTTGATCCCAATTACATATTTTTAATTTTATTTTCCCAAGATTGAGAAGTCAAGATTATTCGAATACTATTCGAGCACTATTATTGCAGTGGAATTTCCACAAAAATTTAGAAGAATATGTCGAATAGGAAATGGTTTTACGAAAATTATCCTCTCCTCTATAGATCTATTTTAATATCATATCCAATCACACATCCTTTTAGATTGCATTCGGGAAGGTGTTATATAATTTGATAGCCATAAGATATGTAACCATTTTAATACAAACCTTTCACGTATATTTTGTACATTTCTCAGCTAATTTAAAATATAATTCAAAATCCTGAAATGCCGAAATGCAGCTCTTTTCAGAGCACACCTGACAGGCATTTGCAGCTGCTATGTGAAAAAACAAAACATGAGAACTCGCTAATAGCATTTCCCATCCCTTTTCAATTAAGGCGACGCCAACGCTTCCTTGATGGAATCAGAAGCTATTGTAGATGAAGCACCATACAATGAGTTTATCTTTTTTAACCACACCACAAAAAGAAGTATTCTTGAAGAAAAATTCGATTTTAAGCGATGGCTTGTGAGTTGAAGGTACAATTGGGAAGGTTATCGTAAGTAAGCTAGTCAGCCTACTTATAAAGAAGCTTACTTCCCTCATTTTAAACAACAATATAAGAAACGCATAATGGGAACTTTAGTTCTCAATTGTTGAAAAGGCCGCTATTGATCATTTTAAGGAAATGAATGTCGGAAGCGGAAAATACCGCTTATTGTTCACTAAAGGGAACATTAACATCTCTGGTATCGAATCTAAATGAAAACTGTGCTGTGAGATATAATTGTGTTTTTAATGGGATTTGTTTAAGGTTTTGCATTTAGTATTAGCTACCATATACTATTAGCGTTTGCATCTATTGTTCAGTCGATAGAAATTTCAATAGGAGATTTGCGCTATTGAATTCTGTTCATAGGACACTACTAAATGTATTTTATTATTTAAGAAACCCATCAATCAGCCGGAAGATACTTAACGTATATAAATACGTAAGCTATTACTTTAAATGAGTAAAAAATTCTGTGGAAGCTATTTAACCAAGCCAAAAGTTTTCAAAATAAAACTATTTTACATTTTGGCTTCCATTTTATACCAGGGTGCAAATATTTAAGGCTATTACTTATTTTTAAAATTAATTGACTTATGAAATTTCTCAAATACACATTTATTCAGCGAATGTAATTCAGGTAAACGTAATGGTAATCCAACAAAATTCAACGCAATTACAACACACAA
This sequence comes from Linyphia triangularis, assembly GCA_963978545.1. Classification (NCBI taxonomy): domain Eukaryota; kingdom Metazoa; phylum Arthropoda; class Arachnida; order Araneae; family Linyphiidae; genus Linyphia; species Linyphia triangularis. Next base: position 50,391,759 of record OZ021721.1, on the reverse strand, counting down.
GTTATTGAGGTTATATTTTGTGAAACACTCGTAGGATTGAATATTATATTGTTAATCAATTTTCCAGTATATATAATTCTAAATTGTGTCCACGTCGTCTTTTATTTTTTTATTTTTCCCTTCTTTTTTTTTTTTTTAAGTTCTATTTTCTTACATTTTTATTTGTTAACAGAAATAATAATTATAATGCAGGCGTGAAATGATGGCAACCCCCCCCCCCCCCCGTTAATCAAGAAATGTCAAGATGAATCCAGTTTGATGTCAGTTGAGCCCATACTTATTGCCAGTTAGGTTTACCTGGCTCTGAGATAAAGAATAAATTATCAGTTTTCATTTTGTAAGAGCTATGTAAAAATGTGGTACAAGTGAGAATGTACGAAATTGCGATGGTGCTACCAGAGTGATGGAGAAAGAAGCCAGCGCTCCTACTGGAGGAGCTTTCACAACAGCCATCTTCAAGTGCTCTTTCACCAACTCCGCAACAAACATCACAACAACAGTCCTCAAATGCTCCTTCACCAACCATGCAACAGACTATATCAGGTACAGTGAAGTGAACTGGAAGGAGAGCATGCGTCAACCCCAGCAAGTTCATATGCATCTGTGCCTCCAGCACTGAGAGGTAACTATTGTGGCGAATGGACTTAACAACCCGTCCCCACTGTGCAACCACCCTGACGTCACAGAGACATGACTTATGTCCTACTTCACTTCACCGCACCGGCAGGGACTGGTAACTTTGTAGATTAAAGAAGTTCATTACCTTCTGTGAACTCTGTAGCAAAATGTTTTATATGCATAGGTGTTTACTTGATTTGATGTTGTTTGGATGGTCGTATCCATCAAACATCACTACATTTTTTTGGTAGTTATACTGATCTGTCAAATTCTGTACATATGTATTGCACACGCCAACATCAGTATGTGTATTGTTTTTATTCCATTTAAATGCGTGCAGTAAAAAAAATACACTATCGAAGATGAAGTGATCCGTTTGCTTCGATGCATCTTTATTATCAACCTTAATGGTTTTCTCCTACAGATTGGATTTTATGTTCTTTCTCATCTCCAAATTAATAATGCTAATTCGGAGATGAGAAAAGCTATGAAGGACATGGGGAAATCTCGTATTTTTAATAATCTGATAGATCATCTGGTGTTCCACTGAACTAGCATTCTTTGATGGAGTCATTGGTTCAATATTGATTACTTTTTCATTTCCCCTAAACAAGGAATTTATTAAAAAAAGGGAATCAAACATTATCTCTTCACTTCATTTGTTTAGCTTCAATTTTTTTTCCACCGAAATATTCCCTAATCTTCTCGCCAATTTATTTTGCCATATGGTAGTTTATTAAGTTAATGCCAATTATGCATGTCCCAAGAGAAACTACAACTATAGCTGCAATAGAAAGAGGCTTGTTAAATTCCAACGGGTTCTGTATTTTTGTAATGCCACTTGGTGCCTCTTTTTACACAAGTCGGCCAAATATCTACGTGTTTCTCAGATTTAAAAAATGAATTGTCAGAAAATCTTCATGTTCTCCAGTATTGTATGACATTGCCGTTTTCCTTAAACGTAATAATTCAAGACATTTTTATTGAACATTAACATTACCTCCCATTAGTACACTGCTATGCAAAAGCTTAGACAATGAACAAATTTACAGATTTCAAAATAAATTTATCCAATTTTCATAATACAGCTTCAGTGTAAAATGTTATGCATACTTTACAATATTTATAGCTATAAAAGTTAATTGTGCATATTGCAAGTAATTAATTGATAACAAAACATATTAACATTGTCTCAAAAATGTAGACAAAAATAAAATTAAATTAAAATAAACATGATTTAAATATTGATATTGCATTCATTCTTGTTGATTAGTTCATAATTATGAGTTTGCATCGAAAAAAAACTAAATTTTACATGATTTTTACTCGATTTGGTACCATATATTCTCTTTATAGAAAGTTATTGTCTAACATTGCTGTAAACATTACGACACATGATACCCCAAAGATTTTCTATTGTAGTAAGGATCTGGGATACACGCCGGCCAGTCAGAAAACTTTTAAATTCTGAGAATTAAGTCTGGCATTTGCATTTCTAGTTCAGCATTGTCTTGCTGAAATTTCTACGCGGGGCCACCTTGACGCTCAACAAATGGCAGCAGGTTATCCTCCAATGTATTAATGTAATGCTGTGATGTTTGGTGACCACAGGTAAAATGCAGAGACACTCGTCCATTGTAGCAAAAGACTGTCCAAACCATCACTAGGCCTACATAATGTATGGGACTAAAAAAAATGCTGAGGTTCCTTCCCCAAGTCATGCCAGTACGATGCCCAGCCATCTAGATCAACCAAATTCTAATTTTTCATCTCTAAATATCCACTGATTGCCATTTGGTTCATATGACGTATGATTTCGAGACCGCAACATTCTTTGTAACTTATGATAAGGCTTTCAGAGCTAGTTTATTTATCATCTTGCAATAAACCATTGTTCCTGTTTCCAAAATTCATTTAAGAATCGTATACTTTGATACTGAAAGTCTTAATGAATTTTGAAATTCACGAACGGTAATTTGTTGTGTACTCGACAGTCTTTGGAACTGACGATTATCGGGTTTTCATCACACGCGGCCTGTCAGAACCTAGTTTTTCTTTGTATTTACATCCATTAGATGAAAAAAACTCGATAAATAGAAATCTTCGATCGATTAATGTTAGACGAAATTTACCAAACGAGCTTACCTTCAGTTTTCAACTGCCAAATTTGTGTAAGGTCATACATTTGAAATTCTTTAGCCCACTGCATCTCGACTACGAAGTGTTATCGTTTGAAGAATTTAAATAATCGAAGTCTGTGACGTCATCTCTTTAAAATTTGCCTTTGCAAACAAAAATGTGCAGGAACTCAAAATCGTATCGATATTTTTGCAACAAGAACATTTCTATTTTTATCCAAAAAATTACTATTTTAGTAAATCAAACAACCTTGTTTTGATTATGGTATTTTAAAATAGTTTTTGAATATATTTATAAGCTTTTGTAAGTCTGCAATCACAATTCTAAATTTTAAAGCCGAATGACGTCAATGTTTAAACTTTTGCATCGCAGTGTATGAACTTTTAATTAGCAGTTTGTCAATAATCATATCCGATGAAGTACCACTGGAAAATGTGCTGATTTTCCCAATAGTTAAGTATTCCGTAGTAAACCTTTGAAAGTCAGAATGTGATATATGTTTTTCAAACTGAGCTGAGATATCTGCTCCCCAGACTAATAATGCACAGTGAATGTGTTCACTCTCAATAAAGTATGAAACGATGAGCTTGACAATTATTAAATGCATCTCTCTATAAAAAGTCCTTTATGCTTCTAATGAATTTTCTTATCAGCGTCGCCATTTCTAGGTACTGTATTACACAAAAACTACAAGACCAAAAGCTTCTAAACTTGGAAATAAGATAAAGGAGGTTCAAGGGATTTTATATCCTGTAAAAATCTCCACCAAGAGTAAGCTTCACTACCTGAAAAATTAAATGACATATTTAGATTACATTTCCTATGATTTTTCTTCTTAAAGCTGAACATTTTAGTTGTTGCGATCCAATAATGCCTTTGCAGGACTTGCATTACACGTAAAATGCTAATAGCGCTCCCATGTGCATTGAAAGGTATGAACATATCTGGCTTTAAGTTTATTGCGTAAAGGACTAATTATTGTTCCAAAGTTGAAAAAAAATATCGAAAAACTTGTATCCACAGATGTGTTATCCCTCCTACCAGGCCGGGGAAGGAAGCCTGATCTTGTTGAAACCCAAGAAACTGTTGCATTGTCAGTGGAGAAAGAGACTTTTAAAACCAAGCACGGAAACTACAGTGTTCGTGCTCTTTCACGTCATGGTACCCATACACTCAAGCCGAGATAAGACGAGCCGCTGCGAAAGGGAGATGTACTTGGTGCTCATGCTTCTATTACTGGTCCTAGTTCACTCTCACCGAGACAAGACGAATTCAATTGATTAATAAATAAAACTATTTAATTATGGAAATTAATAATAAGTTATAAATACTAAAACATATTATTATGAAAATTGTTTCATTATTAAAATTAATTATTTAATTAATTATTGGAATTATTTCATTATTAGCAATAATTATTAAAATTTGCTTAGAGATATTGAAAATTTGGGCCTGCATAAATCTAAAATCACCGGGCCGATTTTGTCCCAGAGCGTCCTTGCTTGCCCCTCCCATTCAATGGTCATGTGTTTGGCCTATTTTTCATTGTTTGACTTGGCTTTTTGAAATTAATGTGTGTGTTTTTTTGTTTCTGTTTTTTTTTCTATTTATAAAAATCGTCTAACAATATATCTATATTAAACTAAAAATTAATTTCACTTACTCAAAAAAGATTAGTTGCTTTTTTTGCAAAACTTATAAAGCCATATCATTGGGAAAATACTGATGCGAAAATCTCCATAATTCTTCCTAAAATTACCTCTACTTTTAATTTATTAAAATAATTACATTGCATTGATTGTAGTGTGTAAAAATTTCTTTTAAAAAAATTCTGATTATCACTTAAAACACATTACCGTGCAAAGACTATCTATAGATAATTTAAAAACAAAAAAAAATTAATTATTAAATATATTTGTTCCATTACTATGTATGATTTAAATTTTGTAAAATCCCTATGGACTTTTATATTATCAATTTTTTCGATGTGCATTACTATTGAATTTTTTACAATTAGCATTAGATTAACAACATGATAGGTATTTTGCTATAAAACAAATATATGTTAAGATAAAAAAAGAATATTTTAGTATAAATCAAGATATTTTACAATAAACAACAAAGATATTGTACTAATTCATCGTTAAAAAACTGTTTAGTTTCTAATCTTGGAAATAAGTATGTATCAAACATGAAAATGTAAATTTTTCACCCGCTGTAACCAGTGCTGCCATCTAGAAAAATAGTAACTAAGCTATCGTGGAGAGAGAACGGCTTTCTTATACCTTTTTCTGAAGAACAACGGCATTTCGTCTCCTAAAAAGTATTTTAATTAATTCTTAATAGGTATTTTTAAATGCACCCACTCTCCAAAAAAAAAAAAAAAACAAGAAAAAACGTCTGTGACGTACATAATGTTCCTCCACCTTTTTATTTTACATTACCACCATTGTACTTTATACAATTTTAATAAAAACTTTCATAAATATCATATATCTGACAATATATTGAAAATTGATTAATTTTTAAATATTTTTTTTTTTTTTTTAAATCTCTATGAATATAAATTAGCTATTTATATTCTTTCATTTCACATGCAAACTATTATTCAACAATAGATGGCAGCTCGAGTATCAAGTCTTTGAAAGTAATTAATTTAAGATTTATTTCCTCTATATTTTTTAATAAACAACTTTAATTTTTGTCTTCATTATGAAATAAAAAATAATTTTAAAAATCTTGACAGTTAAACTTAATAATTAACAAAACTTGATTTATGGCACAAAACTAAACTAAACGCAGCCGGTAGGATTCGAACCTACGCGGGGAGACCCCAATGGATTTCAAGTCCATCGCCTTAACCACTCGGCCACGACTGCCTATTTTCCCTGACAATGAAAATAGTATTTGAAGGAAATTAATACCAACTTGCACAAATTTAAACACATAAAACACTTATAAAATTTTCCTTAAAAGCTGATAGGATTTTTTCAGAAAAAGCTTTACGATGCACCATTATTTTTCAAAATCAGATATTAGCTTTATAAATTTCCAATTGTAGACTGTATATATAGCATTGGCTTACAGCGAATGTCTTGTTCCCCCAAACTGCGACTTCCAGATTTTAAAGAGGACTTGGTACCCGGTACCCTTTGTTTTCTCAAAAAAAAATATATATATGTATATAAATTTTCTATTTTTTGCTTGTTTATAATCTTTGAAACTTTAGCATTGCTGCAATAACTCTTTCGAGGTTTCGAACGCATTTTTCTCAGTTCGTGACTTTTGAAATTCCCACCTTACTCAAAATGCTAAAACTTCAGCAAATATGAATGAATGAAATGACCTGAAATTTTTTTGTGTCATTCTTAATACCTATTTGACAAAAATAAGCATGGATTTTTGAATAAAATAAAACTTTTTTTTGTTGAAAAAATCAGGAAAAAATATTGAAAAATGAAAAAGAAGATAGAATTTGAAATTTGATGAATTTTTTAAACAAAATTTTAATTTTGAAAATTTAGAGCACTATGTGAACTTTTTTGTTAATAAAATTTAGTTTTTACTTATTCATACTTCTAAATATGTAAAAATTATAATTTTAAAAGCTTAAATAAAAAAAAAGTTTGCAGGATACCAAAACTTCCCTTTACTAATATGGAGAAGGGGGGAGGGGTTGATTAGAGTTCACTGCAATTTGATTATAAATAAAGTTGGATCTATTTTTTTTTTTTTTTTTTTTTTTTTTTTTTTTTTTGCATGCATGGAATTTCTTTTGAATGACGTTTCATCTTATCATTGGGTAGCTTGAACAAATGTATGTATTTCTTTTAAATTACTACATGAGAAAAAAAATTAAATCCGAATTATTTTTGAGTTTTATTGTTAAATCATAAATGTTATACAAATATTATATATTACAACTAATTTGTAATTTTTTTACGAATTAAATACTTGTTAAAATTATGAATTATTAATTCATCAATTTGTTTTTTAAAAAGTATTATGTTTTGTAAATTTTACAATTTTATTTTTTAAATAGAAATTTTTCGCCTCCATTTGATTCAGTACAGTCTCAACACATTGTGGTCTGTGGCACATAAAGTCTTGACAATTTTATTATTTATACATCTTTACATATATCTTTCCAGCATATATACCTAATTAAAAAATAAAGTTGTTATGTATTATTTCACACCTTGGAAGAACTTTGTCAAAAATTGATGGGAAAGTCTATCTCTTAATTTAAAACAATAATAATTCATTTCTAAGATGTTATATAATCGAACATTGATTCTCCATTGTTAGTATATTTTGAAATTTGAATTAGGTTCATTCAATTGCATTAAATTTTGACCTTTGCAATATGAAATAAGAATATACTTTACAGCCTCTTTTGATTAGTTTAAAATAAGTGATTAAGTTTGAACTTATTATACTATTTAAAACATTAAAAATATCATAAGAGCAATTCTCTGGTGCACGCACAGTACATTTTTGGATCTTTTTTTCAACTCGTAAACAGATAAGCATGAATGGTAGGATGAATCTAGTTTAAATATTACTTGGCGACAAAGTTATATGGGGAAATAGTTATTTTAACCAGATCAAATATACATTTATAAGCCAACCGATGCACGAGACACAGACGTGACCACGATGTCGACCAGTATAAATGCATATTTGACCTCGTTGAAATCATTTTTTTTCCCATATAACTTAGTCACTAAGTAATATTATATAAAACACAACTATTTACTAGATTCAACCTAACTTATTAATTCGAATTTGTTTAGCCAAACTCTTCTATGCGTACCACCAAAGAATTGCCCATATAATAATATACAAATCACTGTTTTCTTTAACCTTTCGTACCTGTGCTGGTTATAATCGCACACATTACTTTTCTTCATAATAGTACAATATGTAATTTGTAAAATAGTAACAAGTAAAATAAGCTAAAAGTACTCTATATGATTTTTCCTTTTTAAACGAAATGCAAAAATTTGTATGAAGCCAATTTGATATTAAATATTCTTTTGTCATACAAAATCGAATTTCTTGTCAGAAAGGCTACATACCAGCATTGTTTTACTTTTGTAGAAGTTTTCTAATTATTTAAAAAAAAAAAATACGTTGATATGGTCAATATGGAAATAATATAATTAATAATAATATAAGTCAATATGGAAATCCGAATTTTATTCTAAGAAAAGTCAATCTCCGTTTAAACTGGTTATTTATCTAAATTTTGAAGTGCTCTTGCGGTACCGATAAAAAATTTTCCCTGGTCTGTATAAATAACATTGCATCTCCCTCTACGAGCGATGAACCTTCGCAAGGCTTGAATAAAGGCATCAGTTGACAAGGACGTTACCAACTCAAGGTGTACGGCACGATACACAGCACAGGTAAACAATATAATCCAAGCTTTGATACCTCCTCGCAGAAAGACTGGACCAGCTAAATCTGCACCGGTGACTTGGAAGGCAGCAACTCTCTGGATACGATCGGCTGGTAATGGCGAACACTCTGTTGTCGCATGTTTCATGGAATGCCTTTTACAGGGAATACACTTAGAGATCACTTCCCTGATAATCCTCCGTCCTCTGGGGATCCAAAATCTTTCTCGCAAATGTCCCAGTATAGTCTGTACACCAGCATGATTTAGGGTCTTATGCGTATACTCAATTAAACGTCGAGTTATCGGATGATCAGGTAAAACAATTGGGCATTGAAAGTCTTCGTCATCTTCACCAAATACAAGGCGAGTTCTAACCCTCAGTACACCTTCGTCTTCATAAAATTTCATTGAAGTTTCATACTTCTTCCTGATATCCTCTGACCACTCGTTCTGAATCATCTTTATTAGATGTAGTTCAGCACTTTGAAATTCTTCCCTGGTTACTGGTCCTTCAACCTTCTCTTGAACTTTACGAGAGTTGACACAGAAACGGAAAATCCACGCAACCATCCGTACTATCATTGGGTATTTCGAAAAGTATAAGAATCTTTGACTAACAACTTCTTTCTCTACACTTGCTGCGCTCGTCACTATCTTCCTGCGTTCTTTCAGGGCTTCCTCCGGACACGACAAATTCGTTACCGTCCATGATGCTTCATCTTCTTGCAACCACAAAGGGCCTTCCCACCATTTCTGTTTGAAAAGGTCATACCAATTGCAGGAACGAGATGGTAAATCTGCAGGGTTCAATTGCCCGGGTATATATCTCCATGCGTTGATATCCGTCAGCGCTCTTATTTCTTTTACTCTATTACCGACAAAGGTATTCCAGGGTTCTTGTTTCTTAATCCATGCTAACACAACCATTGAGTCACTCCAAAAAAATGTTCTAAGAGGCAACTTCAGAGATTCTAGAATAGACTTATATAACCGAGCAGCGATGGCAGCTCCTAATAATTCCGCTCTGGGAATCGTTGGACGGTTCATTGGCATCACTCTGGATTTTGCAGCCACTAAATTTACCAAAACTTCTCCCTGGTCTTCACATCGCAAGAATGCACAACAAGCATAAGCAAACCCCGATGCATCTGAAAAAATGTGCAAAGTTGCATCATCCAGTTTTCCTCTAAACATTCTTCTTGGAATAGAGAATTGTTCAATCAGACCAAAATGTCTTGCCCAACTACGAAATCTCACTATAAGATCCTCGGGAAGTTCTTCGTCCCAACTCAATTTTCTCCTCCAAGCTTCTTGCAGAATTAATTTTGGAACCAGCATTGCAGGGCAAGAAAATCCTATTGGGTCGTAGACACTGTTTACTATTGAAAGTAAGATTCTTTTAGTTGGTGATAGAGTTAGGTCAACAGTTTTGAGGGAAACACATGACATTTCATCTGTCTCACAATTCCATTTAAGTCCTAATACTGACTGAATTGAGTCTTCCGAACAACCTGTAGAAAACCAGCAACGTAAATCAAAGCATCCATCAGCCATTATCTCAATTGCCTGGCTCTTCAGAATTTGAAACTGATCTTCATCTTCGACACTGGTAACCAAGTTATCCACGTAAAACCCTTCTTCCAATTTCCTTCTTGTAAAAGCCATATCTCTACCTTTAAATTTTTCCTGTGCAAGGTGATGCAGTATCGTTGCATTCAGCAGGAAAGGAGATGAAGTTATCCCAAAAACGACGCGGCAATGTCTATATTCGATGACAGTTAAGCATTCAGGATCCCTACACCACAAGAATCGTAGTACATCTCTGTCTACTGGATTTACACTTATTTGCAAGAATACTTGTTTAATGTCAGCAGTTACTCCCTTGGCACCCCATCTGAATCTGTTTAGTAACGGAAGAATTTGCTGTGTTAAACTTGGTCCTGTACTCAGACAATCATTTAATGAAACACCACCCTTAGTCTTGAATGACCCATCAAACACAGGCCGTATTTTCGTTGTTGCGCTTGATAATTTAACTACCGGTCTGTGCGGCAAGTAGTAGGCTGAATTCTTCACCTCTGATATATCAGTCTCTTCAATAATTCCTTCTTTTTGCCAATTCAAGAAAACTTCGTTATACGCGTTGAATGTGCCTTCTTTTACTATACGTTTCGTAACAGAACGAAGTCTGGCTACGGCTGCTTCACGATTGTTATACAAGGGAGGGTGTCCAACCAACCAAGGCAGTGTAACTTCATAACGTTGTTCTTCATTAACCTTCATGGTTTCTTCAAAATGGATTAATGTGTCTTCTTCCAGCAGCCTCTTCTCATGTACTTCTGTTGGATCAGTTATGCCCAAAACTTCTAAATCCCAAATGTTATGCAATTCAAAGTTCTTCAAAGCCAACGATACCATACTACAAACTTCTTTTTTCCTTCCAAGACCCAAGATGGTCCAACCAACCAAGGTTTCTACAGCTGAAATCCCCGACTTGAAAATCTCTACTCTTCCTGTTAAAATACTACCAAGGACATCCGCTCCAAGTAGGGCTCTTATAGGAGGCGTATTTCTACCTACGTCAGTTAGGACTATCCCCCGGGAAGAGAGTTCGGAAATAAGATTTTCATCTGGTATTCTAGGCAATGACGTACAAATCTTGGCTGATCTAGGAATGAAACTGGTATCGAACATTTTCCGTCCAAACCCTCTATATTCAAATTATATTTTCCATGTTTAGCAGCAGGTGTTGTTCCTCCGCCAAATAATCCCTGAGATAGAATTTCCGTGCCTGAAGATTGAAGATTTAACTCTTTAACTAAACTAGTTTCAATATATGAACGATGAAATCCATCATCCAATAAAGATCTGACGCAAACCTGTTTACCATTATAACGAAGTATTAACATAACAGTCTTAAGATAAACTTCTCGTTGGGAAGACTGTAAAGAAAGCATTGCTGTAGCCTTTTCTTCTTCATTTTCAAGCTCTTTGGAAGGAGATTTTACAGATCCTTTGCTGAGATTTGGACACATTATCACATAATGTCGTTGACTGCACAGCAAACACCTTACTTTGCTTCTACAATCTCGGAAAAAATGTCCCGTTTTGAAACACAATAAACAGCATTTTGCTTGCTTAACCGCATTTTTCCTTTCTTCCAAACTCATTGCAGAAGCTTTTCGAAAATCTTGGCTATTTTGAGGCTTTTTGCAAAACACACAATCGGGCCTTCCAAATGATTTATCGGGAATCGACGATATTAAAGCAGCTGCTGTTGGTTCGTCTTGTTGAAAAGGCTTATTTATTTCTCGTTTGAATTTTTGTCTTCCAAAACCATTTTCCGCCAAAATCCTATGTTCTTCACCTTCTACTTCATGAGATAAAAATGCCATCAACGATTCCAACAAATTTTCTTTTGTTACGTTTATCATATCTTCGTCGCCAATTTTAGTGTTTAATCTGTATCTGTCCCACGCCTTCAAAACCTCAACGGGTAAACACGATTCAATCACCGGGTACAACATCGCTGCGTAATTTTTCGTAGTTACACCCAATGTTTCGAGAAATCTGAGATTTGAACCCAACTTGTCATAAAGCTCAGCAAGCCTTACATTTTGGCGATTCAGCATTAAAGCTAAAAGATCTCTAATATATACTTCAATTAATAAATCTGTCCTTCCAAAACGAGACTTCAAATGGTCTATTACTTTCAAATAGTTTTCTTTGGAAGGTGGATAGCTCTCAACGATGTCTCTCGCTTTTGTATTTGACTTAACAGACGCCAACAAACATTGAAATTTGTCTTCCTCTTTTAAGCCATCATCCTTGTGTATGCGTGAAAACTGTCCCCAAAATGCTACCCAAGTTTTAGGACAAACCTCATATTCTTTCAAAATTATCTTAGGCAGCTTTAAATTCGCGCCAACTTGTGACTGAAAATTGCATGACTCGGTGACTAATTCTTTCTGAACATAAGAATCGTAAAATACTTTCACTTAAATGAATTTATCTCTATAAGATTCAGTTAAATCAAATTCTTCATCAGAAATATCAGTTAGCAGACTTATTTGAGAGTCCAAGTCAAACAACCTAGTTGCTTTATCATCTATCTTATTATAAATAGTATGAATTCCCTTAATTTCGATTCTATCGGATTCTTCTAACTTCACAAATTGATTGCGAGCTGTAGTAAAAGCACGACGTAGCTGTGTTCTTGCTTTTTTCAGATCTTCCAAGATACTTGCATCACTTTTTTCATCCGCCATTTTCCAAATGAAATTCCAAAGTTCCACGAATTGAAATTCCAAAGTTCCACAAATCGAAATTCCACAGTACGTTATTTCCAATCTAAGTCGCAGATATTCTTTTAAATCACGGACGCCATGTTTCGTTTTACGAACGAGGCCTCAATATAAAAATAAGAGGCGAAATTTACAAATTAACTATGTAAATAAAACTTAAAATCTTAGTTGGAAGCAAACAACCATCTTTGTTTTTATTTTTAGGAACAGTCGAACAGATATTCAAAACGATTACGATTAAAAGTATCGTTTCGATTCGCAACACTTGTCGTATCCCAGTGTGCTTCTTTTGATTAGGAAAATTCTAAAATGATCATGATTATTTACAATAAATGCTGTTTTCTCGGTATTTCATGGCGAGAACAAGCTCCTCAACGACAAACCGACTTGTACTCAGAAAGGACAATAAGAAAGTATGGCTTGTAGGTGATATACTGGAAATTTTGAACCGAAAAAAAGATATCAATTTCCCACCAATAGAGTGGTTCTTCGCTACCTTATTTTCCTTAATCGCGGGCCAATGCAGAAAGATAAAAGGGATGATGTCATTAAAATTGAGATCCTGAGAGTGGAACAGTTATGGGAACACTCTGGTATTCCTATAACTCCTATCAGAGCAGGCCATTCCAAAGAAAAACTCAAAAGAATTATTACACGATACGAAAAAAGAAGCAAGAATACTAGATCTGAAAATAAAAGTTTTCTTGGATCACTTCTTTTACTCTTTGATACAGCCTATGACAACGTAATTTTTAGTATAGAACATGACAAATGTAGAACCAAAAAAGGATTCTAGAAGATATTGAATTCTTACAAGATCAACGATCATGCAGAAAAATGGAGTTAAGTGGCCTTGATACGAGGAATACACTTTGCAAAAATCAAAATAAAATTATCACATTTAAAAAAAGCAATTGATCTATCTGAGAAGGAGAGTAAAGCCAAAATCAAGCTACAGCTAAAGTAAACACAAGTTCTGAAATAGGGATTTTTAAAATTGACGAACCCCTTATTCCAGCGTTTTGGATGGCTTTAATGCTGCAAATGATTTAATTAAAGACCCAGAGTTTGTATTTCCTCCAACTTCCAGTGGTGCAAGATGTTCAATTCGATTTAATAAAAGTTATTCAATTGATTTGAAAATATCCAAAAATCCATTTAAAAGTTGAATAATACCAACCATGGGGATAGGCTTAATTTATCGAATGGTCAAGAAACAGCGTCTATGGGAGAAATTCTAACACATGTCGAAGTACCACTGGAAGAAGCAACTCTTTCAATCAAAAGTACCTGGGCGGCAGGAAAAGAAATTAGAAAATCAGTATCCCAAGAAATTAAAACTGAATTCATCGCACCAAAGCACTCAATTCTTCATTGGGATGGTGAACTGATTCTAAACATTAAAAAGAAAAATGAAAAAAGACAAGCGGTTTTAATATCTTGATTGCTAACAACGAAGAAAGCAAAATTCTTGGTATCCCAGAATTTAGTACTAATCCGTTTGCCGGGTACGAGATAAAAATTGCCAAAAAGAAGACCTAAATACTCCAAACTAACAACTTTCAAATAATTTATAATTTCTTTATTTAGAATTGGCGATACATTTACGTACCATTTATATGGGTAAACATTTAGGCTTGACGACAACTGTTAACGGCCTAACAGAAGAATGCCCTTGATATTTATATTTCAACTTCATTTTATTATTATTTATGTTTTAGTTTTCTTTTAAGTTACCATGTTTTTGCGATTTTTCTTGTCGTAAAATGAAAATAAATTCCAAATGCCCTTTACTACGTCTGTTCAACTTTTTCTAAAATGTAAACTTCTGTCTTTCAACGGGTCCCCAGCAGAGAGGGGCCACACAGCTAGTCTTTTCTAAAATTAAAGTTGTGGAAAGCGGGAAAATGTAAGGGGTTTTTTTAGGGGGGGGGGGGGGGAACTGAAAAATTGAAAAGTGCTGGGACAAGCCTAAAACCAGGACAGTCCTGAGAAGATCCCGTTCAGAACTCTGCAGTTTTCAAACTGAACAGAGACGCGGCGATTGGGACAGATACTCTCATGTCGAATGTCTTCCTAGAATCTTGATCTTTTTCCGGATTTCCCCCCATACAGCACATGTAGGTTAGGAAATTTTCCCTTGAAAATACCTCCTAGAATGCCTGCATCCTTGACACTAGGACTTCTCTGCAAGTATTTCAGATCCTTCTCTTACAATGTTCTGGCACAGTACAGATCTCGTGTAGCTCTTGAAGCAGAAAATCTCTAAATCAACCAAAGGGCCAAGAAAAGTCAGGTATTTGGTCACCTTCTGTAATTTTTTTTCAAATTTGTGATGGAATTTAGTTTTTAAAATACTTTCAGGGCACTACTCGTTCGCAGTTCCTGTTTCAATTTAGCTTCAGCTGAGTCTAATACGTGTCTTGTAACCTTTTTCCCTGAGCTGTGTTACTAATTTTTTAAAAAATGAGTGAAGTGATTAATATTGTATTTGAAAAAAAAAATATTTATTTAACAATACCATTCACGTACTCCTACGATTAAGGTGTGGAAGGTTATGTGTATTGAATTAATTGAACTATTTGGAAAACTATCAGACAAAGAAAACTAGGGGTGTGGAATATCACACAACTTTCAATTACAGGCCAGTATGGCAATATTATTTTTTGCGATAATTCTTGTATGGATCTTTAAAAAAAAAAAAAATATCGCCAAAATTGTGATTTTGGTGATGTACTTTTCGATAATTCTTATATTATCCTTTAAAGTAAGTGAAACTGAGGGGAGAAGAAAAAACGATCGTTCATGAGGTATGCTCAAGGAAAGAGAACTCTGCGTTAAAGGCATTCGTTTTTCAACTTCTTACGCCATTAAAGCATTTTTACGTAAATTTTGGAGGTGGGGATGTTTAGAACACCTTAAGAGACATTAGCACAGCGATTTTTATCAAAATCATTAGAGTCGTTTTTTAGCATTTATTGAAAAACATGATTTTTTCAATGGCAACTACCTTATGCGCATGCGCGATTTTGATGAAAACCCTAATGATAGGTCCCATGGCAACCAGCAACCCTCATACCAAATTTGAACATCTTAGGTCAATTTGTTAGAGAATTATGCTGACCACAGACACACATACAGACACACATTTTTTCTAGATCGCTTTTTTGAAATCAGGATGTTCCAAAACGTGGAGAAATGCAAAAAAATCTTTTTTTTCTTCTTTTTTTTTTGACCGAATGCCATACTTTCATTACTCTGTGTATAATACATATGGGTAGTTGAAAGTAAAAATGATAGCCAACCTGACTGAATTGACTGAAAATAAAAAAAAAAACTGAATTGTCTGTAAATAAAAAAGAAAACTAAATTGCCTACTCTCCAGTGGACAATTATATGAACCAAAATGATACCTATGCATCTTATCAGACACGTAAATAACCTCCAACCCCTGCTGGAAGGAAAGGGGGAAAAGATAAACGTATTTTGGAAACTCTAAAAAACGACTGTTCAAATTTGTTATTCTTCAAAAGGATTCTCCTAAGTATGAAAGATTTCTTAGATGATGACAATCTTGAGCTCCTATGTAGTGTATTGAACTTTAATTCAAAACATGAGAAAAAAATGCAGCCTCACTCTCTCTGCAGGCCTATCTATCACAAGCAAGACACTCCTCAATGCTCCACTTAGCAAGAGCACCGTGCAACCAATTCACATCAGTGGGAAATTTCACCTCATCTTATTCATCCAGCCGAGTAATCGACTCATGTTATCTCACCAAGCAACATCGATGTATCAAGTTCGTTATATGATATAGATTTTGGAAGTATGACAAAAAAATTCATTATTAATTTAAAAAAATTCTAAGACGTATATGCTTATACTGTCAATGAATACCAAATATGTACTCATGTGAAAATGTGCACGGATCCTGACCTGTTCTGTACGTAAGAGCCCTTAATTTTCACTAGCAATTTCTGTCTCGCAACTCCCATGAGGTAGACGGAAATTTCTAGTGGTTTAGATGGGAAAGAGAAGAAAATTTCGAAGCGGACAGTTCTGTCTGTTGACTACTGTCCAGTTTACTAACCTGGTATCTAAGCATTTATCGGTGTGGTCTTCTCGGGATTATGAATTGCCTCTATTTCGGCCGCCTGAATTATGTATCGAACCTTATTTTAAAATGTCGATGGCATTAACATAGAAAGGGTATTTAAATTAACACTTAAAACTCAACGATAGTAGACATATAGCTTTTAGAATAAATGAAACCTTAGGTAGAATAGCAGCATTGGCCAATGTCGGAAACAGGTGGTCTGGAAGACTGGCCAATTCTAGCTGGAACGAGCATCGTTCCAAAATACACGATTTTTTTTTGATTTTTTTTAATTATTATGTCAAAACATCCAAAAACATTTTCTTTTACTCTCTGTCCTTTCTTATAAATAAAATAAGTTTTAAAAAAGTGCATAACATTTCAGAACTTCTTATATGTTTTATTCAGCATAGAGCCAGATTCTACATCGGGATTGGCCAATGCTGAAAGATATTAGCCAGCGTTGGGGTAGCATTCCACTTTTAGATAATCGGGCTGAAAATATTCATATTACATAATGCTGCTGTCATAAGTTAAAAAGTCTTATATCCAAAAAAAAATATCAAATGTAATTTTTACACTTTTGCGTTTGTCCTTTTTTAGATCCTTTTAACTAATGATGATAGAATATATATTTGTCTTACAACAGATAACCATCCAATGAAAGTATAACTTAGATCATATCAATAGGTTTTTTGTTAACTCTTCTTTTTTTCTTTGCCATACTCTCTGTTATACGGGGTCATTGAAAAATAATGCCTGTATTTCAAAACCGTATGACTCATAAGCTATTAAACTTATCCTCGCGATTCTTGTGAGGGGATTAAGGAGATGGGTGTTTCAAAAGGTGAAGTGATCTTTGGAGGAGGGAGAGAAAGATAGCAGCGATTTTTCTATCGTGTATATGCTGCTCTTGGAGCTGTGATTCGAGCAAGAGAGCAGAACAAAAGACTGCCTTGTATAATAATGGGAGCTGCTGAGCGTTGAATCTAGATTGACCTCAATATGCTCGCGTTGCTGGCATGTATGTGGAGTGAAGTACTAAAGGCTGAATTACACGCTGCCAGTAGCTAGAATGCCAGCCAGTGGTGCCGCTAAGAATCACCCGACAAGGGGACTAGCCATCCACGACAGGGAGGCTGATAGGGCAAAAGCGATCCACGTCAATAATGTGACATAAAAACTTTCAATTAAAATGGTACACTTGTAAATAGCTTGCTATAAATTTCTTATCATAAGAATCCTCCTCACTAAAAAAATTTTAAATCACAACATTACCTCCATAAAATCTAGGTTGTTTTATCGGTGGTTTTTATATATTGTAAAAGACGCTTGAAAAGCTACCGATTTGTTCCTTGATTCAACCATTTCGAAATTCCTTTCTTCTCCTTTGACTCTTTCACTGCTAGACTTCATATATTTAAATAAATAACCATTTATATAATGAGTCCCAATGATGAAATCCTCATTGAATATAAAATACACTTTTTGAAAGCATTAGTATTCCAATATAAATATCACCAAATAATGTTATGCTGTCAACATAGCCACAGGTTTTTTTTAATAAAAAATCAGCATTTACATCAGCTTGGAAATGTTAGAGAAACTAGAACAACCTTCTTGAAATTTAACACATTATCTTTGAGAAAAATATAGTTTTAGGATTTAAATTTTTGAATATCCAGTGGGTTCATCGACCATTTTGAATTCCTATCCAGAACACAGCCCTAATCAGCCTTTACAAGCTTGCAATTTCGGAACCTACTTAAAAAATGGGCATACAATTAATGTTTCATGGCTATCAACATAACTTTTCTGCGGTATCTAAACACAAAGTGTTTTAACTCCCTTCAATACCATTTAAATATTAAATTCAATCTTGAACCAAACTTGGAATGTGTAATCTACCCTGAAGCAAATTTAATCTAATGAATCTTAATTGCAATGCCAAAAAGATCTTTTCTAAAATTAAAGCTGATTCCTTATATTTAATATTAAAAGCGTTACTGGAATGGCAATGCCGATTGTAAACTACGACATTAGAATATGTATACATAAGGTAATGAAAGTATAGTATTCGGTCAAAAAAAATTGGATTTTTTTTTAATATTTCTCCCCGTTGTGGAACATCCTGATTTCCAAAAAGTGAACTAGATAAAATGTCTGTGTGTACGTGGTCAGCATAACTCCCTAACAAATTGACCTACGATGTTAAAATTTGATGTGTGGGTTAGTGAGAGCACACGGACCTACCATTCAGGTTTTTGTCAAAATCGCGGATGCGCATAAGGTAGCAGCCATTAAAAAAATCATGTTTTTCAGTAATTGCTAAAAAATGGCTCAAAATATTTTTTTCAAAATTGCTGTGGTGATGCTTCTTAAGGTGTTCTAAACTTTCCCACCTCCAAAATTCCCGTACAAATGCTTTAAAGGCGTAAAAAGTCGAAAAACGAATGCCTTTAACACACAGTTCTCTTTCCTTGAGCATACCTCATCAACGATCGTTTTTTCTCCTCTCCCCAGTTTCACTTCTAAGAAAGGATAATATAAGAATTATCGAAAAGTATATCACCAAAATCATCATTTTAGCGTGTTTTTTTTTTTTTTTTTTTTTTTTTTTTATGACACAAAAAATATCGCCCAGCTGGCCATTTTTGCTAAATGAGCGATGAAAATATAAAAATGGTAAATTACACAAATTCACGTCAGTCTTATAGTATAATTGAAAGTTGTGTGATGTTCCACACCCCTACCTTGTACAAGAATCCGTCAAAACTAATTAAAACTAAAAATGATTTACATATTTTTTTTTCACGATATGTGATGTCCTATTTTAATATGAACAGAACTTATTTCAATTATCCTCGCTATTAAATTCGGCTATTTTAAAACCAAAATACATACCATTTTTATATGTACTTTTTTTTTTACTTTTTTTTTTTTTTCCTGTTTTCCAGATACAGTCCAGGTTTTGTACACCACACCGTTAACTGCATGTGCAATTGAGAAGCAGACAAAAGCAATAAACCTCTTTGCGACAGAATGTCGATAAAATTTCTCCCCCTCCCCCCCTTTCCCGAGTAAATTTGTCCACTCTGGGTTAGTTGGCTGAATTGATAGTTGCTTGAGGGACTACAAATTCCTAGAAAATACTATTGCACAACCAGCGACCTCAATCCCTCTCCGCCACTCGGTTGTGTTCTGTATCGAGTTGTCTTATGGGAGAGGGAGAAATCGTCATCTGTTCCCTTACGATTACTATAGTTACCTGTGATGGATTTTCCTTAATCTATCTTAAAAGTCTAAAGGAGGCAAATATAACACGTTGTTGTAACATTATAACAACGTTTATTTACAATTCCTTCACTTGTTTAGTTTTACAAAATGTTAGGCCTGTGCCTAAACATTTTCTAAGTCAAGAGGCTAGTTCAATTTTATCCCAAAGGCCTGCGTCTTTCCATCTGGTTAATATCCATGACAGTTGCCAAAGAAAGTGATGTGGGAATTTGGATGTTGTCGAAGCTGCCGTTATTTTTCTGTCGGGGTGAGGAATAGGTGATGTTTGGCCGGATTTGTGCAAAAATCATAATAATTATTGAAAAATGTAAGAAATGGTTGTGATATTTCACAAAAACTGTACACTCTTAAAAAACGAAATCAAAATTCATTCTCCAATGAAAACCTAATTTTCCCAATGGGGGGGGGGGGGCTAAGCTTGCCCGACGGGGGTGCTACAATCCTCCAGAACCCCCCCCCCCCCCCGCTGGCTCCACCTCTGATGCCAGCGCCGAAAAGTTGATTGGATGGCCACTGCCACGCCTTGATTAGAATGCTAGATTTGATTTGACACAATGCCAGCTGATACAATCCAACAATTGAGAGCTCATTACGCCGCCAAGAAAAAGCATGTGATTGAATGACGGGAGCAAACACACTTGCGAATAGAAAATGTTTTATTTACTGGAGTTGTCAGTTACAGACAAGGACGTGACAAACTGGCTTCTCCAATTACTGGAATGAAGCGTTTACACGATGCTAGTCGCTGGCATCTAATGACTCTCGACTGTAACTAGTTCGCGAATGGTTACGTGTAAATCAGCCTTAACTTATTAGCTTCCCATCTTATCGTCTGACTGGGTTTAATTACGTGGTATATTCAGCTGTGATAAGTGGACCCTGAATCGGGCAGAAAATGACGTTCCAAATACAAACGCAAAAGTTAGGATGAATCGTTGTTGTAAGGCTTTTAACTTTTTTAAAGGTTTTACCTCTATGTACGCGGTTGCGCCCAGGCAAATAAGTCTTTCGTGAAATTCAAGGAAGACTTTCTTCAAGAAATAGTGAACAATTAGCTAAGACAATTTCAAGAGCGGATGTTTATAGACCTCCCGTTTCGAAAGAAAACATAACGCTTATTTAAACACAATTTAGCAAAGGGAGTGGAGAAAATTGAGTTTAGTCACAATGTGTCCTCCTTTGAATGATTTTTTTTTTTTTTTTTTACAAAAAAAGAAGGAAAGGCGAAGTGCGTTGTCCAATGCAATGCTATCTCCAAAGAAGGAAACAAACACGAATAGATTGGCTTGCTATTAAAAGAATGCATCCATTGTTTCGGATGAAAAAATTTCTGACTTTATATTCTTTTCACTTACGTAATTTCTGTGTTTGTAAAATGTATCATTTAACGTATCTTAATAGTGTATCAATCAAAAGCAGTTCAAGTTAAGATGATAGGGTTGAATATGTGGTAGAAATAGTCATTTTTGCGCCCAGAAACTTTATACACTGGCTTTATCATAATTTCCAATTATTTAGAGTAGTAAGTTGTAAACAAACTCGTAAGAATATGATAATGATAAAAATACTTTTTAAACAAGAAACCCAGCCTAATTTTGAGACTAGGATTACCGTTAACTATTCCTAACCATGTGATATGACGTTAAAGTAAAACAGAAATTATATTTCTTAAATAATGCTCTCGTTATGACATTTTGTAAATTTTGTCCTTAATAATTGCTATCTAGCTGTATTGCTGTAGGGCTGTGTCCTGGCTAAAGTATTGGTCAGAATCAGAAGAAGAACAAAATTCCGGTGACATCGGTGATTTTCAAAGGATTTTTTTACCATGTTTCCTTGTTCAATGTTAACAATTATGATGTTATTTTTCCTCTACTCACCCGGGGCAACATGATTGGAAAATATCAGGGTTCTACATACAATAAAAGCTGAGCTGTGAGGGGTCGAAAACGGGCCTGAGCTCTGTCAACATAATAAACACTTGCATGTCTGTCGCTTTGACATCGGACTTGCCGGCGAAACACTGCCGCGTTTCTAGATTCAATGTATAACTTTTTTTTTCTTTCTTTTTTTTGTCACGAAAAATTTAACTCTGTTCATCAAAACCAATTTAAGTCGTAATTATAATAGAAATATGTTGTTTGCGCCTGATTGGTCGAGAACAATTATCCTCGTGGTGTCTCCCCCTAGTGGAGAATACGCGAGAGAAGAAGCAGAACTGAATTGAATTTGATAGGAGATACATGTCTCAAAATTGGAGCCGAGTGCTCAACTATAAATAATTAACCTTAAAGAATTATAAATGTTTATACGTGTAAGTAAATCTGTATTATGTGTGTGCCTTGTATGTCTTTAATAAATAATAGTAAAAAATCTACAGTCCACTACTTTAAATTAACTTAACTGAGCTCCTGACATTTTGGTCCGTGAACGATCCGGAGAGAAGAGCAAACAATGGCTCGATTAGTTAAATTAAATAGGCAGCAAGGCACACTGAAGTCAAAACTTACACGTCTAGAGGAGTTTTGTGCACCCTTGACATTATTATCGGCTGAAACACTTAGCAGCACAAATTCAGTAATCGAACTGAAACAAAAACTTGAAGGGCTCAAGACTACCCAAAACGAAGTGAATTCTCTTCGTGATAAATATTATGATGCTGCAAAAGATGAAGAAATAGAAGAAATTGATGCAGCACTACAAGAATTGGATATTCGTATCGAAAATAGTGAAGTAAGTCTTTTGAAACTTATTAGTTTACTAAAAAAAGATACTCCAAGTGTTGCAGTAAAGCCAGAAACTAGTGGTACTTTAGTTAGAACAAAATTGCCTGTTATTCCCCTTCCAGTATTTTCGGGAAATTATGAAGATTGGAGTACATTTAAAACCTCCTTCACTAATCTCATTACAAATAATGCTGAGTTAGATGATATTCAGAAGTTGCATTATTTAAACGCAGCTTTGGAAGGAAAGGCCAAGTCAATTGAAACGGAGGATGATACATTCGAATCCTTATTTAATGCTCTGCAACAACGATACGAAAATCGCCGGGTAATATTAGATACCCATATTCAAAATACCTTAAGATATCCTAAGCTAAATCAAGAATCTGCGAAAGAAATGCGTGATTTTTTGGATAATTTAAAAAAGAATTTAAGAGCACTTAAAGTACTGGAATATGATCGTGACAAATTGTCGGACATATTATTAATGAACATTTTAATTGATAAACTTGATTTGGAAACAAGAAAGATTTATGAAATGTCCATTTCATCCAATGAAGTGCAGAATTTTAATGAATTCATAACGTTTTTAGAAAAGCGAAGTAATATATTAGAAAGTATATCTCGAAATATGCCATCAATGAAACAAATAAATAAATCTAATGCTTCACATCACTCCTTAAATCGAAGCAAAAATTTAGTTATTAACTCGCCTACGCATTTCTGTGTTGCATGCAAAAAGAAGGAAACACATGGTCTCTTTGGGTGCGACGCATTTAGAAATATGAATGTTGTTGATAGATTTGAGCTCGTTAAAAGATATAAATTTTGTATTCGATGTCTGCGAAGAAACCATAAAGTAGACAGCGGCAGATCAAAATTTACTTGCCAATGTGGTTCGAAATTCCACAACACACTATTACATTCAGTGGAAAGAAATGATAAACCATTCGTTAATGATGAGAGTTCTCAGGCGATTCCATCAGATCTTGAGGATTCTTCAAATGCTACTCAAGGCCAATCCACTCGAAGTGAAACTTCTTCGACTATGAGAAGCAGCTGTTTATTATCCGAGAGAAAAAACGTAGTTTTACTCGCAACTGCTATAATTAAAGTTAAAGATGAACGAGGAAATTACTTCAATGTTAGAGCTATTCTTGATTCATGTTCACAGAGTAATTTTCTGACTTTTGAGTGGGCAGATCTCTTGAGAATTAAAAAAGAAAAAACATATGTACCAGTCAGTGGATTGAATGGAATGACGGTTTCTACAATAAAGAAGAAAATTCAGACCCTCATTTCCAACCAGCAGAGTACTTATGAAAGATGTCTGCAGTTTTTGCTTGTCCCTAAAATTATGGACATATCGCCTTCCAGAGCCGTAGATGTTGCGGGTTTGATATTACCGAACATTCTATACGCTGATCCTGACTTTAATAAGCCAAAAAGGATTGATGCCCTGTTAGGCGCCGAGTGTTTTTTCGAACTTTTAAGGAATAATCAAATACGACTTAAGAACAATACAATCATTCTACAAGAGACTGTTTTTGGATACATCGTGAGTGGGTCTTTTCCAGATGATGCGAAATCTACCGTGCACTGTCATTTATCTTGTGAAGAACAATTAAGTAATTTGAACTCTAACCTCGAAAGGTTTTGGAACATTGAAGATGTTGATGATTCTGAGCGTTTTGCAAACGATGAAGAAAAAGCTTGTGAAGAACATTTTCTCTCTACTCATTACAGAAATGAAGATGGGCGTTACGTGGTCCAACTACCTATGAAAGAAGGAGTGCTGGGGTCTTCAAAAGACATTGCCGCTGTCCGACTGAACTCTCTTTGGAAACGTCTGAATAGAAATCCCACATTAAAGAGTTTATATGTGGAATTCATGGAAGAGTATGAAAGACTTGGTCATATGAAGGAAATAATTGAAGAATCTGATCCTAGAGACTGTTATTATATCCCACACCATGCAGTCTACAAACCAGAAAAATCTTCTACGAAATTGAGAACTGTTTTCAACGCTTCTTCCCCAAGTTCAAATGGGATCTCCCTTAACGACTTGCTAATGTACGGAGGTGTTTTACAAGAAGATGTTTTTGATATTATGTCCAGATTCCGAACTCATAAATATGCTTTCACTGCAGATATACAGAAAATGTTTCGCCAAGTGTTAGTTGATGAGTACCATCGTAACTTCCAACGTGTTCTCTGGAAGACAAATTCTGATAGTCCGATCAAGATCTACCAGCTGCAAACCATCACGTATGGCATGACCAGTAGTCCATTTTTGAGTACAAGAGTCCTAAATCAATTGGCAGAAGATGAACAGTTTAATTTTCCTCTTGCGGCTGCAGCAACTTTGACTGATTACTATATTGATGACATTCTTACCGGTGGATCAACATTAGAAACAGCAATAGAACTACAAGATCAACTTGTCAATATGTTGCAGACTACAAACCAGAAAAATCTTCTACGAAATTGAGAACTGTTTTCAACGCTTCTTCCCCAAGTTCAAATGGGATCTCCCTTAACGACTTGCTAATGTACGGAGGTGTTTTACAAGAAGATGTTTTTGATATTATGTCCAGATTCCGAACTCATAAATATGCTTTCACTGCAGATATACAGAAAATGTTTCGCCAAGTGTTAGTTGATGAGTACCATCGTAACTTCCAACGTGTTCTCTGGAAGACAAATTCTGATAGTCCGATCAAGATCTACCAGCTGCAAACCATCACGTATGGCATGACCAGTAGTCCATTTTTGAGTACAAGAGTCCTAAATCAATTGGCAGAAGATGAACAGTTTAATTTTCCTCTTGCGGCTGCAGCAACTTTGACTGATTACTATATTGATGACATTCTTACCGGTGGATCAACATTAGAAACAGCAATAGAACTACAAGATCAACTTGTCAATATGTTGCAGACTTGTGGAATGACATTGCATAAATTTGTGTCTAACACTTCTTCCCTTTTAGAAAGAGTGCCAAGTGAGTGTTTAGAATATTCGTTCGACGATAGTGCTGAGACCAAAACAGTGAAAACCTTAGGGGTTATATGGAACCCAAAAAAGAATAGTTTCACCTTTCGGGTGAGCATAGGTGAGTCTCCGCATACTAAAAGGTCAGTATTATCAACCATTGCTAGAATATTTGACCCATTGGGGTTATTAGGTCCTTTGATATGTAAATTAAAGATTTTTATGCAAAATTTATGGCTTTTAAAAATTGATTGGCATGATATGTTACCTGAAAAAGACAGTATAATTTGGGATAGTATTATTTCCCAACTGTCAGTTATTGAGAATATTTGTGTTGAGAGATTTATTTTCATTGATGATATTGAATTGATAGAATTGCATGCATTTTGTGATGCTTCTAAGCTATCCTATGGATGTTGTTTATATTTAAAATGTGTTAATAAATTTAATGATATTAAAGTAAATTTATTGTGTAGTAAGTCTCGAGTGGCTCCACTGAAAACCTTAACCATACCACGTCTTGAATTGTGTGGTGCATTGTTGTTAGCTAAATTAGTTAAGAAAACTATTACAGCTTTAAAAATTGAAATTGATAAAATTGTATTGTGGTGTGATTCCACTATTGTATTGGCATGGATTAAAACTCCCCCTAATCAATTAAAACCTTTCGTTTCTAATAGAGTTTCTCAAATTCAGAAACTCGCACCAGGTTATCAGTGGTGCCATGTAACTTCTGATAATAATCCAGCAGATCTGATTTCTAGAGGTCTCAAACCTAGCGATATAGTAAACAATGATATGTGGTGGCATGTACCACAGTTTTTAAAACATGCAAATGCATTTGTCAGTAATCCAGGTAGTGAATATTGCATGGATAGTACTTACTTAAATGAGTTAAGGAAAAATGTGAATATAAATCTTGTTACAGTAATACATAACAGTGTTTTAAATGATATAATTGAGAAAAGTAATGATTATATGAAAATTGTTCGTATACTTGCATTTGTTTTGAGATTTGTTATTAATGTCCAATCAAAGGATAATCGTATAAGTGGTCCGCTTTCTGAAGAGGAAGTAAAAAAAGCCGCAAATTATATAATACGGCACATTCAAAGAAGTGAATATAATCTAGAAATATATGATTTAAGTAAGGGTCACCCCATTAGTAAAAATAGTAAACTTAGATCATTAAATCCATTTTTAGATTCTAATAATGTACTACGTGTTGGTGGAAGATTAGTAAATTCTGATTTGGATTATACTAAAAAACACCAGATAATTTTGCCCCCTAAGCATAAATTGACTAAACTAATTATTGAAAATATTCATAAAAGAAACTTCCATGTCTGTCCTCAGACTCTGTTGTATAGTGTCCGACAACAGTTTTGGCCAGTTAGTGGAAGGGGACTCTGCAGAAAGGTAGTTCATGAGTGTGTAACTTGTTTCCGTAGTAAACCTATAAATAGTTGTCAAATCTTGGGAAACCTTCCGTCTGAGAGGGTGACACCCACTTTTCCCTTTAATGTTGTTGGGGTAGATTTTTGTGGACCTTTTTATATTAAATATAAGGGACAGAGATCTGGAGCTTTGCATAAAATATATGTTGCAATTTTCGTTTGCTTTGTGACAAAGGCCGTACACTTAGAAATTGTGTCGGATCTCACTTCTATTGCTTTTATAGCAACTTTAAAAAGGTTTTTTGCTAGGAGAGGGAAAAGTTGTTGCATCTTCTCGGACAATGGCACGAATTTTGTTGGAGCAGCATCGGAGATCAAACGACTCCATGCCTTAGTTTGTAAGCCTGATGACAACTTGGCTGGTTATCTAACTTCTGAAGAAATTTCGTGGAAATTTACTCCGGCAAAATCGCCAAATTTTGGAGGTCTATGGGAAGCTAATGTGAAAAGCTTTAAAAATCTTTTACGAAAAACTGTGGCTAATGCTAGATTTACTTATGAAGAATTCGTAACAGTGACTAACCAAATTGAAGCAATATTAAATTCTCGTCCTATTACTCCGCTCTCTTCTGATCCATCTGATCTTGAGGCTTTGACTCCGGGACATTTCTTAATAGGCCGTCCTCTTAATGCTTTGGCTGAACCTGACCACACTGATTTAAATGAAAATCGTTTATCCAGGTGGCAGAGAACAACAAAAATAGTCCAAAATATATGGAAACGATGGAGTCATGATTATCTAAACAACCTCCAACAGAGATCTAAATGGCAGTTTGCAAAGGAAAATGTTAAGATAGGAACACTTGTTGTTATTAAGGAAGACAACTTGCCAAGTTGTAAATGGCGTTTAGGTAGAATACTTGAAGTTATACCTGGTAAGGATAAGAAAGTTCGAGTCGTAATTGTTAAAACCGCTACTGGCTCATTTAAACGTAGCATTAGCAAAATATGTATTCTTCCTATAAGTGATAACAAGATTGTTGTAAAGTGAATACTTTAATGTGTATAATGTAATTTTACATTTTTATGTTTGATATGTCGTTGTTGTTTGATTGTGAGATGTGTTTTTGATTTGAACTTATTTTTGTTCTTTATTTTATCTTTTATATGATAATTTTATTCATTTAATTTTGTTGAATGTTATAACATTGCAACGCCGGGCGGGATGTTTGCGCCTGATTGGTCGAGAACAATTATCCTCGTGGTGTCTCCCCCTAGTGGAGAATACGCGAGAGAAGAAGCAGAACTGAATTGAATTTGATAGGAGATACATGTCTCAAAATTGGAGCCGAGTGCTCAACTATAAATAATTAACCTTAAAGAATTATAAATGTTTATACGTGTAAGTAAATCTGTATTATGTGTGTGCCTTGTATGTCTTTAATAAATAATAGTAAAAAATCTACAGTCCACTACTTTAAATTAACTTAACTGAGCTCCTGACATATGTTAAATAAGAATTTTTTTATTTGAGAAAATCACCTTTAACTTAAATAGAAAGCTCTTTCTTATTCGTTCCACAATCCTAGTTGTTCTGGCACTGTTTTGAAGAAATATTGTTAAAGTAATTGTTGACGTTAGTTATATACAGTGTACAGTTATAAAACAGTGTACAGTTACTAGAGCTTGAAGAAAACTATTTATAGATACTTTAATTTTTTCGATAATATCATAAAATAATGTTTCTGATAACAAAAAAACTAAACCTTAAAATTATTTTAAAAAAAACTAATCTTTCTTTTTTAAACAATGGCTCATAAAAAAACTATTCATTTTGTATGTTTTTCATCGAAGGCATTGTTCTTTTTACTTTAATGAGAAAAGATGCATGTGTACTTCTTGACATGCTTCGAACAGCACAAAGCTGTGTACAAAACATATTCTTCCATTTAACACCACTTTATTGGAACACTTAGCCAAACATATGGCTAAGGATAATAAAGTACTTACAATAAAGCTTTATACAGAACTAAAATTCGAACGATGGCTAAATTTTTTATTCTAAAGTCTTGGGATAAAGTATATTGTACCCATGTGTTTCACTTACGATTTTCTACATTTCTGTATTAATGATTATTTCTTAAGGTGTTTTCTAATAGTTTATTTAAAAATATATGAAAACTTTAATACATACCTCTAGTTTTTACCACGTCGTCATTCGATGTTGAATACTTCATATATCCTAAATTCGAATTTTCATTATTGCATGTTGAGAAAAACTTCACATACTTATGGTTTGTATCAACATTGAGAAAAACCGTAAATTGGTAGAAGGACAGTGAATAACTTAATAATTAGCTCATTTACATTCGTCCTGCTTGTTGCTATACATACCCCATAATACGTCTTTGCATATTCACTAATATCATGGTAACGTAAATCGAGTCAGAATTAAAAAGGATAAAATTCTGGGGGGATGGGATATATACGACACTGATTAATCTAATTTGGCAAAAAAATATGTATTTGTTTACAAAATTCAAAAAGTTGTTTTATTAATTATCAACGATAAAAAAACTGTTTAATCCCAAAATTGAACGCTAATAATGTTTGGCTTTAATTAATTACAAATCGTTATTTTATTTAAATTCATGCAGATAGCCTTACTCCCAGCTAAAATGTATTTTAATTTATATAATATTTATACGTTAAATATACTTTTAACCTATTCAGATATTTTCATTGGTCTGTTGATTTGTACGTTCAACAATCTATTTTTATGCACAATGGTGGATAATCAGGCTGGGACCTACAGCTTGATTCCAAAACACAAAGAACATCCATGACTAACCAACCCGGAATTTAAAAATTTTCATTATAATCCATTTGACACTTTTATATTGTTCTAAAAGCAAATCAACGTAATTTCACTTTATTATTTTTTACTTTAAGTTGTGACTATTAAATACTTAAATTTCATTGAAATACTCTAATTCATGGCATACTTACAAACTAATAAATTGTCACTTTAAATTAGTAGGTAGTAAGAATATGCTGCGATTTTTTTAAACTCAAGAATTTGAACCCCATTTCTGTTGTTATCTATCAGAGCACACAATGCTGCAGATTCACTAAAAAAGATTTAAAAAAAAGGACAAAAACTTGTTTATTTCTTTTGTTATTATTTTAACCACCTGGAAGGTAGCAGTTTTTACAAGTATTTAGAGAATTTTGACTCACACATCACGGTGAATAATTAAATGTCCTATGCTGTGTAGATGTTCGGCCTAAAATTGACGTTCACTGACAAGGAATCAGTAAAGCGAGAAACCTCTCTAATATTAGTGCTTTCTCAAGAGTTATTTTCAAAATGAATTTATTTACAAAGAGAATAATTTTGGAGGGAATCTATAATAAGTGACAAATAAATTTGTTTATCATGTGGCAGAACACGTCCATACATATTTCTATGAAAGATTTATAGTTCTCGTGAGACAGTCAAATTCCGTTGTGTAAAACTTTTATAAGAAAACTAAACAACAGCTTATCTTTTATCTTTTTCTAATACAAATTACCTTTCAATTTATAATACAAAGAATCGCCAAACATATGTCTCTGAAATTCTTGATAAAATATTCAATAAGCAAAAATAAATATAACAAAGACTGTCAGGAACACATGTTCAAAGCTTTCTTACCGATCAAATGGAGTTGTTTCGTTACCAATATATTTAAACTGTTACATTTATAAGTTACTTGGTTGTTAAAGAAAGATTAATGTAACTTATATGCGTATATTCAGGAAGAAATTGATAGTGTATCCACATCGATATAACTGTAATTGCTGCTGAGAAAAGTTTATATTAGATGTGAATAAAAACAGTTTTCTATTAAACCAAACGCCCTATAAGACAAAGGAGATAAATTTTTAAATAATATGTAACAAATATTACTCAACTAACCAATATTTTATATAAAAATAAATCTCTCAATAGTCCTTGTTAAAAAGACTGTTACTCCCCAGAATGTTTAGTTCCCATATGTGTAGAACGTACCTGAAATTTGATGAGTGTGTTTATATCTTTTCATGCATCATCTATCTGTTGATCATGATCTTTTAATTTAAAAGTTTTTGAAAATAGCTTATCAACATATGATAGGCCTGAATTATATTTTATTAAGGAACGATACATTAAACTATACGATTGGAATATTTCTTGACATTTTATATATAAATATTTTTTTATAAAAGTTAGAGCATTTTGTATTGATCCAAAATTGATAGAATTTTTTTCAAACTATTGAAATTCCACGGAAAATGTATTTAAAATATTCTACACAACTGTGTTTAATTGAATACATATCAAACTACAATTAATGCTTGTTATGGCAATAAATGATCCTTATACTTCAGATTCATTCATACTTTTTAAAGAGGGCTAAATTTTAACACAAAAAAACACTTCTTGCATTTTTTTAAATATGTTTTCAAGATGTTTCTATGTAATTTTATTGATTGCATATTTCGATTTTTATAAAATTAGATATTTTAAATTTAAACCTCGTTAATTTTTTTGTATAAACTTGATATTTAAACTCATTAAGCAATCTAGTTAGGATGAGAACACTTTTGTCCAAAACATTATTTTTAATTTACATTTATGTAACAATTTATAAAATATTTCGATAAAAACCTTTAAATATGTATTTCCTCGCATTCTCCACAATTTAATATTTAAATCTAATTCATTAAATGGAAAAGTTAAATACTTTTAAACACATAAAACTATTTCTTTATCTATTTATTATTCAAATAAAACGAATCTTCTTAAAAAGAGAGTAAAATATTTAATACGATAACGTAGTGATTCTTTGGACCCACAGAATTAATGAAAACCCATCTTTACCTTAACATTTTCTTGATTAATGAATTCTTGGTAAGTTTCTCGGACATAAAGGATGGCTCTCTTTGTAAAATTAATATGAAGTAAGATGAATAATAGAATTACTGAATTAATAATTTTTACTGAAGTCACAATCGAGGTTTATCTTCAAAACAAATTACTTTTACATTGATAATGTTAAAGCTCTATATTTAAGTGACTTAGTAAAATAATATAATTTATAGTTTATGAATTTTTGACTATGATATGCATTTTGAAATGGGAAAACGTTTACAGGGAAAAATACTACATATTTATCCCAAAAGAAGTGTAGAAATTCTAAAATAATTATAAAATTATGTCACTAATAAAAGAAAAGTTTGTCTCTTTAATGATATTTGAAAATTAAAATAAATCTCATTCAATAAAAATTAAATACTGGACAATTTTACTAAATGCAGAGCCTTTATAACAAATAGTTTACTAGTCTTGTTTTTAAACTGCAAAGCCATATGAAGCTTTGAAACTTTATGGGCAAACAGTTAAGTCGTACTTATAACTATACTTCAAAATGAAACTCGAAAAAGACTTATGCACAGTAATTTATTTATTTTTTTAATTACATATTAATAACATTACACCGGGTACCAGAAAAAATTATTGCGATTTATAAGTATACATCATTTTTATAACTTTAGCAAGTGTCAATTCAAAAAAGGAAATTCTCAACACAAAAACTGTGCGCAGAACGAAAGTCAAAAATTCATTTTTTTTTTTATTCTGAAACCAAATTTTATACATCATAGTAGGACAGAAAATCAAGTTTATTTTATAACAATTAAATCACTGATAAAACCTGACTAATACACCTAGTTTTATTCTTTATCATGAAAATGACAAAAAGCATCACATGAGATCATTGGAACAATTTTGGATGGAGATCACAGTACTGTTCCTACAAAAAACTTCTCACGTTACTAACTTGAGAAGAATAAATGAAGAAAATAACACTAGCACCTACACCTACATTTAGTTTCAGTACTAAGAAAAACACACTTAACGCATCATAAATCAATCAAGAATTAATTAATATCTAAGCTAGCACTAATAATTACCTTTATAATAATTAGATTTATTATTATAAATACAATGCCATTTTAGATATCATTAAATGTTGTGTAACTTCATAGATTCTTCCAACAATCTCATTGATTTGCAATGCGTTAAGTGTACCCAAAAATATTTAGTAAATCAAATATAAAGGAGTGCATGTGACGTAGTTATATATACATTTAATAGCCGCTACCAACAAACAGAAACGGCTACAACTACAACGAAAATTATGAAACCATTAAGTTGTAGTGTTCTACTTGGTGCTTCTTTTACATGCCGCATCTCTCTGAAACCATATTCTAACTATGCACAAGAGTTAGCATAGCTCAGATAGAACTGTTTCATAACAAATAAATTCGATGAAAAATTCTGGTTTGCCTCTAAATTAATGATTGCACAGTCAACATTAATTCACAAGAGCTTTCGTTAAGAAGCGCTCATTATTACAATATAATGTTAACCATGAATGAAATCAAGTATATATAATTTCGAATTTCAATACTCTTGCATACCAGCGTGCAATACATTTCATATCAAATACATTTTTATCGAAATTACATTACATTTGAACTCACATACTTGCTGAAATCCTTCGAGCAAACTCGGGCATATCCTATCAATTGCTTTAAAATCTTTCCATAAAGTAATAAATATGTTTGTGAAGTGTGATACATATCAACAGCATTCTAAAGTTTATTGGACATATATATACAATGATAAGGTAATTGAAATACATATATTCACCATTTTTTTCAACTTTTTACAGTAATTGTTTATGCACATGGAATTGTGGTATAACTATTTTAATGTAGAACTTAAAAACAAGTCAGAGGACATCAAAATTGGTTAAAATCTTTACCGGTTTTATAAATAAAGTCGGATTCTTGAGATAAAAATAACAGAGGAATATTCTTTTAGGAAATATCTATAAATTAATCTTCACCTGACTCAAAAGGACTAATAAGGTTAATTACTAACAATAGGGCTAAAATAATTGCTCGTAAAACTGCTCAAGTTGGACATAACTATTTTTTTATCGCCAAAGGATAGTACCAAATAGTTGAACAAAATTTACTTTATTAAGAAAAAGGAAAACCAAATTGAAACTGACCTAATTAGACTTAGTTGACTTTTTATCATTGTAAGAAGAACCAAACTAATTATGTCCCAATTGGGAAAAAATGGGTCTTTGATTTTCGAAGATGAACCAAATCGAAACTGTACCGACCTGATTTATTCTGTTTCTTTGCTGAATAATAGTATAGAGCTGAAACTGGTACAATTCAACATAATCAACTGTATCAGTAAAAAAGGTAACCAAATTGAAAGTGGTCTACTTAGACATAATAGGCAGTATCACTGAAAAAGACAACCAAATTCAAAATGACTTAGTTTGAAATAATCGTCTTATTAATGTTCTAGGAACCAAAATTGAAACTGGCTAATTGGAAATAACAGTATTTGTTTTCTGAAGATGAGTAGATTGAATCTAGTCCAGTTGGAATTATTAATTATCTCTGAAAAAAAGAGTTGATATTGAAACCGGTTAGGATTCAGCCAATTTTATAGTGCACCCTTCACATTTTGAAACCTTGAATAAACTAAAATCCTCAGCTGTCCAAGTTAATATATTACTCTAAACCTGGCTAAAAGGTTTGACAAAATACTTTCAAATATTTGCATTTTTAATTTTGAAAGAAAGAAATTGTGTACAAAAATACATTCTACATTCTTGCAGTTGAAAGCATCCATCTATAGTAAAACTTATTAGAACATAAAAAATTCGTTTTAAAATTATAACTTATTTTATTTATTCGATACGTTTAACTAAAAAAATTTCTCTTTTGCGTTTAACTAAACATTTTTCTCTTTTGCGTTTAACTAAGCATTTTTCTCCTTATGTATATGTTATTTTCAAAACTTTATATTGTGTTATACTTTGAACTTAATACAAGGCAATATTACTTTCAATATATAATATAATTATATAAAGACTATTAAAATATATATCACAAATAATTTAACAAATATAAGAAAGTTATAGAACTGTCAACATCAAGCTCTCGTTTTTGTAATACATTAAATCATTTTCAGTATTTTATAAAGTAATTTGTTGAAAAACTTCAAATTTGGCACAAAAACGTTAAACTTCTAAAGCTTAACAAGATCATAGCCATTTGTATAATTACCAGATTGTAAAATTTAAGAGGAATCTGAATGTTAATACATATTATAGTAATTGCATTATACATTGATAATCAGGAGTGTCATGGTTTATGATTTTCTCAGTATTTGGCAAACATTTAAAGTGCTTCAATACTTTGATTTAGATATTTACTAGCCTATTACATCTATGCACAATAAACTTTACAAATTTTCATTTAAAAATCGTAATAACTTTTTTGTACTTTCATGAATAAAAATAATTTTAATACAATACAAATTAATACATTTGAAGTTTAATACTGGGGATTTGTCTAGATCTCACTGAATTACAATTAATTACAAAATAAAAATAACTTAAGTAATTGAAAATTTACAGAGTTGACTTTTTGACTCCATTGAAAATCAGATATAATTATTACGCAGTCTTTTATTTAAAAAATCATAATTTCTCTAAATTGGTCTGCAATTACACAAAATATTGCCTTAAAATGCATATGCAATGTTCAAGGAACTGACGAGTTAATGTAAGGTTTAAGTAATAGCAAATAAACAAAAATCAAGAAAAGGCAGCATTTTCAAAATAAACTTAAAACAAAAAAAAAAAAATTCAATATCTGAAAAAATAAACGACAAAAATTGAAAATGAATTCATTACACTCAAATGAGAAAGCTTTCTTTTTAAATTAACTTTAGAACAATAAATATAACGTTATAAAACTATTGAATCAAGATTTTTACTACACAAAATGCACTGTAAAACTGTAATTGACTCTAAATTCTTTCAATTACTTTAAGATAATTACGGATTTCATTTTTATTTTGGTTTGAGATAAAGTAAAATTTTTAAGTCCATTTATTCATACACATTTTGAAAGCTAAAAGTATTTTTTTTAACTATTTTTTATGCTCTTTTTATTTTTTAGTATTTAACTAAAGTTGATATACTTTTTACATTTAGGAAGCTTTTATTTACTCTTAACCTTACGGGAAAAAAAATTCTTTTTGTAAGATATTGGAACTAGAAGAATGTTTTTGTTTTTTTATTTATTTCTTTTTTGTATCGCAGTAACAATTAAAAGTTGTAATTAGATACATTTTTTTGGTTATATTTTAATAAAAAGTGCTAGTTTTTAATAATAGCAAATTGCTATAATAATCATTTCAAGTACTTGAAAAAAGGGCTTACACTTTTTTTCTACCTGGGAAAATAATGAACGATGAAAATGAACGGATATATTGTTTATAGATATTATTAGTACTTATTTTAATTATTATAACTTACATTATATACAGAGTGGTTATGACTAAAGTGGGTCTGTTTAGAAGGAGTTTAGTGACTGCTCTATTGAATGTATATCAATAACATTTTATTCACATACCATGGATAAATAATATATGAAGTAACACAAAAACCTCAGTTAAAACTTTTGCCGTCTGATAAAATGGATTACATTAAAGATTTACATGAAAGTTAACTTATTAAATGTACGAAGGTCTGAATAAAGTTTTAGGTTATTTAAGCATCATTGCATCTTCTTTTGAAAAATTGTGACCTTTTTTAATAAATTCAAAATGTTATTCAAAATAATTATAGATCCCTTTCCAAAGATCTCAGTAGAATTATAAGGTGATTACAATAAAGATTTGACTTTTAAAAAGCTGTAAAAGACAGAACTACAGGTCAGAATGACCTGAATATACGCGACGAAGAGGAACATTGTATTCATAAGGGAAAAAAATATTTCCAAATAGTTTTTTTTATGCCATACCATTTCTCCCTTCTTCAAATATCAGTACATTCTTATCAGTGCTTCTTCTTTATAGCATTTTGAAAGTTGAACTTAAATAACAATCACCCTGTACACAAAATTTAATGAAGATCTGCTTGTTACTAAAGGCTCCAGACTGTACTAAGCAAGCTCATCTTAACTGTAACCCCCCCCCCCCTCAACCATTTGTTTTGAATTTAAATTAAAATAGTGGAATAATTGAATCAAAATGTAAAAAATTAAAAAATAAATCGCAAGCAAATATGTGAGGGAAAAAATGTGCATGTAAAAATATCGGAATCTTATTTAACTAAGTATGTTTTTAATACATTCTTATACTAATTTTAATCTGGGATAAGCTGAAAATACTTCTCGAATTCATTTTATGTACTTTAAAAGTACTCAAAATGGATTTTAATAAATATGGACGTGAGGTATCAATGAATGATTTTCAAATTCCCCTGTGAGTTAAATTAATTTCTGGCATTTCTTTCACATCATAAACGAAATATTTCATAAATATATACCAAAATGCAAATAGAATAATACATATACCCTAATATAACATTTATATTAACGGCTATGAAAATATGGCCTTATAAATTATTAAATGAACAAAGTATTGCCTTATAATTTTGGCAGTGAATTATTCAAACCAATTTCTGGCATTTCTTTCATATTATAATGTACTGCATGTCTAGAACAATATGTAAATGGAATAATACATATAGACCTTAATACAACATTTACATCAACTACATATACAAGACAACTTAAAAGTTATCTTTGCACGTCCGAAAAAGCTAATAAGGTTCACAAAAAAGAGAAAACCATTGAAGTATTCTTTAAAAGGAGATCACAAATGTATGGTCACCAAATCCATACGTTAGACTTTGGACGATGTACATGCAGGCCATTATTTCATGTCAATCATTCTGTAAATAAAAAAACCAGAGCTTTAAAACACTTCATTTGTAAACAAGTTTCACAATTGTGCATTTACGACAAAAAAATTTTATAATTTTTGGACTATGTCTTTTTGAGACGATCCCTTTTCCTCTCATTATACAAAACCGAAATCGATAAATGATATAGAAATTGAAATACTGAGTCCTCTTCTTGGGGTGAATAGTTTATTTAAGATTACATATAATGTTATTTGTTTGAAAGTCAAATTTTTAAAAAAAAATCAGAAATAATCCAAATATTTCGGGAAGTTGTGGATAATATGTACAACTGTACAAAAGAGAAAACTGTTATTTAAGCACTTAGAAACCTAAGGAATCTTATATCCCTCAACAATAGAATATAATTTTTAAAGTTCACAAAGTACTATAAGTTCACTAAACTTCTAAAAAGTAAATCCTCTAAGAAATCATAAATTAAATGGCCAATTTTCCCTATTGGTCCTCAAGTTATTATCATATAAGAACAGAGCTTCCTTGTAATACTTTGGTGTTTTTTTTCCTTTAATTTTGATTTAACACTAATTTAGGAAGAAAATTACTCTATTTGGGGAAGGTAAAGATATTTGTGTAATGAGGTGTATAGTATCCCATTGGTACTAAACGATGGGATATTTGCTTTACATCCATAATAGTACCTAACTACAAAAAGCATCAATAAAATCTCAGAACTTTTTATTTGAAGATTAGATTCTGAAACTTTCAAATTTAAAATTCAATGATATTGTCAGGTATTTAGATCAAAATAAATTTTTTACACAACATCGCAGAGAAGATGAAAATATAAGATAC
Organism: Linyphia triangularis; assembly: GCA_963978545.1. Classification (NCBI taxonomy): domain Eukaryota; kingdom Metazoa; phylum Arthropoda; class Arachnida; order Araneae; family Linyphiidae; genus Linyphia; species Linyphia triangularis. Next base: position 50,353,103 of record OZ021721.1, on the reverse strand, counting down.
CCAAGGATTATGTAAATTAAGTTATTTTATCCAACAACACAAAAGAATAAATCAATAACATCTACACTCCATAACTAATATAAAAATTATCTTTAAAAGTATCCATTGTTCACATTGTTTTAATCCCTCGTTTGATTTCAAGTTACACTAATCTATATAATTGCATATTACGTTTCATAAAAGAAAATTAGCAGAATATGGTACTCATTTAATATCTAACCAACCTTTTGGGAAATTACCATACAAAAAAATTATATCATATAAAAACAATTCGTAAATTAAAATAGCTTCCTTTTAGTTGTGTAAAGTCACAGAAATTCCACATTAACCCTTTGGGTACATTTGACGGCTGAGATTCGTCATGCACTTGTTTTGCCTGTTAATAATGACGAACCTAATTCGTCATTCAAACTAGTTTGATTGGATAGATTTTAATGTCACAAGAGCCATGATTGGTTAAGTCAAACATCGGTTGGTTTACCTATACTTTAAAAAAATAATTTGTTTGGCTGTATTCCTTTAAAGTTCCTTTATTATTTTGAACCAATCGTTCAAAACGCAAGAATTTTCCCAAATAAATCCGTACCCAAGGGGTTAATAAAGTTGTGAGACATCGTTGCAATTTTAATTTTTCATCAATTAAACATGGAATGGAAGTTAACATTATCTCAATTTACTCTGAATAAAATCGCTTTTATAGATATACAAAATTCAAGTAAAATGATTCAGAATAGATTGGCAAGCATCCAACAATCTGATTTTGTTTCAGCATTTGATCCAAAAAGTACCTAATGATAATGGAAGTACGTGCTTATTCAGTATGTTCATGAAAGTAATTGTTCTAGTAATTTATAAGAAATTCAAAGAAGTAAAATAATGAGATCTAAGAATCGGTTATCAACTTTTTGTTCAAAAGTAAACTTTCAGTATGTTTTTATAATTTTATAAACTTTTTTTTTGTTTTAAAATGATTTTGCGTTAACTTTTTTTATTCCTGCAATACTTCCATTGTGCCATTGTAAGTTTCTGCCTTATCCTATAATATGTGATAATCAGAGTATTTAATTATATTCTTGCTACTGTAAATCCCAAACGAAATAAATAAAAGAAACTCGCAAATTTTATTGCATTCTGTTCTTAATTTACATTGTATTCCCTACAGTATGTTATTTTTACAGTATGTTTCAGGTGGATTTTACCCAGCCTCAATATCTATACCAATTGCGGAGCCGGTGAAGAAAACCGGACTTTTTCACACAAAGTCAATTTTTGTATTATTATTATTTACGTCAATTTTTTTTTATTATTTTCTTATCGGTCTCCTGCCCTTTCCCCCATGCATCTGAAATATTTTCAATCCCTTACTCGATTCTAAATCACTTAAAAAACTGTATTCAAAATGCAATACATGTACGAAATGAATGTCAGAACAATGTCTATTTTGACATTTCTTGTAAGAAACATGTTGAGGGACAGTTTTTGTTTGTCAGCTCCAGAATTTTATGTTATAAACGAAAGTAAAATGTATTAGGAAAAGGTATGCAAACCTGAAAAATGCAAAATGCTTCTATCGCAAAACAGAACACATTTGTAAAATTATAAGATATTTTACGAATTTTTCTCAGTTTCTATAGAAAGCGTGTTTATGTTTAAAGCATAAAGTGGTTAAAAAGTTAAAGTATTTTTTATTTATAATACGTGGATGAAATATATGTACTCTGACTCAAGTATACATTGAAAGTAATCCCTTTAAATAGTATACTATTTTTCTAGCAGTGTACCGGTTACATCCTCTACATTATATATGCTTTTACACGATGCAAAAACAGAATAAAAGCAACAAAAAAGTTGTCTACTGAGGATACTTATAACTTCTAAAAATAAATTCGTAAGGCAGATAGTTTTTAAGGGTAGTTTTTTATAGTTTTCTCCTACAAACATTCATTTCTCATTACTTTTGGGTGACTTTTTTACTAAACGTAAAAAATAAACCATGGCACATCATTAAATACCATGCCTTTATAAAACCTTTATTTCAAAATTAAATCTTATATCTCATAGTTTAACCAAGAAACGTAGTTTTCTGAGACTCTTTAATACATCTGAAAATGTTTGCTGAATAATTTTGAAGAAAATCCCTTAATTGTTTATTAATTGAATTTTGCAATAGTAAATGGAGTATCCTGAATAAATTTCCAATTACTTAATTTGTTAAACTTAATCTCAATCGGAAAATAACATGTAATTCGTGCTCATAAAAAATATCAAGAATCATTTAATTATAAACATTAAAAAATAAGTGAAATGAAAGTGAATAAAAGAAGCTTAACACAAAAAAATATCTATACATAAAATAAAGTTTAACATTATTCATTTTATGAATTAATATTTATTTTAGACAACTCAATTTTTATTCAATCCGTTAAATAAAATCGAACCAAAGTTAGAGTAATTGACAGTTAAAAAGGTGTTAGCTCGTTATATTCGTTGTAAGGCTTTGTAGAAAATTCTAAACTTCAGTCTCTAATTTAACGTCAATAATGATCTTTTATTTCTAAAAGGAACTTTCAAAACATAAAAATATAAATTATAAATAGTGAAAAGTTTGATTTAGGTTTAGCCTCGTTCATTAGAAAATACTAAAATATTAGGTAATGTCGAAAAATAATTGAGAACACAATTTATTTATTTTTTAGATATAGGAGACCCTATTTCTCCGCCACATTTGAATGAGAATTTCTTTATAAAGCTTAATTATTCGACTGCTGCATGAACTCAAAATGTTGTGGAAAGAAGGATATTATTAACCATCAAAATTTTATTTATAATTGAAGTCTATGAATATTATTTTAGTTTTCTTGAATGAATTGAATTTAAATTGTTAAGGTGCGATAACAATACGTGAAAGTCATCACACAGAAAGTATAATAATTAATTTCATCAATAAGTAATCTCCTACCATTTATCATTCTGTACGGTTTTTTGAACGCGTGTGTATTATATTTTGTTCTTTGTTATACATCAGATTTTTAACTTCTTTAGAAACTGAGCTAAATCTAACCTCAACTATTATGTTTCACACAATGTAATTAGTTAGTCTTATATTGTAAAATTAGACAATCTGAGATCAACAATATTTTATCAATATTTGAAGTAACGCTGTATTATTATGAAAGTAATTATAAAATAGAATATTGATTTCGGAAAAGCTAATCTATAATCCACGGTATTTTGAATACTAACTTAGTTGAAAATGACTCATTTGTATGATAATAGATTGGATCTTCGTTAACAAAGCGAATTTTCAACTTTTAATAAATGTTTAGCTGCACTCAAAATTTTATAATTAGTTGGTCTTATGTTGTAATGCTAGCCAATCTACATCAACAATATTATTCATATATTTTAAAAAAATATATTACTTTAGAGTTTTCTTTACAAAATATTTTTTTTCTTGAAAAATCTTCCCTATTTGCAACATTTTAAATAGTAACTTAGAAAAAAAAAGTTTCATTATTGTTTCTTGGATCTTTGTTTCAAGACGAATTTTGAACTTTAATGGATATTTAGATGCACTCAAAATTTTAAAATTACTTGATCTAAAACCGATTCAATCTACATCAATAATATTATTTATACATTTGCAGCAAAACTATCGCTTTAGTGAAAGCATATTAAATCCTTGTTACAAAATAAAATTTTGATCTTAGATAAGCTTCCCTTTTCACAATATTTCACATGGTAACTTAGTGGAAAAAGTTTCACAATTGTAAAAGAAGTTTGGATCATTGGATCAAAATGAATTTTGAACTTAAATTATTGATTTTTACACTAATATTTTAAAATTAGTTAGTCTTGTGTTGTAAAACTAGCCAATCTACATCCGCAATATCGTTGATATATTTGCATAGCAAATAGTGCTATAATGAAAGTGTATAGAATTTTTGATTTTGAGTTAATTTTTAATCTTGAAAAATATAGTCCATACGAAACAGTTTGTTTACCAACTTCGTTAAAAAAATTTCACTATTGTGAGATTAGCTTGGATCTTTGTTTCAAAACGAATTTTTAACTTCGATAGATCTTGAAAAACTAACCCAACTAATAGTTTGAGAAATAACTATGTAGAGAAAGGTACACCAGTGCGTTTCTTTTTAACAAATGATGTTTGAACTTTTATAAATGATGGTTCACTATCCATTGTGTAAAATCAAGTCAAATGCAAAAACTTTAATTTTAGGGAAACATACCCTACTCTTTTTTTTATGTAACACTAAATCAAATATACAAAAGCTAATTTCGAAGGCTGGTTTCTTTTTGCTTATCACAATACACATGTTATTATTCAAGTACAGTTCAGTTTTCACGTCCTTTCAAAGTTAAGCACTTGGCAAGTTAAAATTGGAGAGCGTTAATGCGAGTGCCAGAAGTCCTTAGTTGGTTTTGTGATTCATTTCCCAAGAAAGAGTAGAGTTATCGATCAAGAATGCTACCCTAGCAGTCATATCGAAAGGAATTAACACGTTTTAAGCTGCTATTGTGTAAAGCATGATACCGGTCTGAACAGATTTTTGAGACAGCTAACTAGAGTATATTTATAGTGAGTTTTCCTACACCTAGAATTCGATGGAATTTTATTTAACAAGTGCAGTAAGTTAATTTCTGAAAGAAAATAGCTTGAATTTTGTTTTGAAAAAACTACATAATTATTGTAGAAATAAATGATATTCTCTCTCTTATTCTGCACTGTAAGTTACTTTTCGTTCAATTAAATACTGTGTTAAAAGTAATAATTTATTAAAGTATGCTTTTATTTTTTTTATTTTCTAACTTACAAATAAATCATTCACATTGTACTATCGCTTTGTATGTTGAGCCTGTATTTTAATTAGGTACTAATCTAATATGACATGCATTTATTTTACTAGGTGCTAAAATGACTTGTTTGTACTTTTAAGTAGTAGTAATTCAGCGTAATTTTTATACTTCTCTCAGTTTGTTTTAGTGCAGATTGGCCACATGATCAATTCTTAACATATTATTAGTTTTGAGAAATATATTTTATATTTGAGTTGGTTGAGATGACACGTGTTTAGCAAATATTGATAAAAAATTCCATTAACTTGAAGAAAATACTAAGCATTTGTTTCCTGGACATGTTGTCTTAATAATTTCTTGATTTCTTTCTTTTAATTCAAGTTTCCAATAACGAGACTAAATGTCTTCACTTTCATAAAAAGTAATCTACTTTTTTCGTGGTTGTACTCGGTATTAAACACCACTCACAAGATATAACTTCCCATAGTTCCAACCTCCTAATAGGTCACTAAACCTTTCTAAGAATCAATAAGACCAAATACATGCCTCACGGTTACAGCAATTCCCCCAAGAAAAACGTCAAGTAAATGAAAAAGAACGTAGAGAAGTTAATGAAAAGTCCAGATCCCTGAATCAATAAAGCTTCTTTCGGATATATGCGCAATAATAAGAAAAGGCAGGAAAACCCAACCTTTCCTGAGAAATCTTTTACTACACGTTTAATATTAAGATAAGAGGAATAGTGATTTATGTCGTAGGAACTGTAACATCTGTTATTGAATCTCCTTTTATAGGATCTTAACTATTACATATAATCTGCTTATATGGGCTTTATTACACTTAAAGAGGTTTTTTCATGTGGAAACTCAAAGTTCTCGTCTTCTTAATTTAGATGAAAACCCCTTTATGTAAACTTCTGATTTAATGAAAAGGATATATATATATTAATATTAAAAGCTCTAACTAATCCCAAGAGGAAACAAATTTAAGGTTTGTAACATTTGAAAACATTTGCTTTAAGAAGAAGTGAAAGTGAAAACTGCAAGGTAACAAGATAATCGATATAATTACCATAAAATGAGAGTGATCTGTACACTTCCGAGACGAAACTGAAGTGTTCAAGAGCTTTCTGATGGAAAACTAATAATAAACGGTTTTAGATCAAATTGCACCATCTCTAAATATGTATGAAATCGAAGATAGACGAGGCAATCTTATTGATTGATAAGATTGGGAATTATACGTAATTATGTTATAAATTTTCTGGAAAATTGGGCTTTTAACAAATTTGTATCCGGAAATTTGGTAAGGGCTTTATGCGTATTACTATGATTAGGATATCAATATATTCCTCTCGCTTCATTTCTCCTCCTGCATCTCACAAAATAGCTAATTATTTTATACTTTACTAAGTGGACCAAAAAGCAAAGCATTTATTGTTTATTATTTAAACAATAAAATAATTATTGAAAGGAAAACTTATACTACGGAAATATAGAGAAAACGTAAAACATAGATAGCAATTTATGAAACAGTTATTCAACTATATAATTTATTATTGATTGCCTATTTTTTCATTTTAAGTCAATAAAAACCGAAGGGGTGAAAAGCCAGGGGCATGTTGGAGCTGCTGCAGTTTATGACAATAACAACATGTCCCGCGAACTACACAATAGCAGTTCCATTTTTTCTGCCGAGTCCCTGACAATTCACTCAACCATTGATGAATATTAATTATTTTTAACTAGTTGCAAATACTAATAACTTCAAATAATAGTTACTACTAAGACTAATATCCCTCATTCAGTGATGATTTTTTAGTTAGTTTGATGGAGATAGTGTAAAAGAATTGTACAAAACCATAACACGAAAAAAAGATTTGAGACATTGAAAATATGCAAAGAGACAAAATTAATAACTGGAAATTAAACAATAACTATTTTAGAATTATCAATAAACTATTTCAAATAAATTTTCTTATTAGTTTATACTTATAACTTATATGTTATGGCTAAGTAGTGAACTTAAAAGGCCCACACAATAGCCATAGTATACAAACGTTAAGTAATCTATTTGAAAGTAAATAGTTTCCACAGAAAGTATAAATTGAGTTTCTGAGTATCTCTAACTTGAATTCATTAAATGTTAAAAGATTACGACGCATTCTAATTGAAAGCAGATTCTTTTTTTTTTTTTTTTTTTTTTTTTTGTTATTTAATATAGCACTTTCTAGATTACAAAATGTTACATTTGAACTAATTTTTTAAAAGAGAAACTAGCACAAATCTAAATTCACAACTCAAATCTAAACGAGAAATAAAAATGTATCTTGGATGTGAATCCTCTATGCAAAACTTCATCTCTGAACTCAGATGCCAATAGAAAAAAAAATCGATAAAAATCTACTAACGAACGAAACTGTCAATTTTCATATTTTTCAGAAATTTTTCTTTCCCGATCCATTTTTATCTTACTCAACAAAACAGGAAATAAATCATGCCTTCCATCTTAGTTCCGGAAGACTTAAATCAACGTCTCTGGCGATGTATTTGTCATTACCCCGCTTTGTATTATTGTGTAAAAATTTCTTTTTCTTTGAAAAGCCTGATAGAAATTGTTTTTCTCTTTGGGAGAAAAAAAAAGGTTATTGCTGTCGAAAAAACTTCAGGAGAAACAGAAAACTTGGGAGAGAGAGGGGAAAGAAGTCGACTGTATGGGTCTGTAGGATCTTAATAAAAGTAACTCATTTGAACCGTTCTTTACCATTTCTGATTTAGGAGAGGGAATAGACTCTACGGACAATCACTTTTGTGAAAACCGAAATATAGAATACCCATAGTACTTTATTTTTTGTTTAGTATTATTAGAAGATATATTTTCGTGCAGAATAACAATTATGTTCATGAAAGTAAGAAATGCCTACACTTTATAATTAAGTCTCTCATAATAGAGACTATTAGTTTTCAATTTGTTTGTTACTAAAAGAAAATTTCTCAGAAATAAAGTAGTCAATTTTCATTTCCAATCTATTAAATTATAAACATATTTCCTTTAGTCAGCAAAAGACATCCACAGGAACAATGGAAGCTTTTTTTTTTTTTTTTTTTTTTTAACTTTTTTGAGACTGAAATTTTTGTATTTTCTCAAAATTCACAAACGTCATGCGGATAAACACAATTTTTTCTGCTTACACTATTTGAAATACAATGGCTAACAATACTTTTCTAATGACTAATAGCAGCACTTTTCAGACTGTCTGTCTTTCTTTTGTTGTGTTCACTTTGTGAGTGGTTTATATATAAGTCTTGTGAGATATTACATAGATGTTTTCTGAAACCAGTCCTGGAAGAGGCTTCTGAAATTGGCCGTCAACCCAACTCCTCTTTTTTTAAGTAAACGTCTCCGACTTCCTCTTTTTCCAGTATTAACCCTTCTTTTTAGTATTTTGTATACTATTGAGGATTTTATATGTTTGTTATGTTTAACAGTAGCTTGAAATTGTAAACACTTATATCCTTCAACATGTATGTGTCATCTTGTGCATAGTTTCAGCACAGGTTAGAATATAGGGCAAGCAATATAATTTCCAAATATATCTCATATCCATATAATTTTGTACCTTTATTTACTAACCCATAGCTAAATTACTATTAACAACCTATTCTCTTTTCTACGTACTCATCACACACATTTCCTATTAAAAATGCTAGGCATTTTTATATATTAAATACACACCCATAACAAACACACCCATAATTATAACATGAAATTACAGTAATTCGAAAAAAATTAACTGACATAATATAAACGCAAATACAAAAAAATAATGGCCAACCACAAGCATAAGGCCCATCTAGGTTGGTTCTTAACTCTTCTGAACGATCCTCCAATGCAGATCTAGCTGTCATTTAAAACTATCTACTTCTATGCAATTGACAATGTGGCTTAGCAGATTTTTCCATTAATAGACCACTCTATTGTAAAAAATATCTATTCTATAAGTATACTAGTCCAAAATTGTATTGGAATAATTAACTAACATACGATAATATTAGATGGAATTTAATAAATATAAACAATATTCGATAAAATTAACCAGTATATGATAAGTTGTCATTCGATAAAATAAACTGTCATACGATATAATTGGTTACTATACGATCTTTTAATAATCTCCATCAGTTCTAGAAATAGCTTTCATGCGACTCCTATACCAAATAATTTACTTTGACGAATTTCCACATCACGTATTTTATTCGAAGCTTGTTTTAATTCAACTCCCACATTAAAATGGTCACAATACTCCAGGTGTCTGTGTTTTCCTGAGAACAGCTAATAACCAAAATCAAACTATCTCACCGTACTTAGTACCCTATAGATAGTAAAACACTTTGGGCTGTCGTCAAGAAATTACTGAACAAAAATAAGATAAACCAATGGTAAGTTTTAGTGGAAAACCACAGTATCAAATTTCAGAAATTTCCCACTTCAATGAAAATATTTCTTTTCGTAGAAAAAGAATTATTTTAGAACTGAAAAAAATATGAATGAACAGCTAGAGAGACTACTATCTACATCAGAAAAATATCGTACAATGATGTCTTCCTAATTTATTTTTCTGATAACTTCGTTCTTTACTCAATTTATTTCATAGCGACAGAAAAAAGTCGAATAAAAAAGGTTGCATCAATTCCCATCAACCTTGAAAGAAATACTACGACAAGTCAAACATAATAAGACTATATTATCTATTTTCTTTAACTTGTTCTAATAATGGACTAACAGAAAGGCTTTGTCTTATAAAAACTAAAATGTCATAGTTATCATAAAAATTGATTGAAAGAATCGATAAATATTTTGTTCAATATATTTTACCCTATTAGAGCATTCGATCAATATTTCCGATAATATGAACCTTAAATAATTCAGGGTTGGTTATTCGGATAAAAAATAAGTCGTATAAGAATATATTTAATGGGCAAATCCCGAAAACAGGGCCAATCGAGATGTGTCTGGGAAAAAAGTTATGTGACTAATGATCTCTCTGGGTATATCCTGAATCAACCAAAATAAGGCCATCTTTTATTTAAGAATGTTGCAATATTTTTCATAAATTTAACTAAACAATTGGAAAAACAATGTAATATAAACATAGTTGACTTTACAATTTTTTCAGTAAACATGCAAGGATATTTTCTAATTCCATGAATTTCGAATTGAATTTTGTGAATTAAAAGTTAAATTAATAATATATTAAATTAAAAGAAAAAGAAAGCTGTAAATGATAGCAAATAATTTACATGAGATATTCAGGATTTTCGCAATAACGATAATCAGATAGCATTCAACCATGCACGGAATTTCCAATTAACATATAATAAAATCAGGGAGTAAAAAGTATATTTTTACTGTATTTTTTCTTCAGTTATCCTGTATTATCTCTGCTCATGTATTATCTTAATTGGTATTTTAAGAAATAAAGACTTCAGAGAATGTTTCTAACTTCTCTAATGTCATTCAATTGATTAAAAAACACTCGTATGTTTTTTTAAATTATGATGTGAGAACTTTAAACGGATATCACAAGGAAATGAGGAAAGACTGTGCACTAATTATTTATGAATGCTATAACAGTATTGAGAGACTAACTTTCCTAACTAAACATCATTGCATAAAATTAATTCACTGAAACGGTCTTTTATCAAGACAGTTAAAATATACATCCTTAAGGTATCCGTATTTCTTCGTATAATGTGTCGTACGTTTTTGTGTACAAAATTGTATTCTAACACGCGTTTACAGAGTTTAAAAACACAAGAATATAAATGAGTTGTTATAACCTAAAATGAAAAAATTATAAGGAAAAAGATTATAATATAATAATTCCAAATTACATAGTATCGAAAAAAGAACATCAGACAATGAACTGAATTTTTTACAATCATAAAGGAAAGTTATGAAAGGTAAACAAACCAGAACTGTTTAAAACAAGTTTTAAAACTTCATAGGCAATCGATGCTAAAGCTGCTTGAAAGCTCTAAGAGTTGTATGAAATAGACCTTTTGAAATTTAAAAATAGAAAATAAGAAAGTTGAAGTGATTGAAAAAAATGCAACGGAACAGTTACTTTTTTTTTTTTTTTTTTTTTTTTTTTTTTTGTACGTGTGGGGCATTCATCCAAAACGTCTGCTTTGATGTGCTGTTTCATGACTACAAAAGTCATAATAAAACATTTTGCCAAATAAATTTTTATATGTCCTTATTATCTTTCAATAGAGAGATGAAATGCATTTTAATTGTTTTTAGTCATAAATATACTTAAAACCACACAATTAATACTGACATATCGCTAACATCAATTGTCCTTTTCACAGATTTGGTCTTTCGATGCATACTTCATAAAATTTAATGTATATTTTGAATTATAATTTATATTTAACATCACACATTTCAATTCTAAAAATATAGATACTATAATTAAAAAGTATTTAAAAAATACTACTATATTCTTTTAACTTGTCACTTGCTCATTGTGTCATTACCACAAAATAGTTTTTACATCCCTTCTTGAGCAAATGCTATGACCCTAATGATTCAAATAAATTATATGAGATATAATATAACATACAGTGGAAGTATCAGCCATTTTAGGGTTGTGATTGGAATAACAGTACTATTTGGAAATATCTTTATATATCTTAGGATTGCTGAAGCTGCAGGTCAATAAAAATATTTTTAATGCTGCTATTACTATCCTTAATTTTTTCCAATTATATTGAATTCTCTTTAATATTATTATATTCGATATTTTTTTATAAAATAAACTTATGTTCTATTTTGTTTTCTTGTCGCCCGTTCAGTATAGTAGGTAGTGCACCAGACTACCAAACTGGTGGGCTTCGATTCGAATCCGGGGTAAGACATGGATGTCCTAAGTTAGGGGCAACAATGACCCTTACACTGGGTTCCCCTTCACTAGTGGCCATCTCTACAGGCCTTGCAGTGGTCAAGTGACTACGAGCACTAAAAGTGCTTATAAGTACTTGGGTCCGTCATTAGAAAAAAAAAATCTTTTTTTTTTTTTTTTTTTTTTTTCATAAATAATTATCATTCTCTACTTTATGATAGTCAAAAAAATAGTAAAATATAATTACTCTCCTCATATCTAATTTGTATGTACTTAATTCATACTTTCAAATATCCAGCTATAGCAATCTTTTAAGAAATTAACTTGATTTTGAGTATAAAATTTATGTTAAGTATGCAAACAATTTATATGGTTTCCGTTCTACAAAAATAGTAACTATACAAAAAGATTTATTTTATTTAAAAAAAAATTAAACTGAAAATTAACTCTTTGGTGTATTTATCTTAAGTTATAGTTGCCCATTTTTATTGAACTCAAAATTAACTAAGCAAATACAGTATTATATGATTTCTGCATAATTTAGGATGGTAATGATACTTTCTTCTTTATTTACTTGTTGTAGCATAATTATCTTCAAAACATTCATATGTTTCATAAACCTTTATAGTTTTATAAAGATACAGTTCTCAGCTTTCTAAAAATTGCTCAAATATACCCTAATTGAAATCTCCAAACTTATAAAATTGTGTTGCCTAAAATGGACATTTTGGGAGAAAGACCGGTATCTAAGAAAAGCTTAAAGTAGATGCATGTTCCCTTAAATTCTCAAACTGTCCCAAATTGAAAGTCAAAATTACAAATGAATTCAAGAAACACAAATAAATTTCATAAATATTGAAGAAATAGAAACACTCACCAGATTCCAACCCAGCAAGATCCGAAAAGAAATTTCAAAACTTATATAGTATTATAATCACTAACTACTGACGCTATATCTCTCCCTTTACAAAAAAAAAAACCTTTAACTATCATGTTACGGTTAAAAAATATCTTTCAACTTAGGAGAGTTTACTAGCAATTACAATGTAGTTTACTTCTACAGCACAAATATTATCTTTGTAAATTTCTTCCAAGAATTCAAATAATTCATATTGAAAATATTTGGTCATCAATGTACCTGAATCTCATAATTGCTTGAATATTCAAGAATTTATTTCAATAAAGTGCAAATTAATATTTGCAAATGCAGAAAAAAAACAAGAGCCAATAAGAATGCCTCATATTTGACAAAAAAATTCCAGTGAAAAGATACTCGAACTTTCTTATTTTCTATTTTTAAATGGTCTATTTCAGACAGTGAAGTAATACTTTCAAAGACATTTTAAGTTCAGATAGATTATGTTATACTCAAAAAAATATTATTGATTTTGAAGTTTTGAAAGAGCAAACACTTAAAACTTAGAACTGAAAGTATTCTACATTTCTTCATAAAACTAGTTCAAGTCCTCAATTCAATAGTTTGAAACTCGAAGGAAAACTAAAAGATTATTTGGATTAAATTTCTATGTATGATGTTGGCCTCCATGTATAAAGAATATTAACATAGATATAGTACAATATAATGAGAAGTCTAAAACTATCTACTTGTTGCATTTTTTAATAATTGGTAATGTTCTAATTGCTTATGAAATGAAAGACAACTTGATATATAAAGCTAAATTAGACTTAATATTAACCAAAGATTAAGTATAAGTTTTCTATTCAATTCTCTTATCAATATTTCTACAGCTTGATAAAAAAAATATAATGTTTTAAATGGCCTAATGATATCTTAGAATAAAATTGAAATATCACAAGGATCCACTATTTATACGCTACTCTTTTGATCTATTGAATCTAACTGCAATTGCCAATTTTCAAGAAAGACCTTTTTCCTGCTAGAATGTAAACAAAAAGCCTATAATTCGTTATTACTTTTTCAGGTACTTGTATAATATTTAAAATGAACAGTGACATTCTTAAACAAGTAAAAAATAATATTTAAAATATTTTTGATGCAACGATGCATTTTGTAAAACATTACTAACTCGAAAAAACTTATTTGTTTGCTTGATTTTACAGAAATTACAATTTCTTCGAAAGTGTTCAGCTTTTTATAACATCAATAAACATCAACGCCTCTTCCATTAACTTAATTTCATTGACACAAATGTTGGATCGATCGTTGTAATGTAATCAAAAATTTAAAATGAATGACAGCTCATAAGTGAGCAAACCGGATTGTCATTCATATGGGATATTTAACTGCTAAAGACAAAAAAAATGAAAACGCGTTCATTAATCTTATAACAGACTCATCGCAACCAAAGCGAAAAATTACGCCTAAAAAACTCCGCATGTTTTCATTTCACTTGTTCGTTCACTTAGAAACTAATGATAGAAAAAAAAATTCAACTAACTTTTTTTTTCTTGACTCATTTTTGTCCACTGAGTAAAGTGTTTTTTCGTGTACGTACATTTATATTCTATGCATTAAGTTTCTTGTCATACGAAATAAAAACATGACGATTTGACAATGGAAGTTGAGTTTAAAAATCCAAGCACCCTTTATGTATTTATCCAAAACATTTATTTTTGACATTCCTCATTAACAAATGCTTGCAATTATTTTCAGATATTTGTCCATATCCCATTAATACATTATTTACTCCACTAATGCACTATGGCCATCTTCGATCATTTTTATAACCCCAAACATAATGTTCATTGAGCAGAGGATCTAAAATAAAGAAAAGGCTACTATGTCAATTTTTGAACTCGATTAGGAGGATCGTATGCAAAACAAAACCACAATTTTACTTTGCAGTTCTTATGCCATAAGTTTTGAAATGAATTTAATCACCAGATTGGCACACTACTTTATCAGAAAAGATAAATGAGGCTATTAACTTATTATGACTGTCATTAGACAACTTTTATTGTTGCTATAAGATACTACACAAATATAAACAGTGAATATTATAAAACATGTCTCACCTAATGGAGCTGAAATGGACATCTTGAACCTCAACTAACCATCAGCAAGGGGCGGAGTAACCCAACCATATTTATCATGAGTTTTGACCAGACTTCGGAAGGACGCTTCAGCCGATTTGCGACTGAATTCTTTCCCACTTTTACATTTCCGAGCTATCCGACCTTGGCCTTTAACCAGACTCGCAGCGAACTGCATGACGACAGCTTCTATAGTATATGCACTGGCCCAACCTCTAGGGGTGAGGAGCTCCATACAGATGGCTCCACCTTCCATGACAAATCCTTTCTCGACGTGGGGTGAGATGACACGCATAAAAGGTGGAGAGAAGGGGAAGTTCTCGGGGAAGACCATGTTGAGGAGGACATGTCCAATATCAGCTTCCTGCATGTCATGGTAGAACTCGGATTCGGGATCAATCTGAAACAGCTTCACATTCCACTCGTACAAGTTGTCATCTACCAACTCAACAACGAATGGTGGCTTCTCTAGATTTCTGGAAAACTTGGTGATCTCCTGGAATTCCTTCATCAAGCGTCGGGTTCTGACTGTCTGGGTGTGCTTTGTTGTTAGAGGGCCTTCAGGTTGGGGTGGCTTTGGAGGAGTTTTAGATGTCTTGGACGACTTGAATCGGACGCTGCGGTTTGGAGAAGCAATATTGCCGTTGGAAGAGACTTTGTCTGCTGCAATTGCGTTGAAGGATTCTGGATGGCTACCACCACAAGCCCCGTTCGTGGCCTTGGCGGCATTGGCGCCGTCTTCAGGGCTAATTTTGTTGGTATCTCTTTTGGACATGCGAGGACTCGCGCAATGGCCAAAGAACCTCATGGCAGCTGAGTGATGGTGGTGGGTTGGCGATTCGACTGATCCGTTTTTAGAGCAATTGTTGTTCTTTCGTCTCCAGCCACCACCAGCTCTATCACCAGATCTGTGGCGGTCTGAGGTCTTGAAAAGCTTTCTGAGCGCTGAAGCCATCGTTGATTAAGCGATGAGTGTCTTTAATACTGATTAATGCATTTGAGTTCTCGTCTATAAGCCTTGGGTCACATGACGTCAATAAAAGAATGTAAGTCTAGTGATCCATTCAACCACATAGTCTTTTTGAAGAATCAGATCGGTCACTGAAGAATGACTGACAATCTGAAAATGATCAAAAATCTGGAATAAGTAAATGTGGGAATCCGTCCTCAACATTAAATGCATATAGCTTTCATTTATATATTTAAACATTATGAATACATCATTTTGTTTTTCATATTCAAGATGTTGAAAATATTTTTTTAAGATTACCATGAGTACTCAATACATAATACTACCATTTTCACTTATAAATTAATTTACACATATTTGGCTGGAAAAAAAATTCTAATATCATTTGTTCTTATCAAATTTCTATTAACTGTTGAATGGAATGTTTTAACAATCAATATCTCAGGGTTTCTTTACTTTAATATAAAAAATAACTATTTTATTAGAAATTCAATACTTTAATATACATGATATCTAATAGAGTTTAAATTAAATCTCATTTACAGAGAATAAAGATGCAAGACTATTTTATAATTTATTTTCAATTTTAAAAGATTTGTAAGAAAATTGTAATAACATTAATTTCAACAAATTATGTAGAGTAAAAAATTACAAATAATGCAAATTCTAAACTATAGAAATAAGTTTTTGAAGTTAGCTAAAATAATTTATTTTCCTTAACATTTGGTATTGCAGCATTTTTATGATATTTTATGGGGTTTTTATATAAACTAATGATTAACTTAGTCAGTATTTGAATTTTCTATGTAGGATGCAAGTAACAACACACATTGTAAATTGAATTTATATTTTCATAAATGTTTGAAATCATAAATTTACAAACTTCGTATAGAAAATGCTAAAACAAAAAGAGTGTTTCATAAAAAAAAATGTGTGATAGCCGGGTTTTAGAAATATAATAATTTTTAACAGAAATATTTGTTTTACAATATTAAATTACAGTTTTATTATAATTAATTTAAAATGGAATCATATATAATAAAACTCTTTTATTAATCGAAGCATAAAATTTTATTAATATTTTAGTTATACACATGCAAATTATTAATGGTTTTGAGCTATTGTTGCAGTTTGAGTGTTATACATAAAAAGTCATTCTAAAAAAAAGCAATTTATCTTTAAAAAAAACATTTTTAGTAATTATTATATTGTATTTAAGCTTTGTAAATCTCGTACATAAAAACTAAACTAAAAAATGCACACAATATGAAATTCCATAATAAAAGAAAAGAAAATGTTTTAATTATAACCAAATGAAAGGATTCAATTTTTTTTAATTATCAGCAACAACACTTATGATGCCTTATATAAATCTCATTAGAACATAAAACCGCTTTTAAAATTAATGATAAAAATCGGTTTCTTTCTCCGTTCCGTTTATTTTATCAATTAATTGTTTATTAAATGAGTTATCTCCACGATCCCGGATGCTGTCAACATCATCGTTAAGAATAAAATAATTACAACTTTCTGTTTAGTTATTATTTTAGTTCAAATATCTGAAAACGAAATCCGTAAAGATTTTAAAATAAGACTCTAAGAACGTTTTACTCTTAAACATTATAAGGAAAACTTTATACTTTATTAAAAAATTACTAATCTGCACACTTCCAGTAAGTACTCATATCAAAGCAAACCTCTTCACATGAATTTTCATTTTTAAATTTCTAAATAAATATAAATATATTTTGTAACAATTCAAACAATTCAAAAGAATTATGACCAACTGCGAGCTCGAAACCCTACAAGGTTTTGTGAAATGAGGAACTTGCTCAAGTGAGGAAAACGAATATTTTTTGTATTTTCTAGCGTTATCCAACGAATATATTTGAGCAGTGCAATTATTTTTTATCTTTATGCTTTCAATTAATCAAAAATCGAGTTTGAAATCAAAGCAAAAGTCACGTGACCAAAAACGCATAAAACAAATTTGACGTACTTACGCATAGATTCCGTCGAAAATCAGAGGAGGAACCTAACTCCCTCCTTGTCTAAAACAGGTTTTAAACTGGTTCATCATCTACGCATCGACGTCACACGCAAAAGCAGCTTTTTCCCGTCAAATCGCAAAGTGAAAAACTAAATATTTTTTTAACTCTTTATCCGAGCTCAAATTTTTGAAAGAATTGTATTGTTTTTAATGATTTTTCTCTACTTTTATTTAAAATAAAACCAAAAAACGTGAAAGTTCCTCATTGTCCAAAACACAAATAATCACATCGCTAAAGCAAAAACAAATAATAAGGAAAAAACCCTCCTTGCGACACATTATGCATTTAAATGCCAAATACAAAGAATACCTCATATTTTCCATAATACTCATAATTGAAATGTTTTTAATCATTATAGTAGCTATAAAACTACTTTAAGTTATTTTTCTTACAAATTCATTTGCTTTATGATCAGAATAATAAATGCCCTTGTATGAATATGATTAGCTGTTATTTATACATCTGTATAAAATATGCCCTTTATGGGCAGCAATTTCACTTTATCTCAAGGGATAGAGAAGAAGGGGACATTCGGTTGACTTCTGTGTACTATTCGACATAACATAAAAACACATATCAATTAGTTGGCATGGAAACTGAAAATAAGCACCTTTTCATTTATTGGCCGGGGCGGAGTGTAACATTAGAAGCATGCGTTCAGTGTAATGGACTGTAAAGCAATAGTGATGTTTAATAGCCCAATTAATAGTAAAGGCATCCATCAATGAATTAAATAAACAAGTTATTGTTTTTTGGGTTCGTGAAAGAAAACCTTCAATTGTTGGACGATGAGCTTTAATCAACTAAGATATCAATCTTTTGCGTAATCAACTATGACAGCAATTTTTTTATGTGAGAATGTTTCTAAAACGAAAGCAAAGAAAATCGATGTTTATTAGAAAAATCTTTTTTTACGACTTATCTGATGTTTGATGTTGAAGTGAAAAAATACTGTACCTTAGCCAAAGAAAAACAAAAAATACAATAATCGGCTTAGAGCCGATGTACAGTTTACACTGGGCCATAAGTCCAAACCCTTACAAAGTTTTTATTATTATTATTTGAGTTCAATAAAACATCGATACATCAATACAACTGAACAACATCAGCATACATTGTTTTTTATAAAAGAAGGAGGAGCAGGTGCATGCCCACACAATGCCTTTCCTACGCATGCTCAAACATTAAGTGGGGACGGACACCTCACCACACTTTTGACCAATTGAAAACATTATCCTTGGGTTTAATGCCCAGGGTAAAAAATAAATTCTGTCCAAAAAAGGTAAATAAATCTCATCGTCAAACAATAGAAAACAAAAAAAAAAAAATTCTAATAATTACCAAGTTAACTTTTAATACTAGTAGATAAAATTATATGCACTATTTTTAGACATTAAACTAAGATACAAAATTAAACACTTAAATTCTGAAGTAAAGAAATTGGTTCATATAAGTAGAGTTATAGTGGCTAGTTATACAATGAAAAAATTCAAATCCAAAGAAATTATTTGTATTACAATGAGTGAAATTACTTATAAGTTTTTTTAATTCAATACGTTCCTTCATGCACATTCGTTTGATACAAACTTGTTATTGAAAAAAAATTACTTTAAGTCATTCTATAAAATTATGATTGTATTCAAGATAAAATTTATGATAGTCTCAACAATGTGATGTCCATTAACTCATTTTCTTAAGCATGCGATGTATGACTTGTCAACCTGTTAATGTAAAAAATTAAATAACAATGACAAAAAAATTGTAAATTTTTGACTTACGTAATTGTTTGTGAATAATGCGTTATGTTAAAAAAAAAAAAAAAAAAAGATACTAGTAATGCAATACCTTAGTTCTAACATCCTTTCGTAAAGAATGGAAGAAAAGTTAAAAGCATTTTAATTGGAAGTTTAATTAAAAGTTTCATGGAATTAATCAGAAGACCAGTGCATACCAGCGATCAATTTAGAATGCCAATAATTAAATTATAATTAATTGAAATAATTGGCTCTCACATTAATATATTAGGAAGCAGGTGATTAACGTTTGACGAAGGCATAATAACCTCTTTTCTGACAACTGTTCACAATGACTAGAAAACATTATAAATATTTTATTGAAAATTTAATTAAAAATTAACTCTGTCACCTACGGAATCAGGTCTAACGTTCATCAAATTGTAATGCTTATGATTCGTTCATCTTACTCAAACCTGATCTGGAACTTAAAGCTTGATACTTAATGCCTTTAGTGTTTGTTTGAAGCTTGATGTTTCTACAACATAAATTGACTTTTCTAAATTGTCATTAGAAAGCAGGTTAAAAACTGTATTATGAGATGATATTTTAATTGAAATATCTTATCCTTAACAGTATTTTTCTGTACTAATACGTTGTTATGTTATGATAGTGACTTTTTTTATGTTGATTATTCAGAAAAGTTGAGGTAAATAAATATGTTATTGAAATTGACTGAAATCTTTTTACTGGCGCAAATGTTTTTTGACTTCACTTTAAACACAACATACCTTTAGCAATATGATCTATATTGTATATGATACATCAAGACAATATGCAATTATATCATGTTGTTGTTGTTTTAATTCAATATGTGTTTTCTAAAACATAGTGTTCTATAGGTTAAAGACATATTTTACAAGGTTACTACAAAAAATCTACTAAAAAACTGCAATTAAGTCTCCCTACTTTACAGTATAGTAAAAAGTAAAAACAAATTATGTACTCTACATTATACACCCATGGGTGTAGTGGAGGAGGAACGGCATTTCTCTACCTTTTTAGGAGTTGAAAAACGCCTTCTCCTCTAAATTTTTTTAAATTTAGAACAAAAGAAAAAAATTATTTGTTTGATATTAAATTCAAAGTATAGAACAAATAAAGTTTAAAAAATTATTTGGTGGGAAATAAATATTTTCCCTTCTCGGACAAAAAATCCACAACTTTTTTTGTCGAGCAAAAAAGTCTAAATATTTGCAACAAACTTATAAAGGGTGGGCCAAATCGTACTTGTCTGTATTCAGCGGCAATCCAACACACGTGGATCATACAACCTCTCCTCTCTTACAAAGAAGGGAAATAAATTAGGTCTTTAAATTTTCTTCATTTTGCACATTCTTCATTAGAATTGAAATGGCACGTAATTTAGCAAACTATGAATCATTCAAAACTTCAATCAATGCCTTTCAGTATTTGTGGATAAATCCAGACATTAAATTTCATCGAATCTTTATGAAAAGCCAACTTAAACTCTCATGCACAATTTCACACCAACTACCAATTTTTTAAATAAAAAAAATTCGGTATGATTATAATTCTTAATTCATTCTAAGTAGAGGTTAGTTTAGTTGATGGGTTTGTACCTATTTTTTGGCACAATAACAGCTAATAAGACCGGACCTACAGTTTAACATGAATTCCGAACCACAACGAGCATCCATACATAACCCAGGAATCGAAGCCGGAACCTTTGGCAAGCGAGACCAGAGCGCTAATCATATAGTTTTATGGTGAGCAGCGGTTAGTTTAGAATTATAATTTACTAACAAATGTTCTTAACCTATCATTATTCTTTTTTTCTATTTCTGCCCTCTTATTAAATTTCATATTTCTAATCATGAGGGTTATACTGCAAATCTGAACAAGTAATCAAATGATAAAAATTCTTCAGTGTTTTTGAAGATTAAGAGAGTCGCCCTGCTGACAAACCCAACAGGTGACATATTTATATTGCAATACCAAAATCTTGTTTTAAATATTTGCGAACAAGTACTGCGAAAATCGCAATAAAACAAAACTGCAAAATTTTGCTTCTGACAATTCCATACTGTGGTTTCTTGACAAATGAGATTATACCTTGCTCACCGCTGAGATTGAAAGGATATCCCCAAATTACTTATATACACAACTGTCAAAATTTCCTTTCTACCCCCTCCACCTCAACAAATTCTATCAATGCCCACCTTCCCTTCCAAATGACCCTTACCATTTTATTTGACACTGCAAAACTGAAAACAACACTAAATAATTTAGAATAAGTTACAAAGAAGAAGCCTATTATACCTTCAAAAATTGAAAGAGAACATGAAAGTGTTGACATCCAGTACGAGGAATGTAAAATAAAAGAGTATTACAAAATGTTTCAAGCTTGCAAACGTGAATTCCATCGATTGGTGGATTTTCGAAGGGAAGAAGGAAATTCAACACATCAAAGAAGATAACTATGAGCAGAAAATGCGACGTTTTCGAAGATTCGATCATTCCATCGAGAAAAGGTTTAGAAAAGCGACTAAAAATAGAAAAGTGCGAATAGAATTTCGGCAGAATAAATTCCCTTTTATCTAGCAATACATACGTAAGAATATAATATTTTATTTCTAATGTGCCTAAACTTATGACAGTTCTGCATCAGCGTATCTGTTTTAACTGTAATTTTAGAAACAGTATCCTTTATTTCCATTTTTCCGTACTACAAGGAGATGGATATAGAATAGTTATACATTTAAATGTCTATTCGATCTTCCATTCTAAGACCAATTGATGAATAGATCAAACTAAGAATGCATAATAAAAGTGAAAATCGGTCCATAGTATGGAAAAATGTTTTAAGTCAATAATAGGAAAATTTATAATGATAAATATTAAAAATTTCGCTACTATTTTAGCTCTTTTTTTTTTCCCAGCAAGTAATAGTTCTTTTAAATTTTTTATATTAACTTACATTTTATTTGTGCCGAAAGACGAAGTATGTCTTCGTAGAATTAGTTAACCCAATTGCCGCCATCCAATCGAATAGAAACTTGGTGAGAAGACTCGCTATCGGTCACAATGTATTCTATCAAGTTTACAGATAAAAAACGCTATCAGAAGACAAAGAGCAAAATTTCTATACAATAACACATAAAAGTTGACAATGCATATGAAGAATTTGTAATAAGGACTTTGTTTTTATGGATTAGTTTTTAAATAGGTGGATTTAGAAAATAATCCTAGTACGTTATTGTATATATGTTTTAAAATAAAATCTCATAAAAACATTTATTCTTTATTTGTAATTCTAGCCCAAAAAATATTCTGTAAAAGTAATACATATAAATGATTCAAAACTATAAAAAGTTTTCATGAAATTTACTTTGATTTGCGTGAACGTTTTAGAAAATGATTTAAAAGTATTTACTTTTCAAGCCTTTTTCATCAGTAAAATGTATCTATTCTCTGTAGATCAATAACCGTGAACACATACAACAAATTACTTTAAATTATACTGATTGTCAACCACGAGATAACTCGTAATTGCCAGTCAATGAGTTCAATACTTGTAAAATAATTATGAGTTTCATTCAATGTATTCAGTACTTTTGTATAATTATAAGTTGTAGTCATTGTGTTCAGTGAATTCTAATAATTATGCAGTCAATATATTCAATATCTTTAAAATAATTATAAAATGTCTATTTAAAAAAACTATTAAGGAGAATTAGAGCCTCCGTTTAAAAATGGATAGGTTAAAGATATATCTGATATTCTATTTCTGAAAATCTAACTATAGATACAGGTTCAAAAACAATTTTAACAACTAAATGTCGAAATGAGAAAAGAAATTCACTGAAACGAAAGTCTAAGTCTGACTTTTTTTTATACATACTTTTTGAATATATATTTTTTAAAAACATATTTTTCAAAATTACAGAGAAATTTTAGTAAAATTTCACATAAAAAAATTAGTAGTGATTTACTTTAAAAGCTTATAGTAGTGATTTACTTAAAAAGCTTATAGCAGTAATATATAAAGAGTTAATTCTTAATGTAAATATTATCAGTTGCTTGGTTGGCCGATTTGTACTCTCAACGACCTAATTTTATACTCAATTACGACTAATCAGGTCGGGACTTACAGCTTAGCGTGGAATCCGAACCACAAGGATCATCCATGCCTAACACCGGAACCCTGTACCTTCAGCGTGCGAGATCGGAGCTCTAACCCTACAGCCATCAGGTGGGCATAAATATCCTCAGACGTGCACATGCAGCTGATTCGGAGAAAAGTGCATGATAGTATTACAATTTAACAAAGTCAATATGAAAGATTCCAATAGCTAGTTCATAAATGAACAAAATGTGTTATGCAATATACCAAATCAAATGCAATGAAATAAATCGCATTGTTCATCTGCTTTTTAAAGCGTTAAAAAGAAAAACAGCGCGTTTGAAAAGGGGACGATTTCTTATTTATACAAAATTCCCTTTTTTAGAATATTCTTTGGTAAACGAATGCATACAAATTGTTTATTTTCAAAAAAATTTGTTCAAGTTACAAAAAGGCTCTAAAAAGGAAGTCCTACGACATGACTTTACCGGATTTACCCACTACAGCGCATTTGAGGTGAAGCTCCACCGAACTCAAATAAACAAAATGTAAGATTGGGATTTAACAACACAACCGAATTCAAGTTCCAGCGATACTGAGTAATTGGATTTTGGGACGTCAGAAAAGGGATTTCAAACATGCATTAAAGTAAAAAAAATATTCGAATTGCAGCTGAGGTGACAGTTGTTATTCTTAGTGCTATGTTCAGTTATTTACAAAGTGTTTGTGAAGTAATATTTTCGGAAGGGTGGTTTAACTATGTATTTGAAAGTATTTTGAAGTTAAATGGTAAGTTTTGATTCCTTGCAAAAGTCTGATCTTATTTAAATAATAAAGGGAAATGTAAAATAGGGCAGCGAGTAACTGTGAAATGCGCAATTTGAGTTTCAATGTTATGCAAGAGAGTTGAGTGTAGATTTTTATGTCAACTAAAAAGTTGTATATACTGAAAGAACCTCGTTAAAAGACGGGGCTTAAAAATTACTAAAAGTTTCAAAACCTAAAATTTAAAAACAGTATCATATTGATCAGTGTTTCTCAACGCTGCATGCTTTTTATCCCTTGACATTGTGCATACAAATTGGAGAACCCTTTATAATTTAACAATGAAAATATCTGGAATACAAAACGAGATATGCATAGTATTGAATACAAAAGATATAAATAGCATGTTTACTTTAATTACGCTTATGCAGGGAAAATGATATACTTAAAAGATACGTATAAGGAAACGTAAATAAAACCAAAACGTATCAAAGGTTAGTTCATAAACTTATCATAATAGATAAAATACAAGCCGAAATACAAGCCATGCAAGCTCTAAAAATATAACTTAGGAAGTGGTCTTTATGTTTGGTGACTAATAATGTAAAGAGAATTATATTCCTGGACTTTGAAAATGTATGCTGGACATGAATACGATAAGATATATTACTGGCTAAAGTCAATAACAAATGATTAAAGAATACTAAACTCATACAATAGCGAATAATAGCAAAACAAAAACACCGTTTGGTAATAAAAAGATGAATTACTAAGCGACCGATTAGGATGCAATTACCCATTATATATCAAGCTCCTCTTCATTTCGTTGGAGGCTAAAGTGATCACTGATCAACAGGTGATTTTTGGTATTTCAAGTCTTTTTAATGTAGGACATCTAAACGATGCGACGTAATGGGGACGTCCTTTTCACTACTAAAATTTTTAATTATTGAAAACTCGAAAGTTTTTGAATTTTTTTTCAACGTCTTGGGTGGTCAGAGGCGACATTTCTATCAAGGAATTACTGATATGCAATCAGAAAGATACTTTTGAATATAAAATCAATATAAGTCAAAGCTTTTATTAGAATTCAAGTTTTCAAATTTACAAGCATAGGACATAACTTGTAAACTAGTATAGGACATTACCTGGATACAATATGAGATAACTAAAAAAAATTGGTGATGAATTTTACTTTTTCAGTTTTACTTTCACAAATTAATGATGTTATCAGAAGTTGAACAATGAAATCTATAAGAAAGAGCATAACCGTAAATTTCTATTGCACTCTCCTCCCCACTCCCCTTAAATATTAAAAAATCCTGCTCGACTCCCCAATATTTTGAAAAGTCCAAGAGTGTAATTATATTTTTAAAACATTTTTTTTTTAAATCCCTATTGAAAAAAGTTAAATTTCTGTTGTTCGATTTGTATGAAACGTATGTGTTTCAAATAACAGAGAAAAAAATAGACGTTTTTCACGTCCTCTTTAAACAGGGTTTCGAACCAATTATATAAAATTTGACATCCGAAACCAAAAGCTATCGCCTGATGTGATTACGTAAAACATTTGGAATACTTTTTTGAGACGCTAATAGCAATTAAGGAAAAGTAATAAATCAAGAGAAAAACGCTTTCGGGTCGTTACAATTTACAATTGTGCAAGTTTAAAGTCTATTAGACTAGTTTCATAAGTGGGCATTTAGTGTTGATTGCAAGTAAAAAAATAAATTTATTTGGTTAATTATTGTTGATTACTAAATTTTTAATAAAAAGATTAAAAAATTTACATTGTGTTAAGAGTACAGAGCAAAATCGAAACTTATTCTCAAAACACCGTCTGATTAAGAATTTTACGAAATTTAAAAATTTATGAGGATTTTGATAGGAAAAAATAGTTAATGTTCAAAAGTAAACGTCTCTGAAAGTTAAGTGGATAACTAAGAACAATATGTAGAGTATGACAAATTTCCCTTATGCATGAGAAATCTTTTAAATTTTGATGTTTATTTATAAACACAAAAATAACAGAAAAAACATGTCTACTTTTAATTTTTTAAAGTAATATTGAACTCTTTCGTTTCCAGTACAATTGCCAGTTATTTCAAATACTTATAACACATAAATTAAAGTTATAAATGATGGCTAATAATAAAGTTGCTGACATTGCACAGAAAAAAAAACTATTTTGTTACCTTGTATAGAAAAAATATGAATATCATTAACAAATTAAAACCGATAGGAACTTATTTGAGTTAATTTTTAAGTAGAAGTCTGTATTAGTAACAGAATTGAGTGTATTCTTATTGAAAAAATAACATGCATTTTTATCACAAATATTACTTTTGTATAGTATAGTTTCAAAGCTGTACTATACATATGTATACTTTCATGAATACATATGTCAACTTTTGTTTTTTAACAAACGAATCCACATTGATTGTTTACAATATGAAACAGAGATTTGACCTTGTATGAAAAGAATCTTAACTCAATCATCTAAAAATAACTAATAAAAAACAAGCTCCATATGTCTTCCAGCTCATCTAATCAAACATTATCTTCTTTTTACTCAACAAATCAGAGGCACAGATGAATGAATTATTTTAAACACAGTAT
This sequence comes from Linyphia triangularis, assembly GCA_963978545.1. Classification (NCBI taxonomy): domain Eukaryota; kingdom Metazoa; phylum Arthropoda; class Arachnida; order Araneae; family Linyphiidae; genus Linyphia; species Linyphia triangularis. The sequence continues at coordinate 50,326,078 of OZ021721.1, read as the reverse complement.
TGCAGTGCTGACATGTTTTTCGGTTTTCATCATGCGAACGACCGGTTATCTTCAAAAAAGACTTTTTGCAAACTGTAGGAATAAACATTTGCTCCCGATAGCAGCATTTACAAGCACTATTGAACTTGATAAAACTAAATGGCGACACTTCCATGAATTCTTTGTTGTTTATATTAAGAAGAAACAATATGCTCCATTGTATGATATGAGTTTTAAACCCGTTTTCTCGTGAAGATCAAGAATTAACGAAACATATTATAGCAATAGTTTAGTTTAATGTTTTATTAACCCTCGCGGTTGCTTTCTATGTATTATCTTCAACTTTGGCCATTCTAACTCGTATTTCGAAATTTGTGTTATCAAAGGCGACATTTCGTGGATTTGTTTGGTTTTGCGACAGTTGTATTCTACACATATGCACTTGCAAGAGATATTTTTTAAATAAAGAAATATTTAAAATAGTTTCTTTCAAAAAAATTTGCTATAGCGAGCACAATACAAAGCAATACTGATATGTTCCTTATAGCTATTATTATTTTGAGCTCACATTCGTATTTAGATTATTTTTAATCCATATATCTTTCTTTTTACTTAAACAAATTTACTTGATTTTTTTTTTGTTCACATATGAACACATAATTTGGAGTACTTCTTCAAACATGTGCACATATATCATTCGGGGTACCTACAATTTTGAAGTGTAGTTATTTTAGAAATTGTAGGTTGTTCATCAGCTTTTTCAATCTTATACCATCCTTTGCCTTTCTTTTAATCAAGGAAGAATATTCTTTCACGGACTGGTACTTTTGTGGATAATTTAAGTTCGTTACCGCTATTCTAGATAAACTCTTTAAATTTTTATCACGAAAAAACAAGAGCAGGCACGGATCCAGGATTTTATATTAGGCAGGATGGTGGGCTTAACAGGAGGAAGACTCTTGCAAACATATCAAAATAGCAGAAGAATTGCGCACATGAAAAGTCATGCTCCGGTATTAAACACATGCAGACACGATTAGGTTGACTATTACGTTCATAAGAAAGGAGCTGGCGAATCAAACCAGACTTGTCCCCTAACTAGTTTAGTACAGGAGAGGTCAAAAGAAACACTGTTCCGCATATGTTGTATGCATCTTGAATACAATTACTTAGAGGGGTTTAGAGTTGTTTTTAATTGAAAGTATTTCAGAGATAAATAAATGTGACCTAATGGAGGCCGAAAAAAAAATGACGTTGTGGGAACAAATCCGATTTTATTCGCCAGGTTCTCAACTATATATCCCATTGTTTCTCTATTTTCCTCCCTCTAGTCATTTTTTTTTCAGATATTTCACAAATATAAACAAACTTTTTAGTTTAATCTTTAAAAATGGAATTTTACTTCTTTATAAATTATTTTTGAAGCGGCGACGTTTTATTATTAAAGATGTATTGATTATTAAACAGTAGTACCCAAATTCAGTGTTCTCTTCAACATAAATGTTTGTTTAAAATACTAAGAAAGGCTACTTCAAATAGTCGTTCAAACAATTTTGCTAAACACACCACGGAAAGATCAAGAGTTTTCGAGTTATCAAAATTTAAAGTGGGGAAATATTTTCCAGCATTTCTGTTGTTTTTTTTTGTGTGTTTTTTTTTTTTTGGGGGGGGGGGGGGTTCCGGTATTTTCTACTTTTCCCTTATCTACACTTTTCTTACAATATCCCAGAAGAACCCTACTAGATATATACTTTAAAAAAAACGATGCTACAAATACGCAGAGTGCAACAAATCCAAGCCATGTTCAAATTCTATTGAATCCCTGACTGGTCTTACTCTTTCTTGCTCTTGCTTAAACTTATGCAGTCAACTTAAAACGAAAGGTTGTTCTGATATATTTGTACCCAAAATTTTAATTCATTAAAAAAATTAAATATAATTACTTCTTCTGCGCGTAGGCCCATTGTATATAAAACATATCGGAAAAATTGAAGCAAAAACGGAGACTTCTACTTTTGAAAAACTCACGATAAAATACCTATTCATCTATGTGCAAACATTTATCTTCTTAAATTTTTCTTTAATTTAATGTAAAATTGAAATTTATTTGCAGTTAGTGAAAGTGCAATATTTTTTTAACTTACAATTAATAAATAAAGTTTAAAATTAGCAGGGAATCATTTCTAATTTTAAAGTACCTAGAATGCCTAAGATTTATAGATTCATTACATTTGAATATTTAATAGCTTATCACTGTATGAAACATACCAAAATAAGTATAGTTAATCTAATAAACTGAATCAAAAACTTTATTAAAGTGTAAAAAGTTAAAGCTTTATAATATTCCCCTAATAATATCCTTGAAAAATTACTGCTTGCCTAAAAATATCTATCATTTATAAATGGCAATTCAATCTCTTAACAATTTCCATTCGCCAGCAATGACCATGATTATCGCTAAATAAAGTTTTGCCTGAATAGTGTAGATTTTAACAGTAAAGTTTTTCACTTTAGAAAGTTGCCTAAAAGCTTAAGTGCTTTACTTTTAGTTCAGCTTAGCTCAGTAGTACGTAAAGTTTTGTACATTGAGGAAACTGAAAATCATGCAAACTTGGCATTTCCGAACCCTAGAATGAGTGATATCCTCACGCAATTACTGGGAAATGGTCGTAATTTTCGGAAACCTCAAGAGACAGTAAGTGACCTATAAATCATTGTTGTTCATGGTCGTTCTAGATACCAAATGTACAATTCGTGTTGAGAGAGTTAATGGGAAATGATTTTGGTAGATTGGATTAGAATGAGTGTCTATGGTTGCAATAACATTCAGTGGCACAATAAAATAATACTGATACGCACATTTATCATTTCATAGAAACAAACTAATATCACCTCAAAATAGAAATTATATATGTTACGTGCTTAAATTTAGATTTTTCTTTTCAATATTGCTGTTATCTACTGTATGATATCACCATTTTCCAAAAATTGTATACGATTTCTGAGCTTTTTAACTTTGACTTTCAAGCATATAACATAATGATACATTACAAATAAACTATTCATATATAATTTACAATCCGAAACCCGCTTTCTCAAAAACTGCTTGCCTGTTTATAATATACACCAATGTTATATGTTTTAGAAATAAAGTGATTGACTATAATCATATAGAAATCTTTTAATTAAAAAATTTACGGCATTTTCAAACACAGCGATTAAAAAAATTTATAAACATATACCGAATATTTTTATTAAGAGCTTTCCTAATTCCTTAAAATTTAACATAAGTTCCTATGGAGGCTCCCTTGTTGCCATGAAAATCTATAAACAATACATGTAAATGGCCAAAGCATGAACTAGGAATAGATCAATTGAGAAGATTTGTATCATTAATTTTTTATAGTTTATACGAATATATCTGAAAATTGTAACTTATATTCATATGATAGAAACAATTTAATAATTTGTATTGTATTTAATTATGACTAACATAACATAGATTTAAAGAAGATAGTAATAAATCAGTGATAACAATTACTAAGTATTTGGCTTTTGTCATCCGAATCACTGTATAGTATATCATCTATATCTTATGATGTTTAATATATGTTGTTTCTAGAAGATGCTTTTTTGTGACGATCCCTTTTCTCCCTTTAAATATACCAAAATGGATAAATAACGAACGAATTTAATAGCTAAGACTTTCATTTCCATTGAAGAGTTTATTTGTAATGAAACATTATGTTATATACTTGAAAATCAAAGTTAAAAAGCTCAGCTATAATCTACAGTTTTTGGGAAGTGGTGATAGCATACAGTAGATGGCAGCAATATTAAAAAGAAAAATCTAAATTTAAACACGTTGATGAAGTCTGAGGCATCTTATATTCCTCAGCAATAGAATACAATATCTAACTCTGATGAACTTACAAAAATAATTCCTCTAAGAAATCTTAAATGGGCTTTCTACACACGGGCCCACTTGTCTAAATAGGAACATAATCTACTCAATTTAAGGAAGCAAGCAAAAAATTAATGCAACTAAAAAGTTTGTTAAAAACACTGCAATATTTAAGCATAACGAAGGTTACCAATATCATATGTTAAAAGCAAGTTTTCGTTATATATTCATCAAGTAAGGTGCAATGATTAAAATTAATATTTCCCTTTAAAACTATTTATAGTATAGAGCTTATTTAGAAAATAAAAAAAATAAAAAAATAAAAATACGAAAAATAAATATCTCAAACATATACTTTTATAGATTATTCTTCACCCTGAAGAATTGCAGTCAAATGGTTCTTCTTCTGAAATAATTAATTTATTATTTATAATGTAAAATATCTAGAATGGAACTAATTTCAGTATTATTCTGATAAACCTCATGATTCCTAATTGGGTTCTATTGTAAACAGGATACAGTATTACAAAACTTTAGAAGTGATACAATCCAGAACAATTAGACTAACAATGTCATTGAAAAACTTCCAACCTAAAAGTATTTTTTCGAAAAAATAGTTTTAGGATATTTCACTTGGGTATCAAAGAAAAATTGGAAAAATAGAAAATGGATTTTTCTGTCAGTACCTTTATATCTAACTTAGAAGCTCTTATCCAAAAACCAATTAGAGAAATATTCCGCAAAAAGAAAATTTCTAATTACCAATACTGAATTAAATTTACGTTTGTTACTATCCAAGGAATAAAATAGGATCTTTAAATTTTTCACTATATAGTAGTAATTGATAATACTTTTTATTATTACAGCAAATAATAGGCAATTTAAACTTTATATCTACCGAAAAACGATGGATTTAAGAATATCACATAAGGTTATTAATAAGTTATTATCACATAAGGTTTTGTTTAAGTCTCTTTAAGCTATCAGTTTAAAAGAAAGTTATATTTTGTAATTACCAGTACTGTATCTGAGGATAAGAGCATTTTAATTCCATTTGGTTAGAATTTTATATTTTCTTACGGTCAAAAACATACCTAACTAATTGAAAATTAGTAACAATCAGGTATCAAAGCTTGGCACTTATTAATAAACATACTGATTCTAATATTCTAGAGATTGAAATACAATCATTATCGTTTTTACTGATATATCTAAAATTTTACTTTCAATGTAACGATACTCTTTTTACCATAAATAGACAATAAAGACTATTTTAAAATTTAAAGTACTAGTAAAAAGGATATTTGATTTTTTAACCATTAATAAAATATATTTTCCCCTACCAATAAAGACTTCTGAAATTTGTAACTAACCTAAATAAGAAAAATAATTTGTTATTTCAGTTAAAGAATTTATATTTCTCCCTGCTTATAAAGAATGTTATTTGAATTTGTAAGCAATGAAATAGGAAAAGGGATTAAAATGTTCAGTACCAAAATGGGAAAAATTTAATTTGTCACATCGTGAAGGAGAACCAGATAGTTAAAAATTTATTTCGAACATATATTTTTAATCTATCAAAACTTATAAAATATTACCTACAAAATTTTATAAAATAGTAGAAAATACGATTTTTAAAAAAAAATTAATAAATATAAAATATTTTGTACTGATTCCTTTGAAAACTGTATTGATTCCATTTAATTTAAGTTCTGTTTTCTAAAAATAAAAATTTTCGTACAAAAGTAGCTTTTTCATAAAACCTATGATTTTTTTTTTTTTTTTAAATTTTTCACACATATTCACAGCATATTTTTACACGAACAGACATATAAGCTTAAATAAAAACACAATAAAATGTTTTTTTTTTTTTTTTAATTTGACAATTCATGACTTTAATCGTTATTATAATTTAAAAATTATGTATAGTACAAATATTTGATGATTGAGTGAGAGAAATTTGAAATCGCTTCCATAGAGTCCAAGAAAAAGATACAAAAAAAAAATACGTCTAACAAGAACTTCAATGAAGCATTCCATTCTGACTGAAAATAATCTAAAAGGATTTTTCACTCCAACAATAGGCATTTGAGTTAGTAACAACCCAGAGAAAACTTTCGTTTACGCCTGTCAAAATAGTAGATAACATAAATCTGGAATTATCATCACACACCTCTGTGACATCATTGTTCCTAAAAATCCTCGCCCACTTTATTCGGTTTACTGTCCATCAAGACACGAATAACATCGTTGACAGCACAGAATCCCTGAATGTAAACATCCAAAGGGTTAAGGTCGTATGGGCAGACATGACAAGAAAGCAATCTCAAGTCTTCACGGCATTCTCAGCTGGAAGACGATCGATTATGGATTACAGCAAGTTCCTATGCTAAAGCTCGTTACTTCTGATGATTTAACGTGCTTTTAGTGGAGATAAAAGCCAAGAAATCGTTTGCACAATCTCGAGAACTTAGTCAATTAATAGCGTAAAATAAAAACTTATTAATGCTTAATATGCAAACGCTATATTTAATTTTGAAACTTGTATCGGGATGGCAGATACATGAATATCATTATTTAGGATTAAATTAAAACAAATTAATCGAATTTTTTGAAAAAGGCTCAACTTTGAAAGATGGTATATTTCAAAAGTGAATATTTCGATGACCACTATAAAACAAATACGATCTCTTGTCCACTGTAGAACAAAACACAACTCTCAAAAAAAATTGTTTCAGCATTATAACAAGTAGTATTTAAGAAAATAATATAACAACTGTCTTTAACGTAGAAATTTTGCTTTGAAATTTTCCTTTTTGCAATAGTCAATTCAGATCAAGGTCAAATTTTGAAAGGGAAAAAAAACATTAATTCCAGATTTTTTAATTTTTTTTAATTAACTATTTCTTACTTGTTGCTAATATATAAACTAAGCTTTATAAATGAAAGGCTCAAATCCAGATTTCAAAGTGAAAAAAACGCATGGTACCCTAAAATGCAATACACAATCTACTCAGCATCATGCGTAGACATGCAAGAAGAATTTTAGTACAAATAAATGGAGAGGGGGAAATTGTCACATAACACCAGCGCAAAATGCAAAAGAAATCATGATAGGTTTCTTTTTAATAATAAATATTCCTTAATAATAACCTTTTATTACTAAAACCATCTAAGCAACTTGAAAGAATTTCTTTAAAAAAAATCTCAGAAAACTGTCCGTATTTCTCCAACACATTTTCCTTCAAGGAAACCATTTTTGTATTTTATGATATATCGCAGTGTTTAGTAGTTAAAAAGAATACCTCTTAATTCGAAATGCTCCACAGACAATCAGGTTTTTATATATCCTGTAAGATTTTAAAAATCTGAGATAAGTCTTTTTCGAAATTTGTTATTCAAATGCAAGTTTTCTCTGATAGAAGTGGCGCATTTGAATATTCTCCTATTTTAGATATGAACATTGCTTTTTTTCATATTTGTGTGGAACCTGGGAAAAGGGAAATTAATTAAAGCCCAAAAATAAAAATGACTTTTCTTATATGTTATAATAAGACATCATGTTTTCTTCTAAAATATATTGCAGTTTAAATTTACAGTACTATGCTTGTACAAACAACGTAATTTTTCTACCGCTATATTAGCCTGCAATTACTGAAATAAAATTAAGAGAGACTGAAACTGTTTCCGTGCTTTATTATCTGCAAATTCAGGTTCATCTTTACAATTTTAAATTATATATCTTCAGAAATTTTCATTGAACTATTGAAATTGATATGCGGGCGGGTGTTACATCCCTCCGAGAAGAAATTAGGCCTTTCTCCCGAAGATATTCTTTTTTTTTTTTTTTCTCTCTTTCTCTCTCTCTTCAAAATCAAACATCGTAATTCTAATTATAATAACTTCAGTAAGGGGTAACAAAAATTATTTCACTTTGTCCTTCGGGAGATTAATCTACCAACCTAACCTACTTACCTGGGGTTAGTAAGTGTTAAATTTATTATAGAATAAGGATCATTAGAGCGTCTAGTTGTTGAGATACTTCGTCTTAAATAGATATTAAACTTACTTTAACCAAGTTACATTTCACCAAAAAAACGCTTAAGATTATCAGGGTATCTTTTTAAGCCCCTTAAGATAATCTGAAGCTCCTTATTAAAATTGTAAGGGGATTACGTTATGATGTTGTTTTAATTCTGATTGGTATTTAAATTTTAAGTTACTTTAGTTACGAATATAGAAGTTGTAATATTCTTTTAGTCACAAATACTTTATGGGCTGTTACAATTTTCAATCTTGTCTTCTATTGAGATTAATATTAAACCTTATCTATCTTATAATGGAATTCCTCTCTGTTGGAGGAAAAATTCAAATATAAATGTCCTCCGTTAAAAGTAATTATAAATGTGCAGTACCATCTAAACATGGTAACACAGTAACTAGTGACAAAAATTCAAATTGTACTAAAAATGGTAGTTTAATTGAAAATTGTCACATATGAGTCATAAGGAATTCAAAAGAGATATTGACAAGTATTGTTAATGACACTAATTGAAATAACATAATCCAAAAATCTCTTTTCAAAAAATTACAAAACCTAAAACATTTAAAACGTTATTCTTTGTAGCACTCGTGAAAACTGTAAAATGTAGATACAGTTTATTTAAATAATATTATAATTATTTTGCAGTAGAAAATTTTAGAGGATGACTTAATTTTTAACCTATTTTCCTACTATCCGTACCAACTTTTATTTACAGTTAAATTGTATAAATGCTCCCCTTTTACCCTTGAAGTTAGAGAAAATTTAAATGCTTATAGTTATGAACTAATTCAAATACGAACTTAACTGATGTAATACGGGTACATATCAATTATTTTAGAATGATTCTCTATGGAAAAAATAATTTCAAATAGTAAAATAACAGTTAAACTTCTTTTAATGTTCATTAAAAATATAATATATAAAAGTTTTTTCTTACATGTACTTACAAATGCATTTATAGGTACTTCCAATATCAATCGAAAAGTATGAATTTACCACATAAGAAAAATAATGGGAAAAACAGACTGATTACTTTTTGTGAAGTCAAAGCTAAATCTGAAAGTAGCAGTGCTTACCGATATGGTAAGTCTTCAAACTGAAGGGCGATACACAGTGGCAGCTCGTGAGTAGTAAATATGAGAGGGCCCTGATTTACAAAGCCATGGGGCTTTTTTAGGGAGGGGGGGGGGGAGGAGGGATGCAAATTCAAAGTACAAGAATTCCATGCAACTATGTAAATTTTTCTGAAATGCACATACAAACAAAACTAAAAAGTACCTTGACTAAATAATTTTTAATAGAATATATATTTCAATAAAACGAATGGTAATAAAAATCCGGTATTCCAACAATTCGTTTGAGTGTGGGCACCACCAAGTAAGATCAAAGGAGTGCATTTACATCCTCGTAACTTCTGAAAACTAAAAATGATGTAGAGAAAAGTGGTGAAATTTTATTATGATTTGAGGAAGCGCCATGCAAAAGCAAACAAATCCGTAAAAATTCAAAATTGAGTTATGAATTGATTACATGTTTTCGGCCTCAATCCTATCTACTGTTATAGTCAGTTTCATTAAAAAATGTACACATCCAACACTTTTTAAACTTTGAGATTCGACATTCTGCCCAAACAAAAGAACATCTTATTACATGCGTTCCAAGCAAAAAACAACATATTCATTGCAGCCAATGATGAGCTACGATTGAGTCATATGACTCTCAGAATTCTACATGTTTTTTTTTTTTGTTTTTTTTTTTGAAACAGAGATTTTTATGTTACAGTGTTATTGAATAGTTCATTCATTATATAGTGCATTTCAGGATTATAAGTAAGTTAAAATGAGTTTAAGACAGTTTGATAAGTGTAGAAAACGGCAATGTGAGATCTAGAAAGAAACCTAAAAATGTGGAGTACAGACAAAAAAAAAAAGAAAATACATACAGGGCTCATTTGGGGTGAAATTCTATCAATCTATTTCACAGTAACAACAAACAGTTACAAAGTCAGTGCTACACTTTCAGACCACCAAATACAATCAAATTAAGATAATCCATCTATGAATTTTCAGATAAGTATGAAAATGAGTGTAAAATAAGTTCACACATAAGTTTTTGTTAAGCGATGAGAAGACCGAAGCGTCAATCTCGAGCCAATAATCCTAACGTTAAGTTAAAATTACATAGATTTAATGTTAACTATACCATTTTTAAATGTAATGAAAAAGTTATTCCTACCTGCACATTTTTATGGACCTAGTTAGAGTAAAAGTGCAAGTTTGCTTAATATAGCTGAAAAGATAATGGAAAATAAAAGTTTGAGAGGATCGTGGTGGAGATAGTACTAGCAACAAATTAGTAGGCAAAAAAGATGCAGTTTGAGAATTTTTTAAAAACCAGGAAGTCAAGTAAGAAAACTACTACAATCCCAAAGTGAACTTACTTATATTTTGATCTCAACCTGAAAAATTGTATAAAATGCGCACAAAAATGCGTTGTTATATTGGCATATTTGTATAACGTTTTAAATTATTTTCATTACTCAACAGATAAATATTTTCAATCTAATATATTTACATCATAAGAGTTTAGTTGGAGCCCTTTTTTCCATTTGTGGTATGCACTCGAAGAATTCATTTATCCTTATAAATGCAACTTTTAGATAACTGAATGAGTTAAATATAATTAATGTTGCAGTATATCAATGACAAGTTTTTAAAAATTCTATTCAACAAAACTCTTCATTACATGCAAAATTGGTTAAAAATTAAACAAATCTCATTCACAATTTAATCATTGCTTAGTAGTTTTTTTTTTTTTTTTTTTTTTTTTTTTTTTTCTTTCTTATAGAACTGGAGCATTGGACAAAGCTACTTTTTGCAATAAAAGGTGGATCTAGAGTTAGTTTTTAGGAGGGGACAGGCAAGTTTTCAAAATTGTGAGGGTTAATAAATGTATATTATTTGTACATAATATTTTATGAAGAAGCCTTTTTCCACCTTCATATATTTAAATCAAATGGAAACAAGTTCATCCAGTATATTTACTAACTCTTTTGAAATCTCCACTTCAGTTATTTCTTTAAAATTTTCCTTCATTCTCAACAAAAAAATATTTTTGAGAAGCATATATAAGTGGGCCCAGGGTCCAAAAAAAAAGGGGAAAAAAACAACCCCCACCTAGGCCCCCGCACAAATTGTCACTGGCGATACAGTTTGAGAGTTAATTTATAGAAAAGACTAAACGTTTTTAGGGATTTTTACAAGTACACAAACTTTTAAATTGCGTTCTCTTAAAATCACTTCCAAGTGACTTAAACTATTTTTCGACTTTAATCTTCATATAACAATTCAGAAATATCAAATATTTCCAGAATTTTGTAATCTTTAATTTGAATCACTTTCAATCTGCAAGTGAGTAGTACATCAAAAGCATGTTACAAAAATATTAAACATAATGCATATTAATTTTTCATCTATTGTTGGAATCTCATTCAATAATTTAAATATTTATTTCATTGCAAAAAATTCGTTTTCACATAAATTCAAATTCCTATTCAAAACAAAAGCTGATGAAACAATGTATCTTGATCACCAGATTAAAATATACAATTAGGAAATAATTTAAATAAACAATTATATTAATTATAAGAAAAATTTTATGTCTAAGAGAATGTAAGTAAATGAATCCATGTTTTTGTATATATTTAACAAGAAATTGATTAAATCATTTTTATATTTATAAGCCTTTTTTTATTATTATTTGACTTAAATTTTTGCATCGATTAATTTTCAAAAGGGCATTACGTTAGATTGCTCTGAAGTTAAATGTGTTTCTTACACAAATTTAAAAATCAGTACAATGGACTTTTTTTATAACTCAATTGATATAAGATTGAAATTATGGATATAAAGAACTAACCATGATATTTCTTCTTTTCGTTAGAAATATTTAAATGTAAAGAAAATTTTCAATGATAGACCACATGCGTACACTACTAAGATTTTTCTGTCTAAGAGTTCCCCTTTATCTTTTAGAAAAGCCATTGTTTGTGCACATCTTTGCTTTTAGTTTTATCCTTAATTATACAAATATTATCACGATTGAAACTAAACATAGAGTCTATGTACAAAAATAAGCAATGGCTTTTCTACAATTTAAGTGAGACGAACTTATGCGAACTTCGACAAAAAAGTTTTTTTTACTTTACACTACTAAAACACACATTTCCAATTTCCTTTTTTTACTATAACACACAATTTCCAAATTTCTATTTTACAAAAATAAGTACGGATAAACAACATATTAAACGAAGCTACTATATTTATTAATAAAATGAATATGCCGATTGATGCATACAATTTTTAAAATTGATTTTTTATTAATGTGACGTAATTTTATCGGATATACGTCGTCAACTCAATCTTTTGATAGACATATGGTGGTTTTTAATGAGGGGTGTGGGGGGCTATATGTGCATCAGTACTCAGCATCACTTATTGCATATAAGATAAATTAAGCTTGCTTAACATCAATATTCACTGTATTGAATTCAATTTCAATCCTGCTGACTGATTTAAGGATCCTAAATTATCCTGAATTAAAGGGGTCTAAATAAAATGATAATAAAGATCGAATTTATCCTAAAATAACTGACTAATTTAAGGATCCTAAATTATCCTGAATTAAAGGGGTCTAAATAAAATGATAATAAAGATCGAATTTATCCTAAAATAATAAAAAAACGTAATAAATAATTTTTTCCTAAATAATATATATAATACACTTTACAAAAATATTATAATGATTAAATTCTATTAAAATATGATTTCAAAATATTTACTGATAATCTAATTTTAGTTATTTTCAGTTAAAAATATATTTCTTTGAGACATGCCGAATATAAAGTTTATATTTCTTTGAAAAAGAGTAATGCACAGTTTTTAATTAAATAATACGAGGTGAGAGATGAAATTTTTTTGTATTAAAAGTGTTCAACTGAAACTTATAATAAAAATATGAAAGAGAAACACTTTTAATATAAATTGTATTCAGAGTTTGAAATAAATTGTTTAGTATCCTATAAGAATTAAGTTTTTTCTCGTGATGCTGATTGATATTAAGAAATTTTATTTACTATCGCGAGAATAGATATTTTCTTTTTCAAACATGTTTTTACTCTTAAAGTTAGTTTACTTTAAATAAAAATATATTATTTAAATTTAAATCGTTTGTTTTCGTGGCATTTCTTTTGGAAGAAGAAAATATTCAACTAGCGTGGCAGAGCTAAGAAAATAAATCAAGGAAATAGATAGGAAAAAATTATAAAATTGTTGATAAAATATTGACAACCTGTGGTTTAGAATTATAATTATAAACCATTTGTTATATCTGTTTGTATGTTTGGCTGTGATGTTTTTGTATAAAGGTGACTTTTAGAATCAATTCCGCTGAATTTCTAAACATTATTGTTTTTCTTTGGCCCTTAGACATTCTCTTCCTGACTAAAAATCTTCAAATGTGTTTACTATATTTCCTAAAATAAGCAAAAAACCTAATGACTAATTTTAAATTTAGTGTAGCATCTTGACTAACAAATGACTTGACTTCAACATATTTAAGATTCAATTCATTATAAAAAAAAACGAATTATTTGAATTACTTAAATCTAATTTAAAATGAAATATTTTTGAGGGAAAAGACTTTTTTCTTTTTGGATTTATTTACTATACAATTACTCACAAATCACCGTATCACAAATAAAAAACTATAACACAAAATTAATGTATCATCATATAAATAGATATATGTCCTAAAAAATACTCTATCAGGCGGTATATGACACAGAATCATTCACATCACATTATTTAAAGTTCGTTATTATTAAAGATAGTTTAAAATGCTGGATTTTTCAATCGAATGCTTGCATTCCTTATTTGTGAGTTTAAGAAGTATGCAATTACTCACATGTATATGGTTATAGTATAATTGAGTCATAATACAATACAATCAATTCCCCATCATATAAAAACTAGTATCTTCAAAAAGTATGAAGAGAAGATTCACGTACAAAAACATACATAACAACTTACATTTCAATGATTAACTTCAAAAAACCAGCCTACTCTAACACACCACTTTCAATAAATTTTCAAACAGAACAATACCACTTATAAATACATTTCACTTATCCACAGAGTAAACAAACGCTATGTCGGAATTCCAATCCGCCGAGCACATCCATATCCCAAGATGAAGATCTCGCCGGGATGAAGGCAAAAGTCAAAATACCCGTCTGTTTACAAACTCGGAAAAATCCCCCATCAAACAAGCAGAAGAGAACAGCTCACACAGAAGCGAGCTCTCACACACAGCAAGGTATGGGGGAAAGACAGGGAATGAGAGAAGTATCAATAAAAATATTAAGAGAGGGAAAAAAAGTACCTGGGTATATAGAGAGCACCGCGGAGGGTTTTTCACCGAGTGGGTCTATCGTTCTTGTGAATCGCAGCTTGCGATCTTTTCCCCTACCACACGAACCGAACTGCAGCGTCACGGGGGAGGCGGGTAACGTGACGTCACGAAAACGAACGCTATGAAACGCTACCCATTGGCTGGACGCGGTCACCCCTAGCGTTCTTTCCGAGATGAGCCTGGAGAGCGAGGGAGTCGATATTCAAATGTACAGAGACAGATGCCTAAACAAGGCTAAGGGTCTGAGGGATCAAGGGATAAAAATGTGTTCAACTGAGAAAATGAAAAGGAGTTTCATTTCTTTTGTTGCTTTATGGAATTGGATAGTGCGGGGGCTAGGTGTCTAGTTCTTATTAAGATGTATTCCAAAATGGAAGGGTGCACTGACAGTATAAGTATTCCCCACAAAATATGCAGGGGTCCTCTAATGATATTTATCGTTTTTTAAATACAGTAAAAATTGAAGTGAAATTTAATATACTGCTTTAAACAATTGGAAACAATATCGTACTTTTACTTAAAAAATTGAGAATCAGTTGCCAAAACGGGACGATATCCTCCTTGAGGAACTGTCAGGTATACTAAGTCCTCCAAATACACAAGGGTTCGCCATCTTTCCATCTAATATAGTAATTATGGAAAATTTGATGCAAATCCTAATATTCCTCATAATGTAATTCAAAGAAAAACACACCTCTAGAACACAATATAGGAGAGGGTGCATCTCCCTACAGCACAGAAATCCGAATTTTTTATTTGTTTAAGTTACTCATAAAAACGTTTCTGAGATAATTACTTACCGGTACTCAAATAATTATTCTTCATATTTGAGCCGATCTCTCTCTCTCGCCTTTATTTTTCTCCTTAACTCCAAAAGTTTCAGTTGAACATGCAACCAATTGGCGATGATAAATGGTGTTCAAGGACATTTACTACTCACTCTAAATCATGAAAAATCCAGCAATTAACCTCAAAGCAAGGATATCCCAAGGACCACCTAGGCAAAGAGATAATTTTAAGGTCCCCCTTCCTGTTCCAATCCCCACTTCCCACCAAATATAACACATTAATATAGTATTACATACATTGGAGATGACTGGCAAAGACAGTTGGCCCCTCATTTATTGAACTTAATCATTTTGACAGTGCTACATTCACATAAATTCATCCAAAAATTATTTGTTAAGACAATTTGTGTATCAAATACGTTAATTTCTTGCCGAATATTGAAGTTTTTGTTGCTATTAAAATAATTCGAGTTTTGCTAGATTTGCTTGCTTTGTTTAGATTTTTTTCGACTTCTAGTTTAAATTATGAGATTTTTTTTAAATAATGGGATGTGTGCAAAGCCCTAAGCGCTATAATGGTTCTGAATAATTTATATTGCGAAACGTAGGAGGATAGAAACCAAAACTGGTTATCCAATTTTTACTTGTGAATTTTTGAAGAGGTTTACAGTTATCCTTTTAAGCACTAGCATATCCTTTAGTATGTACCTATAGCTCAATTATCCTGCAGTTTTGATATCCATTTTGAGACTTTGGGTTTTGGTTGTCACAGACGTTTTATATAGAGAAAATAACATTCTAAAGTTTTCTATAAATTTATTAAGAACATAACATAATCAAATATTGATGCTTATAACAAAAAGCATTGAAGGTAAGCCAGTAGTTTAAATTCCAGACAAATTTAAAGAATGAAATATATTTTGATGTGAATATTCATTATTCAAAGATGTCTTTCTTTCCTGTAGTAAGAGAACAGTTTCTACTCGGTTTGTCTATCATTTTTTAATAATCCTACTCGTGCAAAGTTTCAGGCAATTGTGCCTTGGAAAGTGCATCTGCAAATCAGAAGTTGTTCACCTTTACCTGGAATA
Source organism: Linyphia triangularis (assembly GCA_963978545.1). Lineage (NCBI taxonomy): Eukaryota > Metazoa > Arthropoda > Arachnida > Araneae > Linyphiidae > Linyphia > Linyphia triangularis. Next base: position 50,309,800 of record OZ021721.1, on the reverse strand, counting down.
TACACTCAAGCTTATATTGCACCTGTTGAGTTGAAGCAGCATGCTTTGGGATACAGTATCATATTGTTTTTTGCTCAGCCCTTCAGAGGCTTGTAGCCACTGTAGAGTTTCTGTGACATATGCCACTGATGGAGATTCTTGGAACAAAAACTGCTCCAGTGCCATCAACTGATAGAGTTGAGAGACATGAGGAACTCGCAATACTTTTCTTAATTATTTCAAAGTCTTTCTGACTAATCTGATCCCATAACATTCTTTAGCAATTGATGTTGCGGATATGAAAAATCCGACAATTGTGAAGTAAATTTTGATAGGTAGGTTACCATGCCTAGTCATTAGGGTGGTTCTTATATGGGTCAAAAATGAAATTTCATCCAAATTTAACTCTCACCCCCTCATTTTTTAAAAAAATTTTTTACCCTTTTGGCCTATTTTGACAGTGTGCCAAATTTCATTCCGATAAATTAATATTAGCCCGTGCCGCTACGAGTCTGAAGTTGTTAAAAAGATGCAAAAAATTTAAATTTTTTTGGATTCGATTGCACACAACCGAAATCAGTGTATTAAGTTTTATTATAATACGTTAATATGAACTCCTGCAACATTGATATTAAAAATGCTAAAAATGGACACAGAATTGGCAAAAATGAACAAAAATAGTCCAAAATTTTTATTCCCTTAAATAAAAAAGATGCAAAATATCAATACAATTTAACAAATAAAGGTAATATAACATTCATACAACAAAATTTTTGTGTATATTAGCGTACTGTTTGCATCGACCGTTCAAATGTCGCTAAACGCACTTGCTTTTTTTTTTTTTTTTTTTTTTAATTAAAAGTGTCCTTTGAATTTTTATTATTAACGTAAGTCCTTTTTCTAGTGTTATTTATTACACGAATATTTTTTCAATTTATGTTTGACATGTTTATTAGAAATGTTTACGTTCCAAAAAGTGGGCCATACATTTAAAAATCCCATTTAAGTTCGTTAAACCAATTCGAACTTTTGACGAATACAAACGGCAATTTTCTAATCTAAAATGATAAATATATTTAAGATTAATCATATGGTGTATATTTTTATTATTTATAAAAATCTGTATTACTATTTTATTATAAAATAGCGACCATCTCTAAGCTCATGGCTTAGGAAAAAAAAACTCTGCTATACACCAATATAGAATAAGGTGATTTTAATCAAAGATAACTAAAACAAATGGTGCATATGAAAATTCACATATAAGATTTTCTTTCACTTATCTATAATCTGAGCTTTGAAAGTGAACTGAATTATTTTAGAACCTGAGGGAAAATACCACAAAGCATGTTCTCCTTGTGGTTTGTGGCTTTATTAGGTTTTTTTTTTTTAGTTAACATTTATCCCTAAAAATATGATGCAGAATCCAATGAGTTCCCAAAAATCGTTTTTAAGGTTAATTTGTTTGCTCTTGTTCTTTCTAATAATAATAAGCGTTTCTTCAAATTTATTGTTCTTGGAATCCTTATGCAAATATGTTTTTTTCACATCCTAAAAACTCTTCTTACGGATATAATTCTATTTTATCCTAAGTGTTTTAATGCTTGATATTTGAAATGCTTGTGACTTGAGCAAGTTTATTTTTAAGTACCCACAACTTATGTAATGACTTTACAACGGAAATACAACATTTATTTTCCAGCTAGCTATTCCACGTGAACAGCAATCAGTCAGTAATAAACACAATAAGAGCACCAAAATATTAATCTCTCTCGTGCAATTAATTTGAATAAGACTTTTACCGATAGTCAACTTCACTTCTAGTTTGATGTAAATCAAGACTGACAACAGCTGTTGATTAACATGTAATTTGTTGCCTGTTATCTGGTGATAAACTTTAATAATTAAATAAATGCTACAGACATTACTTCTTAAACGACACACCCTATTTTAGACAGAATAACTACTTCAAATTGAAATCTACACTGAATTTAATGTGGGAGGTCAAGAGATACTAGACTTCAAGCACTCTCCTTCACTCCGCAGAAGTTAACTAACATTTCATCCCCTTAATCCCTTTCTGAGAGGAGTTATACCATTCTGCAATAATTTCTTAGTATTTGACAGCTGACCGTGTGTATGAAATAGAGGTCGGAAATATCGATCAAAATAAATATCGATACTATATAGTTGCATAGAAAAAATATCGACCCCAAAAAAATACTTTCGAAAAGTAGAACCACCAACCTCTTAAACACAAAAAACTTTCTTACAATAAAAAAACCAGAAACATGATGAAAATTTTCAGCCACAAACACAGTGATATAAAAAATGGCCAACCTCTGATTACAACTCTCGGTTGTGACTCTCTTAAGAATGTATGCTTACTTAGTTTATTTTTAAAATTTAAGTTCCGCTCCCATAAAAATTTACGCTGCTTGAGGTTGGCGCCCGTCATAGGAATATTAACAATGCTTGCGTTTAAACTAATTTATGGCTGTTTGCACGAATATTCGAGTTTACGATTTCATTTGGATGGGTAGGAAATACAAAGTGATGTAAATCTTCATGTTCATGTAATTTTCAAAATAGCATAGAGAAGCTGTGCTCAAACGCTTGCATTTGAATCGTTATTAAGAATTTTTTAAGTAGGAAACTGAAGTGCTTGTGGTAAGCTTTTGTTTGGTTGATACATAAATTTTGAAAGTTTTTATTGTGTGGGGGGTTTTAAAGGTTAGTAATTAAGAAGGGCGCCAACCTCAAGCAGCGTAAATTTTTATGGGAGCGGAACTTAAATTTTACAAATAAACTAAGTAAGCATACATTCTTAAGCGAGTCACAACCGAGAGTTGTAATCAGAGGTTGGCCATTTTTTATATCACTGTGTTTGTGGCTGAAAATTTTCATCATGTTTCTGATTTTTTTATTGTAAGAAAGTTTTTTGTGTTTTTGAGGTTGGTGGTTCTTCTACTTTTCAAAAGTATTTTTTTGGGGGATATCATAACTTTTTTTTAAACACTGGCGACTTCTCTTTTTTGAATTTGTCCGTTTCATCGTTTTTCTATTTATCACCTATGGTACACCTGGTACCAGGGATATTCATAATTCTTCAAACTGAGTTCGACGATACCTTACATGCAATAATTATCTTTAAAATTGATAAACCGGAAGTGGTACCAATAGCATACCTGGTACTTTAAACATTCATAATTCATCAAAACAAAAGTCCAACATGCCATATTTTTCTTGGAAATTGATAAACCGAAAGTGATACTACCTATGTTATACCTGGTACCTTAAACATTCATAATTTTCCAAGCCAAGCCCAACGACACTCAACATGCCATATTTATCTTCAAAATTGATAAACCAGAAGTAGTACCACCTATGGTACACCTGCCACCATGAATATTCATAATTTTTCAAGTTGAGTTCAATGATATCTTACATCCCAAAATCTACTTGAAAATTGACAAATTGTTTGAATGCGGACGGCAGTAACCATCAAAATCGACCACGAACGAGTAATAGAAACTTGTCTACGGCAACTCAACTCCCAAAACTTAAAGAAATATATGGCCATCGACAAAGAGCCTGTCTGCCAAGTTTCAGCTCGATTGGTTAGTTTGTACGCACAACGACCTATTTTAGGGCATAATAACGACTAATCAGTCCGGGACCCACAGCTTAACGTGGATTCGAATCACAACGAACACCTAAACCAGGAATCAAATCCGGCACCTTCAACATACAAGGCCAGAGCGTTCATACCATTGAAAATTTATTCTAATAAATTGTTATAAATAAATATTACAAGTTTTTTACAGTCTAAATATTGCAATATAAATTATTTTTATTATACCAAGCATTATTTTGGTTCACATATAATAACCCATTGATTATCTGACAAAATTTAAAATATTTTCTTAACAACAATTTTAAAATTCACTATGAAATTACAATTTTGAGAACATATGATTCTACGATTTCATTCTACAACAGAAATTCATTCTCAACACATCTTTAAAAACGAATGACATTTGCGCAAATTCCATTAGCCAATCGCAATGCGTGGTTCATTTAGTCCTCTGTAATGAATTGACTGTGACGTCAGCTCGCATAACCTCCACATTTATACTTTGTATTTAGCCCATAGTATCTTGCAACAAAATGTGATTGTTTTCATTTTTCAATGGAGATTTCCCGAAATTAAAATATTTTTGAAAGTTAACTCTCTCTATATTATCATACAGTTCAAATAAAACATGCAACTTGAAGAACAAATATTTTTCTTTAATTCTGTCTTTTCACAAATTAAATTATTTCAATTTTAAAGATGTTATAAGCCTGTGGGGCCTAGTTTTACCACATGATCATTCAGAATAACATCAGAAGGTTTTGAAGAATCACTACGCATAGTTTAGGATATAAAAAACAAGATTTAATGATTAACCTTACAATCCCTCATCCCGAAGAGAGGGATGGAACACTAGACTATGAAGAACAGGTTTCTGAGATATATATATAGAAAAGCTTTTAAATTAAATTTACATAATATTTTAAAGTTAAACAATGATGAAATAAAAATATATAAAATTCTGTGGGTTTATTAAAAGTTCTCCACGGAGTCGATAAAGTTCCAAAAGTTCTCTAAGGTGCCATATCGCCTTGATGCCAGGTCGCCACAAGCCATATAATTATAGTCTAATTCGTTCTGCCTATACTTTAACATTAAGTTCATTCTCACTTAAGCCTAACATGTCGGAAAAACTAACTTCGAAATTGTAGCAAACCTGTTTGGCAACTTTTGGCATATATTTCTGAACCACAATTACAAGCTGATCGCCTTTATCTGTCGCCAAATTATGAAATGAAAAAAAGTGTTTTTAAATTAATTAAAAATAGAAAGAAATATTTAATGAAGTTCAAACCAGCGTAGGATTTTAAGTTGAAACATTCCGCATCCTATAATTCAATCCGTTTGAAGATCTATAGCTTAGTTAGAGCTGGACGTTTGTCTAAATTTTTACATCAAAATCGAGCTAGAACTCGTTTTTTTATTTCATTTTGGAAATTTCAATATTTTTTTTCTTCGTTGTCTTTAATCCTATGTACTCATTTTTTTTTCTTTGAAAGATATCACCGAGACGAATCTATCTTATTTTTTGTATAATTATGTGAAGTTTCGTAAGCGAGCTAGAAAATAGTCAATTTCGGCTTTTTCGCTGGAAGTTGTGCAGAGAATAGATACTTACTGTCTTTTCTGCCTTTTTAAGGTTGGCGGCGAAACGACCGTTTCGTCTGATAAAATATCGATATATTAATACATGATTTTTTTAATTTGATTTTCAATTTTGCCAGAAACGAAGTTTTTGCGGGACAAATTTCTACTTTTCATAATTGCATTTTGTAAGGTGACTACTTTTCCAACTGAAATGGGTCTATTGCAAAAGAAAAAGTTATATTTTCGCTTAATTAGTGCAGTAACTTTAAGAAAAACTTATATTATTTTCAATAGCTTTTAATGGCAAAGCGGAATATTTAGCATAATATTTTTACAATGTAAATAATTGAAAAATTAACAGAGCTATGAATATATATATGTAATTAACACGTTTTTTCCACTTTTATTTTAATTTTCAAAAACCAGGAAGATGCACCCCTTGTACCTTCCTGTTGGCGCCCATGATTAGGAAGTGTATGGTTAAATATTGAATATTGGTGCCATTTTAACTGCCTCTCAGCCAAGTCCAAACTTTAGTTTTGAAGTTTTTGAAAAAGGAATAAAGAAAATCGAAAAAACACATGGAACTACAAAACGATCATTAAAAAACTAAAAACGTTTGAAATTATCGATATATCGGTGACTTTTATCGATATTTTTAATTTAGATATTTTTTTTTAAATATCCATAAAATATTGTCGTATCAATATATCGCCGACCACTAGTATGAAACGTACAAGTGACAAGGTCAGCGACACAGCGCAATACAGTAAAATGCGACTTCAGGATGCGAACTTCAAGCTCGTTGCTGCATGGGTAAATCACTTTTAATTTTAAAAATATTAGTCATAACAATATTTTTATAGCCAAAGGGGGAAAAATGGGGAGTGAGAAAAAAGAAATGTGAAAGTCGAAAAATAAGGACCACCCTACTAGTCATCTTTGAAGATCCTTGCCACTTTTTGATGTAGCAAATTCATCAACAGCTCTAAATTTTAGAGGATCTGGTTCAATACCTTTACTAGATATTACATGTCCGATGAAATTCCTGCTATCTTGAGCAAGATGTATCTTGTTTTTATTAAATTTTAAATTTGCTTTTCTAGCAATTTGTGAGAATTCTTTGAAAGAATTAACAATGCTCTACCATTAATGCTGAGCCCAATTCTATGCCATTAAAATAAGGATTCACAAAGGGCTCATTTTCAACTAACTTCACTTCATGCAAGAGTAAATGACACAACCCATTCTTTGCTTCAAGAATTGAGCATATTTTGCTATCTTGAAGTTTCTTCATCAGACTGTCTGCCGTTGAGATTTGATATTGTGGTGCCTTAGAATAGCTTTATTAAGTAGTCTAGGGTCTAGACCAGTGTTCGCCACTAGGTGGGCTGCGGGCCGTATCTGAACCGGGACAGTTTTTTCTACGACCTACCGGCAGCACAAAGCAAAAATTAAGTTTAGCGGATTGCACTCTTTAATTTATTTATTTTTTTACATAATCTGTCCAAAATAATAAATGTTTATAATCATCCAGAACAGCATTCTTCACTATGTGGTCCACAGCAGCAAGACTGACGAATAAATTTTTTTCCTGATACTGCTGGAAAGATGAAAGAAAAAAGAAAATGTCTGAATTGTTATCAATGACTGCAAATTTTTTCAAATAATACTCCTAGGTTCGTGAATTGATTCGTCCGATTTCTGAATCTAGAGGGAGTGTTTTAATAAATGCTAGCCTCTTCTCCAGGATAGTTTTTGTTTTGAGGTGAAATAATATACCCAAAACAAAGTTTTTAATATAAATCCTTTATATGCGTTGGCAATTTTACATTCATTAACACAGCACCGATTCTGTAAACAGCGTGTGCTTGGTGTTTGCATCGAATTTTAAATATCAAAAACATTTCAAACGGCAGACTACGTTTCAAAATTTATTTATTAAAAATGACAGTGAATTTATGGACTCACTCCAAATATCTTTTATTTATTCTGATTAAAGCAAATTTATTATTTATTTATTAAAAAAAAAATGGCAACTGGAAAGAGTTTCTTCAATGGTCGGTTAAATGCTATTTTAACGCGATTGGATAGCGGCAAATTGATACATTAGTATTCCGTAAAAGCGACCTTTTAGTGACAGTTACAGCCCCAAAATTTGATAGAATGCATTTTCATCGCCATCGAATCTATCTGCCAAGTTTCAGCCTGATTGGAGTACGGAAAAGGGGTTAATTAGGCCTACGTAAATTTGTCCGCCATCGACATACACAGCCAACCACCCACACACACACAAAAACGAAGTTAATATAAAGGATTTAAAAAATGCAACTATCCTCAAGACTCTAATGCTATAATACGACATCTCAACAACTGATTACCTTCTAAAAGTTAATGAAATCTGAGATGTGTCAAGTTTAATTTCTGTTTGCCGGTTAAAGTGCTTCCATTTGTTAAAAGTACTTTGTTTTAATTTATTCGTATTCTGTTTGTTCAAAAGAAGTGTGAAAAAACCGATTGAATTATATTTAAGTTGCTCGAAAATATCGTAACAAAAAGAAATGCTGCTAAATTTTTGGGAATTTATAAGAAAAGTAGTTTTTGTCAAGTCATCAGCAATTGTGAGGCAAATTCACCCCAGTTGTTGTTAGAACAGAAATTTTTATAATAAATAGAGTATTTTATTTGAGGAAACTCGCAAGAACATTTAATTAAATTTATGGAAATAAAAATAAAACTGTTGTAATACGGTACCATCATTTTATAATTACTTGTGAATTATTTGAAACGGATCCTGGTAACTTTCTTATCCGACTTGTCTTTAGTTATGTCTGGAAATATTGCCCTCAGATGGAGGGGCAGTGAATTCTTATCTTCTCACTTTTTATGTAGTATAGAAGTTAAAACGTAGTTTTCTAATTTTTAAAAAAGCCATGTAAAATAATGTTGAATCAAAGTGATGTGTTCTAAGTTGGTAGTTTATCATAAATATTACATTCTTTTAGAAATAAAAAATACATTAATCAATTTGCAAATTGTGCTTAATTACACTGATCAAACACTTGTATTTTTAGTGTACTAAAGTGCTCCACAAAAGTATAGGTCCGTCTCATAACTTTATTTTGTAATTCTCAAACGCAAAAGCATTTTTACTTGTCTGATAGGAATACGCATCAAAGAAAAAAGATATATGCAAATTGACTGGGGCATTTTAATTGGTTTAACAAAGGGCATTATGCAAATTCATCAAAACTCCACCTACCAGTAAGCCCATATATATATAGGTCCAGTGCGTATTTCGCACACAAATCCGTAGGTAGTTAACACCGATTTGATTTTTTTTTATTTTTTTTTTTGTATTTCCTATAATGCCACGAGGTATAGAATTGACGGAGCGAGAAAAAGGAATGATTAAGGCTTATAATCAATCTGAAAAAGGTGTCAGATATACTGTACGTGAGATTGGAAGATTTCATAATGCTGTTTGAAATTTCTTGCGGAAAAAATCTGAGTATTGCAAGAATAAACGTTCTGAACTTCCATCACTACTTTCTGAAAGAGATAAACGAATAATTTTGAAAAAGGCTTCTAATTCGATAGTTTCTGCACGTGAAATACGAAATGATTGCAACCTTAATGTTTCATCTGAGACTGTTAGACGTGTTTTAAAGACTTGCCCACACATTGTTTGTGCAAAACTGAAGAAGGCACCTCATCTGAATAGTAAATACAAGGTTAAAAGATTAGAATTTGCCCGGAAAAACATGGATAGAGATTGGGGCCAGGGTAGGATTTTCAATTATTTTTCTATCCTTAAATAAATACCACCTCTTTATCAAATTTATCCTTATTTTCATTTAAATATATTTAGGTCATCTTCAGTGATGAGAAAAAATTTAAACTGGACGGCACAGATGGGTTCAATTCCTATTGGCATGACCTCAGAAAGGAGAAGAAATACTTCTCAAAGAGGAATTTCGGAGGAGATAACTGTATGGTATGGGGAGCCATTAGTATCCGAGATACTGTTTCATAGGATTTCGTGTCATCTGAAATGGATAGCAAGGTATATCAAGCCGTGCTCGAAAAAAATCTTTTGCTATATTTACGTCGGTTTCGTAGAAATCGTCCTATCTTTCAACAAGATAATGCATCAGTACGAGTAAAAGCACGAAGCAATGGTTGTCTGCTAACAATGTAATCGATTGGCCAGCATGCTCACCTGACTACAATCCAATTCAACATGTTTGGGGAATTCTTGTGGGCAAAATTTATGCGAATAGCATGATTTACCGATCGGTTGCTCAATTAAAGCAAACTATTAAAAGCGCATGGGAGAATTTGGACAAAAATACGCTTAAAACCCTTGTTGATGGCATGAAAGACCGAATTTTTACTGTAATTCGTAAAAATGGTGGCCCAATCAATTAATAAAATTGCATGGACCTATAATTATATGGAAGGCAAAATGTTTTTTTTTTATTTATTTATTTATTTATTTATTTATTTATTTATTTATTTATTTATTTATTTATTTATTTATTTATTTATTTATTTATTTATTTATTTATTTATTTATTTATTTATTTATTTATTTATTTATTTATTTATTTATTTATTTATTTATTTATTGTTTTTTCGATTTATTATTCGATTGCAAATAAAATATGTATTTGTATTTGGCATTTTATCCTCATTTTATTTGATTTTGTGTTGTTTTTGTATATAGTTACCTACACATAATTTCAGGGCATGATTTTTTGAAATGGACCTATAGTTTTGTGGAACACTTTATCGTGTTTATTAGTAAGTGTTGTCAAATTTCATGGGCGCCACCAGGAAGGAGCAAGAAAGTGCACTTGCACCCTCTTGGATTTGAAAATTAAAAATAATAAACAGAAAAGTGGCATGATTCAAGGGAAATAGAAATATAATACAGGTTTTAAAATACTTAATGGACGAGAAATTTAATAGATAACTATTAATTAAAATTACATTAAAATAGACAGTTGAAAAATCAAAGTTAAAGCAAAAATTAACCGCCTTGCACCTCGTCCTTGAGTATTTTCTGCACCCCTCTGAGAATATTATTACCGGCACCAATGTCAAGTTTCGAAATATAGGGTTGTGATTTCAAAAATTTCAATTTAATGGAGTTTTCAGTATTTAATTAGCTTAAACGTCTTAATTACATAAAAAGAACTGAACGAAAAAATCTGCGGCCCATTAATGCGCTCCAACAAACAATTTTCTGCTCCTTACTAGTAGGAAACTATGACTCTATAATTTTATAGAATACAGTTTAACTTGTCGTTTTTAGAAAGGGAAATAGGTGATGTTTCGTATATAGTATTGTATTGTGGAAATACAAAATATTATTGTTCTTAAATATTACTTTTATGCAGGATATAAAGAGATATGTCTGAATGGGAAGAAAAGCTGGCCGCTAAAGGTGTGTACAATTTTATCCTTCAACATATGAGATGGAGGAGGGGGAAGAAAGAGTGATGCAGGTCAATCAATCGTCATTTTGAGAAACAAAAGGTTTCACTTTTCACAAGCAGAGGTGTAGTGGAGCGAGAACGCGTGGGAACGGCGATCCTTTACCTATTTAGAAGGCGGAACGGCGATCCCTCACTTAAATTTTTTTTATTTAATTTGTATTTTTTTTCCTTTACGTGACACTAAACGCAAAGTCAAGTAAGAAAACGAAAAAGTCATTTCTTGAGAACTTTGATTTCGTTTGTGATCCACAAATTCAGAGCTGTACAGGCATGTTCAAGTATTTGTAAAACACTTGAAAGAGGCGCAGCAACCCCCACATGGCCATTTTTCCTTCATTAGTAATGAACTGACATATATGTTTACATCTAGTTATGATTTATCCAATGGCAGTTATCTTCTTCTTCAAGTAATGATCTGTGTTCGTGGATGAATTCCAGACGTTGTTGCCGTAGTATAATTAAGTTCTTATGAAATTAATTTTATTACAGTTTTATATTTTATGAAACAAATTTGTATCCGAGGGTTCCTTTAAAAAACCTGACTTAAAATAATGTTATTTAGTGGAAAAAACGCTAAGATTTTAATAATTTGCACTCATACCATATAGAGCACCCATACCAATTTTAGCGGGTTTTCTATACCCATTTTCATTGTAAGGAGCCCCAAAAGTCATTCTTGCACACACGGCATTATAGTTTTAGGCCGGCCCTGTATATTTAATTGTTCTTAATATAAAACTGCTAATGGTTTTGTAAATGGGTATAATACATCGAAATTTGGCTGTGAAATAGTTGGAAAGCAAATCAAATGTGTTTTAAAATGCAAAAATATATTGCTTTTTGGTTTGAGAATGGGAAAGCTTTCACAATTATAGTTATTTCAGAGTTTATTCCAAAAATGTAGCAGCGGTTCCTAAAAAAATCTTTTTCCCCAAGTATTTTTAAAAAATCAACTCTAAATACAGTGTCGGCAATAAGGGGAAGAAATTTACCCCAATATTTTTTTAAATCTTAAAATCTAGTGACTTTGATGGCAATATCATATATATTTTGCAGTTTACTTATTCCTTCGATTCATACCCACTTTTGACGATTATTGTCACCTAATCATCACCACTGTCGAAATGACAAAACCAAACTGGATATAATTAAAAATACCAGGAATGTCCTAAGTAAATCTATACGTCTGGCAAGTGATGAGCCTATATTTGAATATCCAGCTTAAAATTAGAGATGATTGGGATGGTAAACAAATAAATATTTTATCAAGAAATTTTAAATTGACTGATGGATTTTAACTTTCCAATTGGTATACTTTTAGATGTTAATTTCATTTTATTAATGGAGCAAATTTTGAAAAGGAAAGGAAGGGTCTACTACGAAAGAGGTACTTCGCTACATCTTCTTTTCGAGAAGGAGAAAAGGCATAAAACTTTCAATCGACATTTGCAACAATCGCAATCTTTTTCATTTATTTTGAAAACAGATTTCATGGAGCTACAGAATCTGGGAATTTATCCGAACCCATTGCATGTAAGGCATCTCTTAAATTTTGGAAAATTTTTTAAAAATGTGTCCGTTTAAAAATTTGTGTCACTAGTATGTTTGAAAATGTCTTACAATCTATTTATAAAGTGTCAAACAATCTCTTAAAATGGGTTGTGCAAAGCAAATTGTTTAAAATTCCATATAACTTAATAGTTTTAAAAAATTATTTAAATAAAAGAAGTCTAAACACACAATTTTTTTTTTTTAATTTTTGAGGTGTTCATTATCTGTTTTGAGATTAATGAAGTAATATTAATAAAACTATTTATAGTTGTCATTTTTATGATGCATAGTGGCTAAATTGCTCGTCCCACCTTTAAAACTGTTTTGAAGTGATGAAGGATAGCGAATCTTTCCACAAAGGGTCTCGTGGAAGCATCCCTCACATGGTGGATGAAATTTGGATAAGAAGTTTGGCTTGCCTTGTGAATAAGAATGATTTTCAAATTTTTAATCGTTTATCCAAAGCAACTGTGTGATAAAAACATGTCATAATTGTCAATAAAAACGATTTAGAAACCAATATTTTCTTATTACAATCATGTCTGGAGCTAGAAAACGTAATTACTGTAAAAAAGTCTAATTTAATTATCATTTGTTGTCCTGGGGAGATCAATACAGCAATCTAACATACTTCACCCAAAGGCCAATACTTTTTAACATCAGATAGTTTTTACTGAAAGGAATGTATTCAGTATCATGAGTGATATTGTATACGTCAGATAATCTGCAGAAAGGTGGGATTATGATATTGCGTAGAAAATACCAATTCAAGATAACGATTTGGTGGGAAAAGAGTTTTAGTCTTAGTTTGCTATATATTAGATTGCTTTATAAAGCTTCCCATTAAAGCAAAAAATAATTAAATTCAACTTTTTTACTTTAATTAAGTTACCTAGATTTAGGCAAGTCTATAATGGTGAAATATTGATTTCTAACTCATGTTTATTGATATTTATGGTATATTTTATCTCACTGTTGCTTTAGATAAATGATTAAAAAATACGAACTTTTCTGCTATACGTAAGCCAAATCTCTACTATAGCCTAAATCTTATCAAACAGGTGTGGGACGCTTCCATGAGACACGTTATGAAAAATTCGGTGTATTAGGAACTTTCCATTTCTTCAAAACAGCTCTAAAGGTGGGACGAGCAATTTAGCCACTATGCCTCATAAAAATCCTTATGTTAGGTATGAGAATACAGTGCAAAGTAAACACTGATGGCACGAAAGATCATATCTCGTACTAAAAGTATATTAGTAGCGTGATTTTTAATATGGATGCATCTGTAATGGAGCAGACAAATGATACTCCATTCTTTTACATATGCCCCCAGTACATGTATTTCCTTTTGTGACTGCGTTGTTTTACTTATCGATATGTTACATAATGATATCTCTTTTATGTGAATTTCATGTGTCTATGCTGTTACATTGAGAAGCTATTGAGAAAAAACCATCTCGTCCTTAAGCTTTGTCCACCAGTGTATTTTTAGACTTAATCAGGATTCTTGAAAGTGTGACTTACACCACTCTGAATTTAAACTCCTCACATATAATGTCCTCTTATCTAATCTAGTTCTACTTTATCTTCTTTTAGATAGAGCATTTCGGTTCTTTGAATATAGAGATAAATGCCCCAAACACAGATCATGGGAGACAAGTGTGTTCACTAAAGTAACGACGGTGAAGTTTTGTTTCTTGCATTTGTTTTAGAGAATTGGAAAATATGGATGTGTTATCCTTAAACGATGCGGAGAGAAACAGAATGGTAATATAAGAGATTACATTGACTGCTCTAGGCAGCGTAAGTATGTTCTTTACAATTTATTTGCTATAATATTGTTTATCGCTTTTTTCTTTGAATAAGACACTTTTATTAATATTGTTTCATACTAGAAACTGAGGTGACAAATATCGAACAACTGTCAACTACGCTATATAAATTCAAGGAGTACGCCACCTTGGTGAGCTAAGCGATAATTATTACATTATTCCTTTCGGGTATGTGAAATGGAGGAGGAACAGTACTTTAAGGGCAATGGTTGGGAAGAAAACTCTATACCACATACTTTTTTTTTATAAAATTTTTACTCCTTTATCGAATTTTGACGGGAATTTCGGGAAAGTGGATGCTTAGAACACTTTAAAATAAGATTTTTATCAGAACCATTCAATATGGGGGGGGGGGGTTGGAAATTGCTGACAAAAATAAATTTTAAAATCACAGCTACCTTATGCGCTATTTTTACGAAAACCTTCATGACACATCCCATGACCACCACCGACCAGTATACAAAAGTGGAACATCGTAAGTCAATCCATTTGAAGATAATGCTGACCACTGACACACTCGTTTTTAGGCCACCTTTTTTGGACTCAGGACATTCTAAAATTAATAGAAATGCAAAAAAACAAAAAAAATTCTTAACCAGATGCAATACTTTCATTACCCTATGTTAACATACTGGTAATTGAAAGTTATAACCGGGAATTCCGACCACAAGTTATTGAATTTTGACTCTTACAAAAAAAGTAGTAAAATGCATTGTTCCTCTAAGTTTCCTCTCCACTATAATCCTGGTCGTAAAGCACCCTTCACCAAAGTTAAGATAAGTGTAGACTTTTATACAAGTATAAAAGTTGTCGCTAAGATGTAATGGGCCGTTCCATGGATTATGAAATCACAGCTTATTTTGTAACGTTTTTCTTATTTTAATGGGTGACCAATATTATTCAATGCAAAGAAGGTACTCTTCCCAACTGTGTTATTTATATTTAAGTCCAAAAATATCTAGGACTTAAATTGAGTAGTTGAAGTGCAGCATGATAAAAATTCTTAAATTTTGAACTGCTCAACAATTATCTTTGGATAAATAATTTCACTCTTAATGATTATTTGTAAATTTTTCGAATATAGCAACCCTGTTGTTATGTCTAAATACTATTACATAGCGCTTTAA
Organism: Linyphia triangularis; assembly: GCA_963978545.1. NCBI lineage: Eukaryota > Metazoa > Arthropoda > Arachnida > Araneae > Linyphiidae > Linyphia > Linyphia triangularis. Next base: position 50,294,580 of record OZ021721.1, on the reverse strand, counting down.
AAAATCATCGTTACATATATTTTCCGCTTATTATTTAACTTCCAATGAATGCATGATACCTTGATGTCCTATACATGATAGAAACTTGCATTTATTATTGCAGGGGACTCATTAATAAAGCAAATATTTTCTTATCACCAATGAAAAGCTAGTTCCATATAGATCACCTGAAATAAAAATTGTCAGATTTTTTTTACATCTTTAGTTTTTAAGTTCTAGGCAAATATGTTTGTGACAAATCCAATCCCAATGTATGTGACACCACGTTTGTAACTGCAGTGTCATTTTCGTCTCATTGGCATTTACAAAGACCAGGTAAATATAACTATAATAAGTAATATCATTATCTGGCAACACTAAAATTTGTATTTTTTATCTGGAAACGTGCAGATGAGAAATTAATGATTATTTCAGCCTGATATGAATGATCTGGTGGAAATTGACATTATTGTGGGATTATTTACTTTAATAAATGTTGCAGGGGGGAAAAAAGATACAAATATTTTGTTCGTCAACAAACCATTCAGATTAATCACTTATTAATTACATATATTAAAAAAGTATCGAGCAATGAATTTTCATTTGTTGATACTGCCAAATGATAGAAACTGGATAGGAATAATATTGAATAAATACTGCCAAAACCTTTAATTTCGGACAGATTAGCATATACAGTTTGTACAGTACAGACAATCATATACAGTAGGGTATCCCCAAAAAAAACTTTTAAAAATGTGAACTCTCACCCTCCAAAAATGTTCTTTCTGTGAATATAAAACACCTTGAATTTTTTTTTTTTTTAATTTACAAATATTTGAAGGTCCCTCAAGGTCACTGCATTTTTTTTTTTTTTTTTTCAATTAAGAAAGCTTCTTTATATAGTTTCCGACACATTTTGTATCAATTGTGTTTTTGCTCTGGGTAGGTAGAGATATAAAATATTTCTAAAATCAAGAAAAATACGATTTAGTGGACATTTCTACATTCTGCATAATTATGCACACAAAGTAATTATTACTCTTAAGATACAGTAATTATTACTCTTAAGACTACATTAAATACTTGCCACTTAGATAAACAATTATTTATTTTACAATTGTAAATAAAACTAAAGAGGAAAATTTTTTTCAAACAATCAGATATCTACACATTTTTTAAACATCCACAAATTTTTTAGCAACTACGTTTTAAAGAGATTTTGGCGATTGCATTTCATAAATGCTACTTGTAACAGGAACTGTTTCCGTTTTTTAGTTTTTTGTTGCACAAATAAAGTCCTAGATCAAGGCAACAGCTTATTCATCAACATCATTCATGCATAGCTAAGTTTTTAGCAAAAATTGCAGTTTTTTTTTTATAGCATGCAGTTTCGTGTCAATATCTAACTGGTATACTGAGGAAACTATCATTAACTTTAACTGCTTCAAAAAAAGAATAAGAAATACCCAAATCATCCAATCAGTCATACCCAAATCAGTCATTTTTAAATGACTTGAATTTTTTTTAACATCAATATTATAACAGAAAGAACATTTTTAGAGCGTGAGACCTGGCATTTACAAAAAAAAGTTTTTTTCCGTCTTTCCTGGGACACCCTATTATACATTGAATGGAATATAGAATGTTCAGTATTTTTTATTTACAAGTGATTAATTGTTTAAAAGGGAACTTCAGTCTGCCCCTGCACCTAATGCTTTATTTTTACAGCCAAAATTTCTGCCGCAGTATTGCTTTGAAGCATATAAAATTTTATAACAGGCATAACATCAGTAATAAAAGTTCATTAAAAATATTAAAGGAAAAATAACAAGTGGTTTTTTTTAGAAGGGGGGGGGGGATGACCCGTACATTGAGCAAAGATGGACGGTCTGTACACTGGGCAGAGAGTGAGGGCCCGGAGCATGAGACCAAGTAAAAGAACTAATTATTTTGCCTTCAAATATCTTTAATGAACTTTTATGACTGATGTTGTGCCTGTGATAAAATTTCATATGCTTCAAAGCAATAATTCGGTCGAAATTCTGGCTGAAAAAATAAAGCATTACGCCTATGAGGCAGGAACAGGCAGACATTACCTCTCAACCTAAACCTTATTTATGCGTATTTTGTCAGAACATATTTATTCTCATTATAACTACTAACAGTATTTGTGACTGGATTAATCATTTAGGCAAACAAATGCAATAATATGCCTTTCAAAAAGTCCATTTTGTATTCTGTCACATACGAGAATGCCCTGCAAAAACAAGATAGCTCATTAAAAAATTGAAGAAAAAAAAAAGATTTCAAATTATAAAAATAAAAAAATGTTTTTTTTAATTTTAGCTTCTCTTTCAACTGCATAAAAAAATACAACTTGAAACCATTGTACATCAGCTGAAATAAATTTGCAAAAGTGTTGCATCCAGAAAATACTTCTACAAACTGTTACATACATTATAGCTATAAATTTATTTACCGTACTTTTATTTATGCTCCAATATGTCAGAAAAAAAATTAAATAAGAACAAGAGCATACTGTTTAAGAAAAAAATCAAAGAGGTGTATCATAAACCTTATACTAATTTGTAACTGATTCCATTAGGGTCACCATTGCTCTGATCCCTATAGGGTTTTGCGAAATAGAAACTAATCGCCATCAATAGTAAATAGCTAAAAAAAATTGATGAAGAACGCAAATTTGGTAGAGCAGTACTCCTTCTTTTTTACAAAAAACACGGGGTACGTTTTTTTTTTTTTTTTCTATTTTAGCAACCACACGACATTGGTGGCGTTAACAATTTGCCATTTGTACAATATGGTGGTGTAATATAACATGACATTTATTGCTTCCCACATAATAATACTTTCCTATTAGAGGTCGGCGATATATCGATACGACTTTTTTTTTTATCAAATTTTTTTTAAATATCGAAAAAAGTCACCGATATATCAATATTTTCAAACGTTTTTAGTTTTTAAATGATCGTTTTCTAGTTCCATGTGTTTTTTTCGATTTTCTTTATTCCTTTTTCAAAAATTTCAGAACTAAAGTTTGGACTTGGCTGGGCTTTTTTGCATTTCTCCACGTTTTGGAACATCCTGATTTAAAAAAAGTGATCTAAAAAAAATGTCTGTGTGTACGTGGTCAGAATTACTCTCGAACAAATTGACCTACGATGTTCAAATTTGGTGTGTGGTTTGATGGTGGTACCTGGACCTACCATTAAGGTTTTCGTCAAAATCGCGCAAGCGCATAAGGAGCTGCCATTGAAAAAATCATGTTTCTCAGTAATTGCTGAAAAACGACTCGAACAATTTTGTTCAAAAAACGCTGTGGTAATGCCTCTTAAGTTGTTCTAAACACCCCCACCTCCGAAATTCTCGTAAAAATGCTTTAATTTCATAAAAAGTTGAAAAACGAATGCTTTTAACCAGGGGCGGCTTAAGGGCCGTGCAAACTGTGTAACCGCACAGGGCGCCAATTTTTTTTTTTTTTTTTTTTTTTTTTTTTTTTTTTAAATTTTGAATTTTTTTTTTTTTTTTTATTTATTAATTTTGATTTTTTTAAGAACTAAAGTTCTTCAATTATTTCGCTGCTGGATTTTCGCAGTTTTTCACTTGACTGAAACTGTAAGTATCAATAACCCCGGAACAAATTCTTGATGTTGGAATTTCATTTGCTCAAATTTCGATTAGTGAGTGAGTGATATAGGTCCCTTTTTACGTGTAACTGCCATTGCATTTGCATACGACCATACGGCCACGCTTATCGGAGAAAAATGCACAAAAATTTAATTATAAAATTAATTTTGTGTGGTTCTCTTATCCATTTTAGATAGTTTTTTAATAATTAACTTTCTTTTACTCTCAACTTCATCTTGTATTTTATTTTGGGTGTGTATTTCGACAAATATTGAAAATATTTGCGAATGATACTATAAATAGTTTTTATGTAATGAAATACAAAATTCTATGCAATAAAAATTTCTATAACATATTCTATGCAAAATGTAAATGAAATATAGTCAAATCGAATATTTAGAACTGGTTGTTAATAATGAAAAATTTAAACTTAAAAAAACCTTGCATTCAAAGTTTGCGTAGGTGTTACAATATCACTAGGTCGGTATAGTTTCTAAAGGCGGCCCGTGTCTAATATAATGCCACACACAAAAACGGATGATGCTAATACATTTAGCATCTAAGAGCGTGAATTAAAGGGTAAGAGTAAAATCGAATGTTTAAAAATAAGGGGTCATTCCTTAGAGGAGGGATGGGAGGTAGAGGTAGGGAAACCCTAAAGGAAGTGTTCCATGATAAAGTCACGTGACTTTGAAGACCATCGGCAAATTCTTCTCCCCGCAAAGCTGTCTTAGCATGGGTTTTCAATGGCGATTGCGTAGCCTTGAAAAAAAATTTGCTTAAATTTCCATTAGAAAAGGTTGTTTACTGTTGCGTCAACGCCTGTTATAGAAAGCACACATTATAAACTTTCTCAGGATCACCTGGAAAAGTTTTTAGTGCGTTTGTAGCAAAAGGGGATTCAATAATCCATCAAACAGCACGTCCATTCAAGACAGTGTATAAACAGTTGCTGACACAGATACTGGAAATTCAATTGTTTTAGATAACACTAATATCTTAAATGTCTTATGACAGTAAACCCGCATTTATCAGCACCTAACAAATGTGAGGATGTCATTGCTAATGATGAAGTCTTTACAAGAAAAAATTGCAAAAGAAACATACAGTAATCATTATGTAGTAAGAAATATTAAGATTAGGTTAAAATCATAAGAAAAAATAAGGTGGATTTACAAAGCCTACTTTAGATGCAATAAAATTATGTAGAACTGCGGGGAAAAAATATTTTTTAAGTGATTGTGAAATTAAATTAAAAAATATAATGCATAGGGTAGTCTCTCAAAGTCTTTCTGGTATTGATTCAAATCTTCCATATTTATTTAATCTAATTACTTGCCATGCTATGGACTAATCATCCTTGGAAAATTGGAAAATCATCGAATGTTGTTGATGAAGTCAATTTTATTTTGTGAACCTGAAAATAAGACTGTCACTTGGGTAAAACATTCACTGAAAGAATTCAAAGTGGCAGAATTCATCGTAAAAAGGCCAAAAATACTTTGTTTTGGGGGCAATAAATGTTAATATATGGTAAAATTGACTTCATTCAACAATGTTTGTTGGCAAAGCAATTAAATACATTTTTACAATTCCCCTATGTATATATGAGTCATAAACTGCATCTGTATACTCTGTCTGAAATTGGTTGGTTGTATTGAGATTATCTGGCGCCGTCAGCAACACGAGGGCTATAATGCGCCGAAACATTCGTCATTAGACAAGCCAACATACATTTACAAACACCCATGCCTAACACGGGACTTGAACCCGCAACCTTGCGGTCTAGAAGCTAGCACGCTAACCACTATACCGTTTGGTCGGCCTGTCTGAAATTGATTCAATATAATATAATATATGTATTGTTTTTTAACAAATACCATGGTAAAAATATACGATTTTTTACCCTTTTCATACTTTATTTTTCATTTGATAGATTTTATTTTTTGCTTATCATGCGCAATCTACTGTTGGCGAATTTTACTATTTAGCTTTAAAAACTTTCACAAATCAAACATTTTTAGTAAATTCGTATGTGTTTATCCGCCAGAATGCATTAATTATTAATGTGTAAGGGAAATTGATGAAAAGTACCAAAACAATAACTGAATGGGAAATTTCACTTGTAATGTAGTTTTAAAGTTCATCTTTTTCACCGTCGGATATATTAATATTGATTACCTGCCAAACTACAAACTCGTACTTAAAATTTATTTTGTATAGTGTAAAACTCATATTTTAAAAAAAAAATTTCGCTAAATGTGGTTGCAAAATTATAACACAAGCTTTTCTACAATATTAAGTACACTGTTAAAAATTTTGTTCCACTTTGCACCAAAAATTGGTTCCCATTTAGCTGCCACCAACATTTGGTGCTTAGTTTCACGATTTAATGGTGCAACCTCGGACCGTAAGCACCATTAAATCGTGAAACTAAGCACCAAATGTTGGTGGCAGCTAAATGGGAACCAAATTTTGGTGCATGGTGGACAATTTTTTTTAACAGTGTATAACAAACATTTAGTACCGGTAAATTCATAAAATTAGAAAAAAAAGTACTGACTTTAAAACAAAAGCTATGTAAATGAATTTCAGATATCTCACAGATATTTATTTTTACTCTTTTGCCAATTCCAAGAGAGAATGAACGAAATTTTGAATTGATTAAAAAAAATTGTTGATTGGAAAAACGTAAAAATTGCCTAAACACACTGCGCCAAAGATTTTCGCCAAATATGGTAGTTTGAAACCACGTGACTTTGGCTTAACTACGGGGCACCGAAACGCGAGGAGTTAGCATAGCGTTGCTCTCTCTACTATATTTCTCCTCTAAGGGTCATTCTAAGCAAGTTACTTCCTTTTTAATGTCATAATTTAAAATAGTTTTGTTTGAAATTGCTTTGAAAACCAGGTTTTGCTTTTATAATTGAAATATTAGCAAGAAATTTATTCAATATCAAATAGTTAAAAATGACTTATGTTTATAAATTAAGTATTTATATTTATTTTTCGATATTTCTTATGCTCCTCAGCTAATTGACATTTTAATTTTGAAGAAATGCATTCATATATAATGCTATTATTTGTTAATTGAGATTTGGTCAGCCTTTAATAATTAAAATTATAAAAAAGGTAATTGCCTTGTCAATGCGGTTTTTATATCCAGGAATGTCAATGTAACGCATTTTCTAGTAAATTTAATTTACTATGCAAGTTTCATTAATGCTTAGAAAAAAAGGTACACTAAATTGTATTGCAATTTATGGAGGAATCAAAATTGTTCTGTGGCTAATGTATTTAAAATTTGCTGGATTTTGTCCAATTTTTTTTTTTTTGGGGGGGGGGGGGAGAGAGGGAGGAATCGAGGGTGCCATAATTTTTGTTGCACAAGTGCAAAACTTACCTTGAGCCGCCCCTGCTTTTAACACAGAGTTCTCTTTCCCTGAGCATAACCTCATCAACGATAGTTTTTTCTTTTCTCCTTAATCTCACTTACAAGAAAGCATAATATAAGAATTATCGAAAAGTATATCACCAAAATCACATTTTTTTTTTAAACACCCCATACAAGAATTATCGCAAAAAATATCGTCAAACTGGGTATTTTTGCTAAATGAATGATGAAAATATAAAAACAGTAAATGACACAAATCCACGTCAGTTTTATAGTGTAACTGAAAGTTGTGCGAAGTTCCACACCCCGAGTTTTATATATATTCATCCCTCTGTTAATTTTTCAATTATGTACATTGAAAAATATTATGCTAAGTATTCAGCGTTGCCATTAAAAGCTATTGATAAAAAGTCTAATTTTTTGCTAAATCACTGCAACAATTAAACGAAAATATAACTTATTTTTTGTAATAGATCTATTTCATTTGAAACTTGGGGTGCACAACTTTCAATTACACTATAATATTGGTCATTACATTAAAATTTGATACTACCGTTATTTATCGTTTTCATATTTTCACTCATTTAACCTGTTCAGGACCGTGATCGCGTATATGTGATCAGACGATTCTTCCCTCACGGCCCGCGATATCGTATTTGTGATCAGTGTTTCCGTGCCAGCCGGCCCATCATCACACAGACGTGATTTCAGGTTGGAACGTTTTATTTGAATTTAACGGGGCAAAATGCTTAACCGGGAAAAATGCCCGGTCCCGTGCGTGCGTAGTCTCTTTGAGCGCGCGGGCCTGGGGAAGCGCTTCTTTCTCCTTTCGCCGGTCCTGAACAGGTTAAATAAAAATCACTACCAAAATGGCGAAATTCGGTGATGTTATTCGATTAAAATGTGATACTACCGTTATTTATCGTTTCCATATTTTCACTCATTTAAATAAAAATCACCACCAAAATGGCGAAATATGATTTTAATCAAAATCGTTAGAGCCGTTTTTTAGTAATTGCTGAAAAACATGATTTTTTTTCATGATTTAACCTTATGCGCGTGCTTGATTTTGAAGAAAACCTTAATGGTAGGTCCCATGGCCACCACTAACCCGCACATAAAATTTGAACATATTAGGTCTATTTTTTCGGGAGTTATGTTGACCAATTAATTTAATTTTTTTTTTTTTTTTTTTTTTTGACTGAATACTATACTTTCATTACCCTATGTAAACATATGGGTAATTGAAAGTAAAAAGTAGTCACCTTACAAAAAGCAATCATGAAAAGTAGTATGTAGGATATCGATACATCGATATTTTTTTTCCATGCAATGATACAGAATCGATATTTTTTATCGATTTTTTCGACCTCTATTTCCTATAGTACTCAGTGTTAATTTCCATAGGCTCACCATAAACATGGCTCCTAGTTTACCACTTCCCTCCTTATCTGTTAGCATCGAGGGATCACATCACGTGACTACCGCTCTAATATAATATACGAACACTGTGACCCAAAATAACCACGTCGACTTGACATCATTTCAGTCAGTGGTGGAGATTGACGCAGGGCCTATTCTAACGGGCAGTCGTGGCTCATTTGGGCAGTCGTAAATTGAAAATGGGCAGTCGTAAATCTGAAATTGGACAGTAGTAAAAAGTACATAAAAAATTGTTAACAAATGTTTTCTTTCCTCTCTTCCTTTCTCTAAATTTTCTGCTTTTCGCTTCCTTTTATAAACTTTTCAAAGTTTCACAAATGACAGTTGAAATTGTTCAGTTTAATACAAGTTATGAGAATTCTCCCCTTTATCCCTTATTGTCAGCAGAAAAACATCGAGATGAAATTGTTTTCTGACTAATGTGCATTAATCAATAAACGTAAAATAAAGCCGTTTCAAATTGGTTCAGAAGATCTCAAATTATGATCATATTCATCACCTTAAATACAAAACGTGAAAAGGAAATCTTGTTCCCTGTAAGAATGACTTGATATCCTTATAGTAAATATCAAAACATTATTTTCTCCTTAAGGGGTTAAAAAGATTGAGGGGGAGGTTTTTAGATGTGTCAAGTAGCCAGGAATATTCCTCTTGTTTCAAAGTTCAAGTGCACAAAATTTTATCAAGGTTTGAATAAACCTAACATTCAAATGTGGGATTTTTTTTTTTTCTTACGGAAGTGAAAGAAAAATAAAGAAAATACAAAAAAAAAATGTTTTTAAGAGTTTTCTTTTTTTCTGTTTTTTATCTTTCAAGTATCCAATTCCGGCAGTATTCAAAAGACAGTGCTTCAAACAGAACCAAGAAACAACATATAACCTATAAAATCAAAGTTTTTAAGGGGACTTGGTACCCCTTGTTTTCACAAAAAATTATAAAAATATCAATTTTCTCTTTTTTGCGTGTAAATCCCTTATACTATGCATTATTTTGTGTGCAATTGCAAGTTATTGAGCTCAGATCGAAATTTCAGAATGTTTGACCACTACGAAGAAAACATTCATTTCGAACTATTAACTAACTTTTTTTTAATCAAAAACTTGATTTAATAGATTGTCATCCACAACGAGTTTAAGTGGTAAGTTTCAGATCGATTAGATGATGACAAGTGGGTTTATTAGCCCTCCGAAGATTTTGCCTGTATACAGAAGTCGAACATAGTATGTTAATCCGTTCGGGAGCTATACTGACCACGGACACACCACATAGATATTTTTTTAAATTCCACTTTTTTAAACTCGGTGCATATAAAAACGTAGAGAAATGCAAAAGCAAAAAAATCGATTTTTTTTTTTTTTTTTTTTTTTTTTACCGAATTACTTTCATTACCCTATCTTAACATATGGGTAATTGAAAGTAACAATTATAAATTTTATTTACTTACCACTCAGAAAAGAAAATCCTTCAATGCAAATGGAAAAAGAATTATCATTTATAAGTAATCAATATTGAAACAACTGTTTTCGGTTCATACGCTAGTTCATTTTAACTTTGCCAGAAATAGTATAGTATAGATCAAAGTAATAAGTAGCCAGATTTATCTGAACTTATATAAAGTAGACAGATATTACAGCGCCAGAATAGAGAAATCCCTTCGCTTTAATAAATAAGACAGAGCTAAAAAATGTGAAATACAGAAAACTGTTTGATGTTGCAATTATGCTCAATTGTTGATGTTGCAATTATGCTCAATTGTTGATGTTGCAATAATTTCCGTCTTATACTCAAGCAATATATTTGAAAAAGATTAATAATTTGCAATTAGCTGTCAAAATGATGTGAATCCCCAAATCTCCAAAGGAGATAGACTGAAGCTAATATAAAGGATTTAAAAATACAAAAGACTAATATTTTAGAGAAATAATGAAACAAATTAAAAATGAAAAAAGGCAGTATAGGAAATGCTCAGTTGAAATTTAAAAACAGATATCGAGGTCTTATATAAGATATTCCCAATCTCCATTCTCTAATATTACTAGACAACAGGCGCCTGAAAACCAATAAATTGCAATACTCAGCTATAAAAAATGAAATAGGAAATAAATAGGAGACATAAAATAATCGACAAAAAATTTAATAGTAAAAATGAACCTTTCAAAATGGCATAAGTGCATTTTGGCATTTCCCTTTTTCTCCAATTTTATTTTAATTTTCAAAAACCAGGGGGCTGCAAGTCTGGCGGTGCCCATGGCCATTATACCATACAGTTGTGCCCATATTGACCATTTAACACATAAACTTCAAGATAAGAGAATTTAGTGTCACTAAATGATTAATTTTAAGAAAAATTGCTGATTTAAGAAACTTTTATGTTTTAGATTTATTACCAAATTTGATATAAATGTACTCAATTTGCTGCATTAATTCCCCCAAACAAGGTTATTGTTAAAACTAAGCTTCTTATCAATTTTCGCCTTTAGTAAATGCCTTTCCAATTTAGGAAGATATTGCAATTTTTCTAAACATTTCTCCACTTTCAATACTTACGCAAATGTGACAATGTCATAAGGATCTATTGCATAAGAAATCAGCTAACTTCGTCGTGGAGTGCGACAAAATCGCTTGTATTACTACAGCACAAGGTGAAGATCATGAGTCTTTTTTTTTTCTTTTTCTTTTCCTTACAGAATAGAATCAGCCGAGCCTCATTCACATTCGCGAGAAAAACCTCACTTCCCCCCCCCCCTTCCCCTTTCCCTCCCTTCTTTTACTTCCAACTTCCTCAAAAATCTTATCTCCCTCTTGGTCCCCTATTTCAGGTCAACAAAATACTCCACCCCCAGGAATGTGGATGGGACAGTTGGGAGAGATTTTTTTTTGTTTTCTTTGTTTATACTAAGTTTTATAGAGGATTCAAGGGTTGGTGACAACAGATTGTTGTGAGGAACGAAATGGCCTACTGGTGTGTGCTTTCAGCAACAATGACCAATAGCAATAAATAGATGGCACATGAGAGGTCTTTAATTTCTGGAAAGGTAGCTGGCTGAAGTGGCGGGTAATCTTTTATTATGTTTGCCTCAGAAAAAAAAATGGAATTCACTACTGGTAGGAATGAATTTTGCAACGTCACAATGAAAAGGTATGTCCCTTTTTAAATCAATATGAAATATATAGCAGAATATGGAATTACCGTATTAAAAGTCGATGTTATATTCAAAGAAAATTAATCAAATGATATCGACATTTTGTAATAAGTTTTTAAGCTGAAAGCTTTTGTAGTTTAAAACACAGCTGAATCAACAAATCTAATTTTATAATTCGCGAGGACCACCTAATCTCTGTGAGGTCAGCACTCTGGTATCACAGGCCAAAAGTATCGGCTTCGAAGCACGCGTTAGGGAAAGATGTTCGTAACGCTTTGTACTCCACGTTAAGAATCTGTAGATCATATCAAGATTAACCGTTATTGTGCAATTATGAGGTAGTTAAGCGTACAAACTATCCAACCTATAACATTTTAAAGCATCTAATTTAGTAGATTTAAAAGTTTCCAAAATGGATATTTTGAGTTCCCGAAACAAAGAAAAAAATTGCATATGCTTAAAAAAAGTATAAATTTTTTCCAAGCTATTTTGAAAAATAAAGCTAAATTTAAATTCTTGATACGTAAAACTTTTATCTTAAGTAATTGTGGAATATAAATCTTTGAACTTGGGGATCAAAGATTGGACAACGAAAATTTGTGACCTGTGAGTAAGGAGAGGTGATAGGAATAAACTTAAAACCTAAGCTATCAAATTGGACCTCAAAGAATCAAAGTGTGAATTGATGAAGATGATTTGAGGATTTTTTTTTTTACATCGAAGTCTTCACAATACTTGAATGCCCTCTACCTGAATGTAATATGCATTTGGCTAATTCCTCATACACTTACCCTGGTTCTCTAAAATACTAACTGACAGGTATTTCGACTGAATCAGGAGATATGATAAAAAAATAAATAACTCACAAGAGTAAGAACTTTTAGTAGTAATATTTCCAAAATTACTTTTTAATACAAATCCCGTCCTTTCATTCCCTTAGCTCTTTTATTTTTTGCCTGATAAAATATCTTAGACAGGATGACTCAATGTACTTACCTACTTATTCATTAATGGTAATTCCATTTAATATACATTTATATTTTTTTTTAACAAACGCTTTGTCAGATAGGAAGGAATCTTTGACACTTTTAATGGGCTTATTATATTTTCATTATGAGATAAGCTTTTCCTGATGACAGGTGTTTTAATCGTGGTGAATGCCTGAAGGGTTAACTTTGTGAACAACATTATTACTAAAATCCAAATATCCAAAATACCATCATCCAAATATCCCCCTCCTCTAATTGTGCCACTTTTCGACTTCATTATATCATAGATTTTTTTAAGGAGAGGTTGGAGGGGGGAGGAGGAAGGAAATTTGGGCAGTCGTAAATTCTGCTTAGAATAGGCCTTGGATTGACAGATGCTAGTGGGAGGGATGGGGACGATTCCACGGGAGACGATTTTTGACATAAATTTTTAAATCACAGTATTTGTTTCTTTTTATTATACCAATACAAAGAGAAAGATATAAATTTAATAATAAAAAAACTTTTAAGAATTTAAGTTATTATTTTAATTTTTTGGCGCGCTCAGAAATGGTGGCGCCTGAAGACTTGATGCAAACCATTCATCGACATTTGATAATTTTTCCACGAAATCGCTACTACCGGTGGTTTGAGGTTATATTTCACTGATAAATATTGAAGTTATATCATTTGTTTATTGCCTTATATAAAAAAAACTAAATATTTATTATTATTTTTCTAACAATATTAATTAAATAAGAAACCACTGTTGGTCAGTTGCACCCGCGATATAAAAGAAATGAAAGTTTGGTTTTCTTAAAGAAATAAATTGGTAATTTTTTGAAACTCAGTAGAAGTAAGAAGAAATAAAAGGAAAACTTGATTCAGTCGCAATAGAAGGTATGTTGTCATTTTAATTTAAAATTAACGTTGACTAAAATGAGTTGCACCCGCGATCAAAATATTAGAATCGCGGGTGTAACAGTTATGACTCTTACGATTGCATTGTTATTTGTTATATATTTTTCATTTATTAAGTTTTTGATAACTTCATATCTTATTTTCTTATTTATAATTACTGATTCCTATTTAATAAGAGTTTATTGTTAATTTTTTACTTTTTTTGTGTAAATAGATCAAATGAAATGGCGGAACAACAGCAAAAGGAGACAGCTTCTCAAAAATATAGGCGAAAACTAAAGGAAAATCCTAAACTTCTTGCAAACCATCTCCGTCGAGAAAAGGTAACCTTTCTCCAAAAATTTCTTTTATATTTGTATCCCAAAAACAAATTGAAAAAGGAAAAACCATGTTAGATGATAGGTGGAAAGGACTAAAAAATATACCAGCCATTCAATCAAAACATTTTTTTCAATTTGAGGAGGGTAAGAGCATTTGTGTTGCACGAACGTCGAAGTCTAATTTGAAAAGCAAATTAGTTTTGACAAATGCTACTAAAAAAAAAAACGTGGAAAAGTTACAAAAAAAGTTACGAAAAAGTTACGCGTTTCTGAAGTTTACAGCGATTCTGAAGATGAACCTTAAGGCTGATAAATCCCCGACTATTCCAAAAAAATAATTTATTTAAGTTACATAGAAAAGTGCTAATTAATGATACAGCATCTATGATCTCATATCTTTAATTTAAAGTTACATGGAAATGTTTATATTCACTACAGTGAGACGTGTTGCACCCCCGATAATTTTACGTTGCACCCGCGACTGGATAAAAAGTGAATAATTTATAATATTTATTTCTTTTAATAATTTTATTTAAGTAAATAATTAGTTTGTTTTGTATTCTTTTAAAGAATGTAAAAATAATTTAATAAATATTCCATAAGTAACAGACTTTTTTCATTCTAGCATCATGACCTTTAATGGTGGGCCGATTTCGTTGCACCCGCGATAGCACTTTGAACCTCTCCTGAGTCTATTTATACATTTTATTAAATGTTTTTTTATATTAATTTTTGTAAAACAGATTACAATGTAATCCTGTGACTAGTCATTTCTTTCAAAAGAGTTTTTATTTTCTTAGTAAGAAGCCTTGAGTGAGTCTAAATGTTGCACCCGCGAGTACGGAATCGCCCATGGGGGAAAACTACAAAATTGAAACTATATTTAGAGGTCGGGGATCCCAAAAAGTAAATGCAGACAGAGACAGTTCACCAATTAACGTACCTCTGAAGCCAGTCATTATCGTACCTACAATAAAATTCAAGTGGGTATGTAATGGTTTATCTCAGATGTAGTTGAAACATGCATTATTTAAAATGTATGAACTAAAGTTGAAAACATTTCTTTAAAAGAGCAACGAAATGCAAATTTCAGCATTTTTTTTTTTTTTTTACCCCAACCTGTTCTAGAGAGTTGGTTCTCTCACATATGTACACAAAGGCAGGTGCTAGTTCACAAAGTCCTTCCTTTCCACTCCCAGCTGGGAGTTTATATATAAGAACTAAAAAAAAAAAAAAATAGCATATTGCTTTGTCAATTAGAGTATTTTATTTGTCAAATTCTATCTATAACTTGTTTTTCTATTTAAGTGAACACATTTTCTATTTTTAGTAATCTTTTCATTGGGCAATAATTTACTGTTTGGTCTCTCAATTTCTGAAAAATACTTTGCTTTTTAAATATTAGGCATCTAATATCAGATCCTAAAATTGTTTTTTTAGAATTCAGTTGACCCTTTCCTATACTACCTTTGTGTTTCAGTTTGAAAATTTTTTTTTATTATTATTGAGTGGTTAAAATTAAACTGACGGTACTCAGAGGCTCATAGCGGAGGTTCTACTGAACAGATCCGAATGAAAATGCGCAATACAGTCAAGGCAACTGGGCTGCATCTAAATTTATTAGTTCAAAACTAAAATAATATATTTTACAATTTTCCAAAATGAAGATCCAATTTCTACGGTAAGTGTAAAAAAATCTGATAAACAGCAAACTTCTTGCCTCAATACTCAATTCACTAGGGGATAAAACGCTTCAAATAAAGGTGATCTTCCTCCGAACAGCTAACATGTGTCCTTTGAAATGTATTTCGTCTGCGACGTTGCCATAGTAACCAATGAAACCCAATAGAGCCTTCCCTCCACGTAATGTGTAGCGAGGCTGCCAGATCAGCAATTTTTCGACTTCGGCTGCCCTTTAGAATTTCTGCTTTAAAATAATTTCTAAATGGAATTTTTGCAAGATAATGATATCATATGAAGGCTAGACAGCTATTTTATTAGTTTGAAGTACTATTTTGTTCTGAAAATAAATTTGTATAATTTAAACTCATTATCTAAAAGATCGTGTTCGAAACTTCATTTAAATAGTGATAGCTGAAGTTTAATACAATTTTTTTGAAAAATGATTTAAGAATTCAAATCTGCTTTAACTATTATAATGTTACGAATTTTTGTATATTTGTAAATATTTCGTAGTGCTAATTTTGTAAATAGATAAATTTCTCTACATTTCGCATAAGACAATGCAATGGTTTGTTTCCCTGCAGTGAGGATATCAACGCTTGATAACGGGTTTTACAGAGGTAACTCTGGGAAGCGAGTTTCAAGGGGCAGGGCATTTAACATTATGGTAATGGGAATCTCGCCGAATTGGCGAGATATATAGCCAAGTTGGCGACGGTTTTGGTGACTAATTTTTGTCACCAAATTTGGCGAGAAATCGCCAAATGTCGCCAAACTTGGCGACATTTTCGGTACATGTATCCCATGTACATGTATAAGGACTTTTCGACTCCAATCTGGAAAGTTCTCCAAATGTCTATCTCTGGAAAGTTCACGTATGTTCTCAGGTCACCCTATAAAAGCTCAGGAGAGCGGGTGATGGAGTTAGTTGTCTCTCAACGTTCATTGTGAGAGCTGTATTCCTGACTTGAGTAGCTCTTGAATTTTGAGTCACTGAGTTAGTTGACTGGAGATACTGAGCATTCCAAAGCGAACTGTTTTGCATTGTCTTTTGCGGCGATTTAGCAGTTGTTTGTCAAGTTTTTAACTGCTGTTTTGTGCTCTATTGAGGTGAAAAAGAGCTGTATTGTGTCTACTAGAACGAGAAGTTCTGGAGCTGTAAGAGAACTGTGAAGAGTTATTTTGGAATAAATTTCTGTAAGTTTTGATCTGATTTTGGCTTCAAATCTTTCGAACCCGTACAACGCAACAACTGGTGTCAGAAGTGGGATGTCTTTCCGTCATCAGATTCGAACTTCCGGTACAGCACGCCGTTTCGAATATGGAGTCAGTCCCAGAAGGCCCAATATTGCTTTGTCGTAGGACTAAAGGTGGAAATGTCCTGCCAAGTAGGTGTCGCATTCGAACACTCCTTTAAATCGATTAAAGGCTTGATGTCAGTATCTCCCAATTGGTCTTTTCTGACTTCTCCGTCACTCCAAGGGTCTGGATCCGATGAAGTTGAAGATGTAACTTGGCGTATTACCGGATTGAACAGTCCGTAACTCGCCTCAACCCTGGAACAGTATCGGCAGCTCTCTGGGCAGGCGTCTGCATTTCCATGTGATGATCATTTCCGATGACGGATATCGATGTCATACTCTTGGAGTCTCTCTATCCATCTGGCTATCTGACCTTCAGGATTCTTGAAATTTAGAAGCCAGGTCAACGATGCATGATCCGTACGGAGCAGGAATTTTCTACCGTAGACGTAATGATGGAAATGCTCTACGGATTTAATTATGGCGAGCAACTCTTTCCTGGTGACACAGTAATTCCTCTCCGGTTTAGATAGGCACTTGCTCCAATATGCTACAACTCGTTCTTGGCCGTCTATTTCTTGGGACAAAACAGCACCGACACTCTCGTTGCTCGCGTTCGTGTCAAGAATGAATTGTTTATCGGGCTGAGGATACGTCAGGATAGGTGCAGATGTTAAAGCCTCCTTCAGTTGGTCAAATGCATCCTCACAGTCTTTCGTCCACAAGAATGTTTGCTTGCTCTCTGTCAGTCTGTGAAGGGGTCTTGCGATGTAAGAAAAGTCCTTCACGAATCTGCGTGGAAAGCGAACTCACGTTGGTTGAGTTCCAAGGGTTCCTTGAAAATGCCGCCTAAGCAGGATCAGAAAAAGAAAGACCCCACTTCTGACACCAGTTGTTGCGTTGTATGGGTTCGAAAGATTTGACGCCAAAGCAGATCAAAATTTGCAGAAATTTATTCCAAAATAACTCTTCACAGTTCTCTTACAGCTCAAGAACTTCTCGTTCTAGTAGACACAATACAGCTCTTTTCACCTCAATAGAGCACAAAACAGCAGTTAAAAACTTGACAACAACTGCTAAATCGCTGCAAAAGACAATGCAATACAGTTCGCTCAGTATCTCCAGTCAACTAATTCAGGGACTCAAAATCCAAGAACTCACTTCAGTCAACTATCGGACTCAGCTAACAACTAGCTCCGTGACTCAAAATCAGTCAACTAACTCCAAGTCAGGAATACAGCTCTCACAATGAACGTTGAGAGACAACTAACTTCGTTGGTTTATGGTCCGAATACGTAAGTCACCAAATTCTAAACCTAGAGTCGTTCATTAAGACAGGTTAGCCCCTTACTATGGCCATAGATTGTAATCCCCATAGTTTGTAATCCCCCTAATGTACAAAGTGTATATAGTTATTAAGACCATGGTCACATGAGTATATAAATTTTTACGTTTATTGTTTATTTAATTATTTATTCAGTAATGTTCCTGTCTTTAAATTAGTAAGTTTTATAGTTTAGTTATGAACACAGAGTGTTTGCTATTGCAGAGCTTGAGCCTTCTTTCCGGGAACTGTACTGCCCGGGAGTCCTTGGGAGGGGGGCAATGTTACGAATTTTTGTATATTTGTAAATATTTCGTAGTGCTAATTTTGTAAATATATAAATTTCTGTACATTTCGCATAAGGCAATGCAATGGTTTGTTTCCCTGCAGTGAGGATATCAACGCTTGATAACGGGTTTTACAGAGGTAACTCTGGGAAGCGAGTTTCAAGGGGCAGGGCATTTAACATTATGGTAATGGGAATCTCGCCAAATTGGCGAGATAGAGCCAAGTTGGCGACGGTTTTGGCGACTAATTTTTGTCGCCACATTTGGCGACATTTTCGGTACATGTATCCCATGTACATGTATAAGGACTTTTCGACTCCAATCTGGAAAGTTCTCCAAATGTCTATCTCTGGAAAGTTCACGTATGTTCTCAGGTCACCCTATAAAAGCTCAGGAGAGCGGGTGATGGAGTTAGTTGTCTCTCAACGTTCATTGTGAGAGCTGTATTCCTGACTTGAGTAACTCTTGAATTTTGAGTCACTGAGTTAGTTGACTGGAGATACTGAGCATTCTAAAGCGAACTGTTTTGCATTGTCTTTTGCGGCGATTTAGCAGTTGTTTGTCAAGTTTTTAACTGCTGTTTTGTGCTCTATTGAGGTGAAAAAGAGCTGTATTGTGTCTACTAGAACGAGAAGTTCTGGAGCTGTAAGAGAACTGTGAAGAGTTATTTTGGAATAAATTTCTGCAAGTTTTGATCTGATTTTGGCTTCAAATCTTTCGAACCCGTAACAACGCCACAATATGTTTTGAACCTCAATCAAATTGATTGGAAAAGAAAATGAATTTTGCTAGATTTTTAAATGTAAAAGTTTTTAGAAAAATTGCGATTTTTTTCTACTTTCAATGTAAAAAAAATTCAATTAAAACTATTATTCTAGAAACTAGATGGAGGTTCATAACATAAAGAATGATATTACAATCAATTTCCTACCAAAATTTCTTTTCTTGGCTCCATAAAACTCGAGTAATCACTTCAAAAATATGCTCATAACAAGTTAAATGTTAATAAATTTTTGAATAAACTGAAATATTTTTCATGTAAACATCATTACTAATTATGTACTTTTAAGTGCAAGAAAATCCGATTTTTAAAATGATTTTAAATAAAAAAGTTCAAATGTGTTTGGACATGATTATGGAATGTGTGTGGTGGGAAGAGAGTAGTTGGGAAGTCGCATGTTTCCGGCTGCACTAACATTTTCGACTGTGGGTCGCCACTGCATGCGGCCAAGGTTTCCGTGGGAAAAAATAGTCCGAAATGTTGCCGATAGGGGGAGTTGTAACGATGTAAAAAGTAAGATAACCGTTTCAAAAATCAAACTGAATTATTTATTTATTTATTTACACACCTGTGTGCCCTATAAGTACACTTTGCCGGTCAATAATATACTGAAAGCATACCACAGCGTTAACAACGGCCGCACGCAAAGTATCAGTAAGAAGGTTGAAGACATGGCGGACGATGTTGGTTTTCAAGTCTGCTTCATTAGTTACACGCCCTTGATAAAAGCGATCATTGAAAAACTCCTCAGCCGCAAGATTTTAGATCTGAGAACCTTACCTTGTCGTAGTGAATGGGGCTGTTGTTACACGGCATAAGGATTAATGGAATCTCGTATGCGGCAATTCTGTGTGTTCACAGCTTCATCTACATGAAACCGAGTCTGTTTACAAGATGGCAATGGCAAGAACTCATCCACTTGCAACTTCGTCAGAAAACGCAAGGCAAAATCGAGACGTGCCGAGTAGTTTCCAAATGTAGCACAAAATGTATCTTATAAGGGTACAACTTCGTAATTTTGCGTAAAATCATGCGTACGGTATGTCCAGTGCTCAAATCACTGAGCAACCACTTTACAGTAGCATATGAAAAGCTTGCAAATGCTTCAACTGTTGCAATTACAACTAACTTCTTATTCGCCGGCTCAGTTTTCACATAACCGTCATCTTTCCAATGCAACATCTACTAGAGGACCGGTTTCGAACCATACGTATCGCTATCAAAGCGAAATTACTCATTTGAATATGGTTTAAGCAGTACAGTGCCATCTATTGGTAAAATTTCAAACTATTTTTTCCGACGGAAACCTCAGCCGCATAATCTACGTAACGTGTATTTAAAATTTCATTCAGATCCCTTTAGTAAAACCGATGCTATGAGCTTTCTGAGTACCGTCAATTTAATTTTAACCACCCTGTATTTCTGGACTTGGAAGAAATAAAACTTTACTTTTTTGTATCTTTGTGTTGTCTTTTGGTTTCTCTGTTTGACACATTGTCTTGTGAATACAGAGATAATTAGTTGGATTTTAAAACATAAAAAATAAAAATATAATTTTTTTGTATTATTACTTTTTTTTCTCAACATGAGTGTGCTTGGTATCAAATAAAAGCAACAGAGTAAAAGATTTCAAAAATATATTCCGCGAGTATTCTTTTAATTATTCTCAAAGAAAAGTTAATACATAATTATTAGCATTTCATTAGGAAATGCAATCAACATTTAGGAAAAATTAATAATTTTAACAAAAATCTAGCACTCTTGCACACCCAATCCAACACAATTAGCATACCATCATTTACAGTGTAAAGAGTTGAAATTAATTCACTCCTACCAATACAAACATAATTTTACAACCTAATTATAAATAAGCGAGTCATTTATCCGGTTTAATCAAAACCAAACATTTATCTTGCAAATAATAATTACCAGACCTGTAGTTGTAAATATAATCTTGTGTATTATTTCTGGAAAGTTCTTTCTGTGTGACAATCCTTTTTACTCCCTTTATACAAAACCAAAATTGATGAGTGATGCTGGACAGAACTATGCGAGAGGACTCTATGTAGAGGATACTCTATGAGAGAGAACTCTTTTTCCCTCTTTATAAAAAATCAAAAATGAAAAATACCAGTTTAAAGGAAAAACCGATCAAACTGAGAATCATGGATATTTTCACAACTGTCTTAGGTTTACGAATAATTAGCTGAAGTGTTGAGACTCAAACAATTGTGGCCTGGTACAACTTTGTTCATATTGGTGACAATGTATGGCTGATTGCAATCCATAATAAATAGAAAAACAACACAAGACAATATATGTTTATTAGAATTTAAAGTGTGTAATCAATATAATTGAATATTTGTGTCCCAATATTTTGGAAACATTCTGTAGTATCGTAATACCTTTCAGTAATAATAATTCAAATTTGATTATTATTTTTAACATGTCAAGTTAGTTCATCTAAACAATCAAAGTCATATAAATCATCTTCACACAACATGAAGCTAATTACAATCCATAGAGAGAATTGAAAAACTACAAGTGTGTAATCAATACATTAAATATTTGTGTCCCAATATTGTATAAACATTCAGATATATAAAACTAAAAAAATTTAAATTATATTTTAAGAAAAAGTTGTACTGTATTATGCAACAAGGAAACTCAAGCCATCAGTAGCATAATTGTTTTTAAATTAGCCTCAGATTAGTTTTGTAAATTTTTGCTAAAATTTTTAATTTGAACCTATTATCTTTCTAAACAGGTTAATAAACATTAATGACATCCCCTTTTACTTACTCATTGTCATAGTAATCCAATAACACCAAACATAAAGAGTTGTTACTAACCAAACTCAGTAGCTACTGAGTGGGAAAACACCACACATTAATATTTATACATTCTTTGTTTCAAAATTAATCAATCAGCAATAAAGCCATAGTAGGATCATGGACTGATACCCAAAAGATTTTTTATTGGATATAAATATTAATACAACTGCAAAAATTATCATTACCCCGAAAAGTTTTTTAACTCTAAACCATGTTTCCTCCGATTAATTACCATGCTTGGTGATTGGTTTCTATTTTGCCAACTTTTATAAAATGGAGGAAAGCTCAATCCAGCAATCCTATGGAGATCACTGGTTTTGCGGTAAACATAGTTAAGAGCGGGGGGAGGGATTTCCCTTTAGAGGAAAATTTGTCAAGATTTTAATTTCTATTAGCGAAAATTTTAAGTATAATTTTAGGAATTTTGGAGAGCAATAAAAATATTAGGGAATATCAATTTTAGGGCAAATGTGACACCTGCGTTTGTTGCAAAAAAGTCTGTCTCGTGTTCTCTCACAATATTGTTATTGTAAAATGAGAAATTAAACTACAAACACTAATATGTTTGAAGCTGGTAAAATGTGGCAACTATTTTCATTGTATTTTTGATAAACAGCTTTTGTAACACAATATTACACAAAAAAGAATCATTTACAGGGGAAGGGAGGGTTGTCACATAATACAGTATGACTGATAATTTTATTAATAACATTGAACATAATAAAAGGAAAAACAAATAATCATTGATTTAAAAAAAATACTTTAATCATAATCATGAGATAACAATTTCTTTAGCCCAAATAAAATGTATATAAGCAATTGTTCCTAAAAGCATTGCTTTGTATTTACTTATATAATAAGTACTAACACATAAAGTTGACAAATATCAAATTATCTTATGCAATAACATAAGCAATATATAGCTGAAGAAGAAAAAATTAACTTACAACTAAATTTTGTTATCAAAAGTTTAAATATACATAAAAATAAGTCAAAAAAGAATATTCTAAAACTTAAATTATTTATTCAAGTAATCTTAAAAACAATTCACAAACACAATACTGTAAATACAAAATACAAATAGTTTACTGTAAAAACTAGCATTTTTTAAAAAAATTATAAAGAAAACAATTATAAAATTTTATACATCTCACAAATATGTTTTAAATCTGTTGACATTATTTAACAAATGTTGGATACTGTTCCAAATGTTGGATACTGTTCGTAAAAAGCTGCTTTAGAAAAATATATGTAATACAACAAAAGTAAAAATTATCACTAATAATATATTTTTCAAAATTTCGCAGGAACAATACTATACTTTCAAATATATATTGTAATAATACTGTAATATAAAACTCACAACACATAATCATATTATCACGATATTTATCAAAATTTGAAATACTATGCATCAAAAAATTCTTAAAAGAAATATTTATATTTCAAACTGAGAAACCCCATTCTTCATTAAATAATCTATACAAAAACTCACATGCACAATACTATAATTAATAAATATTATGTTGTAGAAGCCAAACTAGTTCATTCCAGTTTTTGCTAGATCAACTATTCATCCAAAGCTTGTTAGGTCAAACTACTTTTTTCTAAGCCACACTATACTACCTTGAAAGCACCAAGAACAAACAGGTTATTCTAAAAACTGTATTCATATTTTTCATTGCAGTCAAAACATAACAGAAAACTTATGCTTAATTAAAAGGGAACAATTTAATAAAAATGTGGCTATTGCACTTTTCAATTAATTTTTATCCAAAATTATATACTTTTTGAAATAATTATTCTACAGTTGTTAAAGTATTTTCTTGTTTATCCAGGCAAAATGATTTGATTCCAGGCTGAACAAATTTGTAATTAAATCAATTAGACCCAAGAGTTATAAGTGCAAACTATTTGCTTTCTAGTTAAGAGCAAGTGCACCTTTGAAATAACTGAACTGCCATGAATGTAAAAAAACAAGTTTGGTTTAGAAAAAAATAGTTATTATGATTTTCTAAGGATAAACATGGATAATATTAAAAAAAGAAAAACTAGTTTACAATAAGTATAAACTTGATAGGTCTAAATCACACTATTTTACACTTAAATAGGATATGATCAGCAACATATGCATTGCACAGAAAATAAAACATTTTACAAATTTGCTGAAGTAAGCTTGTTAGTTTAAAAAGAAACTATATAAAAACACTCTTAAAAAGATATATGCAAGAAAATAAAAATCCTTGAAATATACAAAAGTTATCTCTATTTTTATAAATATATATAAAAACATTTTATGTAGAGATATATAAATACACTCATTTCATTATCATAACTTAGTAATATAAATATAATAGCAACAAAAATATAAATTTGAAAGACAGGAAGCTAATACCAAAGCTCTAAAGTTTTGATGTCAAAGAAAATGAGCTAAATTGTGCATAAATAAAAATGTGTTACAGTTAATAAAATTTCACTTCTATGTCATAAAAATAACTTTGGTTGTACACAATGACACAACTAGGATAGCACAATCCACAAAATTCCAAAAACATAATTTCTGTAAATATTAATTGGACTTCCATTAATTTACATAAAATCTGTAACATATCATGATAGTGGCACTTCAAAAAAATTCACTCTTTAAATTGAATTTGTTTCTGTATAGTTACCAAGTTTAATACAAGAAGTTGCAAAACTCTCACAAATAACTTCAACACAACTAGGATAGACATTGCACAATCCACAAAATTCCAAAAACATAATTTGTGTAAAGATAATTTTTGGTTAATATTAATTGTTCCTCCATTAATTTACATAAAATCTGTAACATATCATGATATTGGCACTTCAAAAAAATTCACTCTTTAAATTGAATTTGTTTCTGTATAGTTACCAAGTTTAATACGAGAAGTTGCAAAACTCCCACAAATAACTTCAACAGACACGACATTCAACTATAATAGTCATAGAAATAAAGGATATATGGCACTTCACATTAGAATATAAAAAGAAATCTCATAAAAATCAACTTCATTAACAGCTTTTAAAACTATATGACTTTTAAACTTTTGATTAAAACAAACAATTTTCTAGGAATAACCAGGAGTGCAGAATAAGTTTTACCATATGATAAAGAGGAAAACTATGAACTGCAGCAAAAACTTTCTTAAATTAATTTACAAAATTCGGGATAATAATTTTTCCAATATAGTGATTCTTCACCAAGTATTATTTCCTGCGACAGCAAACTTTATATTGTACAGTAACTCTATTGGCTTTCTCTCTGTGCAATAAGTACATGAGGACAGTGCATTCAAAATGAAGCAAACTCATTTTAATGAAACTAGTTCAAATTTAAAACATTTTATTACAAGCACTTAACCTGGGAGAATATTTGTCTGAAAATATTATTGGCATGGTCACATGCGATCCGATTTTCAAATACAATCAAACCCTGTTAACAAGAACTCACATGATATGAAACCCCACTTAATGTGAAGTAAAAGCAGTTCTCCGTACTTAAAACTTAATGTTAATTTATTCGTTTAACACGAAATTCGGTTAACGCAAACAATTTCAGCGGCTTCATCAACTGAAGTTTGACTGTAGCAGGTTAATTGTGTGCTTCAAAATATTGCTAATTTTGATGAGTTTTTCTAGAATAGCTCCAAACCATTTTGTACACAAAGTCCCCGGTAGATGGCAGTAAGCCAAATCCTAGGTTTCCAGATCTTGTTCCTCAGTTGCTATTTACAAGTTGTGGTGCTAGGTTTAGGCACACACATTACAGATTTTGCAATTTTCTTAAAAAATCTTAATTAGAAATTAGTTTAGTCTACACTGAATTAACCTGTTCAGATATGAATTAAATTTTATTTGAAAACTATTTTAAAACTTAACAAATAAATAGTCCCACTTACCTGGAAAGTCAGGAATATAGTCACATAAAGAAGAAAACAGAATTGTCTCCCCCTCCCCCTAAATTGTCAGAGAAATGTATCTTTGGATTGGTAATTATGTCTGCAAAACACAAAATGTTCAGTAATTTATAAGCTATCACTGTCACCCCCTCTCATATAAAAACATACAAACTTATCTGCCCAAGCCAACACCCAGCATTATCTAAACAGCAACATGCAAACTTACAGAAAAAAATATTTCTTATTACTTGACATCGGCTTAAATTTAACAATCATTATTAAGTGTTTACGATGGCGGATACAGCGAGGGGCGGGTAGGGCAATCGCCCCCTCCGTTGTTTAGGGTAAAATAGAAAAAAATAAAGACGACAATGAATATTTTGTGTTGTTTATAATGACTGTAATAAACAAAAGGCTAACACTGGCATCCAAAACTAACATATTTAATTTATATATATAATAAATGAATGAACATTTGAAAGATTTGAATTAAAAATAAAACCAATAGACTATATTATTTTTTCCACTCACGTTTTAATGCATACTTCTCTCAGGCTATGGAAGTAGTCAATTAAGATTTGACGAATCCGTACTGAACATTTTTTATATGAATGTTCTCATCCCAAAAATTGGAGATGAAAAAGCCAAGTGTAAAGCAAAACAGCAAAGTGCTCTGCAAAATATATCAGACAAATTTGGTTTAATTCTTGATGATCATGGAATGGAAGAATAGAAGTTTGTTAAAAAGTGCACTTCAAGGTAAATATGAAGTTTGGTACGAGTTTTGGAAGAATGATTTGGTAAAAAAACACACAGAAGTCTTAGAATTCTTGAAGAAATGCAATTCAGATGTTTACCTACAAATCTGCAAACTTCTCGCCCATTAAGCTATGTTCCCCGTAAGTGCTGCTTCAGCAGAACATAATTTTTCGTAGTTGAAGTGAATTAAAACTTGACTTTGAACGCTGAAACTAAAGAGATACTTTTAAGACTAGCATCACATTCATAGAGACATATACATTGTATAAATAATGTGATTGACAAATTTTCAAAGAAACCAAGACGGGTTGATTTTTCCTTTTGCACTTCTTTTAAAAATTGGTAGTTATAAAAAAGTAAAATAATGTTTTTGTAGTTTCAGGGTGTTTAGCAGCTTGGAACTTCAAAAAAAGGGACTAAGGGACCAAAAATTTAAAAAAAAGGGACTTTTAAACAAAATTTGTTTTTATAGTATAGAAAAAAATGCTTAGTATTCAGTACTTACAATTAAAGGGGTTGAATTAAAAATTATTTGTCCAAGTGCAAACTTTGCATTCCAAACGTTCATCTGGAGTGCACATTAAAAAGAAAAGAATTAATTATTGACTGTATATTACAAAAAAAAACACAGAGAATTATGATTACCACATTTTTAAAATTGTAAACATACAGAACGCAAATAACAATTTTGAAGTGCAAATTTCACCTTTGCATCGGATTATTTCAACACATTATTGAACACTAGAATTCTTAGGATCTGCAGAAAACCTATATTTAACACCAAAAATTCCTGTTAATACAATAATACAACACGCCTTTAAAATTATTATAACACGTGTTTGTGGAAAATAAAATTAGAAGGTCAAAAGTTGGCCAAAGTTTAAACTTTCAGAGCTCTACACCTATTAGAAGTCACTATTTGTGAAAATATTAACAAAATTCATTAGAAAACAAATTAAAATTTTAACATTCTTTTTGTCAATAGTCCAATTAGAATGCTAAAACTACTTGTGTCGAAAATTTCAGAACTGTAGCCCAAATAGAAATAGTTTTGCAAAATATTTGTTAATTAAGTAAAAAATAACTAAATAAAAAATTAAAATTCTGTTTTTCTAAAGTTCAATTAGAAGGCCAAAACTATTTAAGTTGAAATTTTCAGAGCTTTAGCCTATTAAAAATCATTCTGTAAAATATTTATTAATTAAAAAAAATAATTAAAAAAGAACTAAATAAAAATTTAAAATTTTATTTTCAATTAGGAGGCCAAAACTACTTTAGTTGAAAATTTAAGAGCTGTAGACCTATTAGAAACCATTTTGTAAAATATTTATTAATTAATTAAAAAAGTTAATTAATGAAAAACTAACAAAAAATTTAAAATTCTGTTTTTCAAGAGTTCAATAAGAAGGCCAAAATCACTTATGTTGAAAATTTTAGAGCTGTGACCCTATTAGAAGTCGTTTCGTAATTTTTTTTTTAACTAAGAAAATTAATTAAAAATAACTAATTAAAATTTTAACATTCTGTTTTTCAAAAGTTCAATTAGAAGTCTAAAACTACTTATGTTGAAAATTTCAGAGCCGTATCTCTGTTTGAAGTCATTTTGTAAAAAAAAATATAATAATTAATTAAAATATTAATTAAAAAATAATTAAAATGCTAACATTCTGTTTGATAAACATAAAATTAGAAGGCCTAAACTTCTTATGTTGAAAATTTTAGAGCTCTACTCCAATTTTAAGTAGGCTTCTATAGATCCACAGAGCCACAGACAGACACACAGCTTGTTTTATTATTCTAGATTAAACTTTAATTTGAAAAAATTTTGATCGCATTTATCAATATACGATATTGATCGGTCATGTAGTAAAGTACTAGACAAAACTTTAAAAAAATTTTTAAAAAAAACACGTCAGATCGAAAACAGTCCACGTAATACATATTTAATTATTAGATACATTGAACACAATTTAAAAAAAAAAAAAAATCTAATTGCATTTATTAACAAATAATCTTGATCGGTCATGTGGTCAAGTACTAGACGAAATTAAAAAAAAAATAACGTAAATCACGTGGTACAAATATATTTTTAAAAAAAGGGACTAAGGGACCAAACGTTAAAAAAAGGGGACAAAAGAGACCAAAATAAAAAAAAGGTACTTTAAGGGACTAAGGGACCAACGCTAAACGACCTGTAGTTTAAATATAAATTTGTTTTATTAAATACGTTGGAAATTATTGTTCTAGGAAGTTATCCCATGGTATAGTAATATAACATAACAATAAATTTTATATAAACTTTCGAACAGCTCAAAAGTAAAAAAATGTCCCCCCCCCCCCCTCGCGTAATAAAACTCCGGATCCGACCTTAAGTGTTTATTAATTTTTGAACTTTAGGACAAAAAGCAATATTTTAAAAACTATCAAGAGTCATACATTTTGAAGAGAAAAAAATCTAGACATAAAATATTTTTAAACTTTTGCAATTCTGGAAATAAGCCAGTTCCAAATCTAGTTAATCTAAAAGAAATGCAGTTTGTAAAATGTTTCATTCTTACTATGTATAAAATAGCTTTACAAACAATTAAATGAAGATAATTTAAATAATTCCTTTATTTGTTATTGAAATATTTTGAAAATGATATTAAATTGCTAAATGCACTTTAGCTATCAACGAAGAGCAGTCAAACGGGCAATAAACTAAATATTGTTATTAATTATATCAAAAATCAACACATAGCATTTTAACGAAAGTTTATGTAAAATTTTAGAAAAATTCTGCACACAAAAAATAATTTTCTGTGAAAAAGTTGGTAAAGAAATTTTCTGCACTCCTGGATACCTACAATTTTAAAAGTAGGTAATAGTTATTTTTCTTGACTTACCTAATGTAATAATTATTTAGTGTATGATTTAATAGTTTCACAAATTTACAAAAAAACTCCTTCAGAACGAGGAACAAGCTACAATTAATATTTTTAAATAACATATTATAAGTATGCCATAAAGCAAAAAAAAAAAAAATATCAATAATTTACTATAATACAAAATATATATTGGCTAATGAAGAATAACTTCATTCTCTCAAAACTTCGGAATACAAACACAAATATATATATAAAAAATTCTTTTTCTTTGGATACCATGCATATGTTAGTATTTTTTAATAAACTTATATTTAATATACCATATTTTAATAGATCTGTTTTAACTCACCGGAAATTACTATAAATGAAATAAAAGGTTGATAAAAAAATATATTAATTTCATAAATTAAAAAAATTTTGATTCATAAAAAAACTACATATTACAAGATTCTCACATTAAAAAAAAATTCAGAAGACATGACTTGGTATTTTTAAAAATACCAAGTTAAGTTGATTAAAAATTAACACACCTCTGTGTGATACTAGTGACTAATGCAGGGCAAACAATAATTGCAATCACTTTGAATGCATTATGCATTTATTAAGCTTATCTCCATGTACTTATAGCGTCTTTTAGACCTATATCTACTGTCTTTTAGCCTTATTTCTAAATTCTTTTAAACTCATTTTAAGTGTCTTGTAGATCCCTTTATAATATCTTTTAGAGACAATATGGTCTTTTTTAAACAATAACAGAATATATTGACTCAATCTGTATAAATGTAAATAGGAATCATTGCTAGATAATAGCAATTATACATTTGAGCATAGTTCTAACTCTATTAAAATAATTATCGATTGTGCTTACTTTTAAACACATTACAACTTCATTACCATAAAAAGAGACCTTAAAACGGTCATTACTTCAAAAGTATCATTTTATAAATTTAGACGGAATCTTCCATTGACATCAACAATGGATTAATATACTCAAAGCCTTCAAACTCGCTCTGATCAATTCTATCAATCACGTTTTGATCATCGGGAGTCAAAATAACCAATTCCTCTGTAAATTGTCTATCAAAATAAAACAAATCTCTATCAGATTTTAGTATTGGCTTGTACGGCGGTGTTATCTGCTTATTTTCCAAACGAATCCAATCAATACTTGCAAAGAACTTATGGGATGTAATATCAGCAAACCCTGACTGAGGATCACTCCCTAAACGCTCAGCTGGAGTCTTATTCAGAAAGCCTTTAAGGACATTTTTAGCACGAACTGAAAAACTGCGTGGCATTCGAATAGTTTCTTCAAGAATCACCTGATAAAGATAGTCTTCAGAGTTCTGGTCAGGATTTTCAGCTGCCCCTGTAATACTAAAAGGTGAACGCCCTGCTAGCAGTTCAAACAATAAAACGCCAAGGGCCCACCAATCAACCCCAAAAGAATAATTTTCTCCTCGTAAAATCTCTGGCGCTATGTAATTAGGAGTTCCACAAAAGGTGCTGGTAGTATCCCCAATTTCAATGCCTTCTTTGCACATGCCATAATCTGTCACCTTAATATGTCCTTCATGATCTAACAATACATTGTCAAGTTTCAAATCTCTATAAATTATGCCTTTCTCATGGAGATAATTTAAAGCCAAGGATATTTCTGCAGAGTAAAATGCTGCATGTTCTTCAGGTAAACGTTTTTTGTGTTGCATGTGAAACATCAAATCCCCTCCACGCACAAACTCTATCACGAAGAATAGACGGCTTGGAGTTTGAAAACAGGAATGTAGACCAACTAAAAAAGGATAATTGGAAGCACTTTCAAAAACCTGCTTTTCAGTCTGAATCCAATCTATATCTGCATCATTAGAAATAAGCTCTTTTTTAATGACTTTCATAGCATAAATACGTTTTGTGGATCGAAGCTCGACCATTAATACTTTGGCATATGAACCTCGTCCGATTACTCCCAGTAAATTAAAGCTATCTAAGGTATATACATGTGATTCATGGTCAAGATCATTGGGAATGGTATCAAGTCCATATTCAATTTTGTCTTCATAAGTTGGGGTACTTTCATTCCTTGCACGTATATTCTTTCCAAGCAAGCTCATTTTACTTACAAGCCCATCATCGTCTGAACTTGTGCTTTCAGGAACAACAGTGCAGTCAACAATTATTAATTTGTGGCACTTCTTGTGTACCAATAGATTGCAATTTATACATTTGAATCCTTGCCTTCCTAAACCCCAGATCCTATCAGAACAAAACGCACAAGAAGCTCTTTTATTGAATCTTTTGGCTTGAAACATATGCCCGTTCACCTTGTAAAACTTCTTCCAAAGTTTGACACCTGTTCGATAGATCGACTTATCTTCGCCAATACAAGGCAAACCTGGCTTATGAGGAACACTGGGGAATATATGGACGGTAAGTTCAGAATCATGATTTGCTTCATACAAATGAAATGCTTCATTCAACTCTTCCTGTGAAGATATTGTGCATGGATCGTTCTCCTCATCAATCCATTTCACAGTGAAAGGTTGATCTAAAGTAAAATTACATATTTCCCGTATTAAAGCACGAAATTCCTCAAATTTCATTGAGGGAATTATGTAAGTAATCATCACTTCTCCACGACACACAGTTCTTAGTCTGATTTCATTTTTTTGAGCCATTTTGAGGCCAGGAAAGAGACTGAATAGGAACTTTAACCTGATTACCTTTGTGAAGCCCACAATTTACAACCTGGCAATGATTGGATGGGATGAAAAAATAAATTGTGCGCCTTAAAAATATGTCAGGTCAATATATATGCATAATTTTTCACACACTAAAATTTGTTTACTATTAGTGACACATTGGGAAGATGAAATCAAAATTTTAAAAAAGAAATGTTGCCACTTCGTTACAATATACAAAGATTACATAAACAAAGAATTATAGATATTTTGCAGATACGTCACAGAAAACAGTTCTCCTTAAATCATAATGTCACAACGACCATATGGAATCATGATATGTACTTGAATTTGAAATTTTGAAAATACTTTATTAAATGTATAACTAGTTACGTTTTTGTTATTAATAACAAAAGAAACACTCAAAATAGTGTCTATTGCACTTTTATATTTACTACCAATGGTGTAGTGTAAAATAAAAGGTTGAGGAGAAAGTTAATATACGGGTTTTTTATGGGTCATACGGGTTTTTTCACCTGATATATTTACTTATAATGATACTGTCGTCCATTATTTCTCGGCATATAGCCGTCCATTTATTGGGTTCTTGATGCAATGCACTAAGAAGTCAAAACAATACTTTTTATGTAAGTTTATGTACAGTGGCGGCTCGTGGGCATAAAAAGTGAGGGGGCCCAAATTAACAATTGCATGTCATGGGGGGGGGGGGGAAGAGACATGCAAATATCAAGACACATGAATTTCATGTAATTTTGTAAATGTTACTTAAATATATATGGGAAAACAGAACTACAAGATTATTAAACAGTTAAATTATCTAAGCATACTGATATCTAATAAAATAAATATTTCAATAAAAGGAATTATTATTACAAAAACGACGCGACGTTTCGTTTGAGAATGGACGACGTCAGGAAGAGTAAAATGAATGCACTTGCACCTTTTGCTTGTGAAAATTAAAAATGAAGCAAAGAATTACTAGGCAAAAAAGTAAAGTACAGGCTTCAAATTATTCAATTGAACGTAAAATTACGGCATATCTATTTATAAATTGTTCCGTAAGAAATCCGATACTCATTCACGGTTGAAAATTCCTGGTTTGAAGCTTTAGCCGCTTTGCACCCTTTTGTAGGCGATCTGCACCCCCTTGCCACTCTCACAAAAAAATAAGTGAAAGTATGAAAACCGATGTCACTCAATTTCTGTTCTGTATTTAAGAAAAAGAAAACAAAGAGTTAGAGAAGAGTTATAAAATAAATAAACTCAAAACTTTGGTTAAAAATTCTGTAGAAATCACAGGGGAAAATTTTTCATCAAATATTACATGAATCATAGAAAAAAAAAAGAAGGGGGGAAAAAAAGCAACAATTTCACTTTTCGTAACTTTAGAGTAAATACTTAAATAAATAATTTTATAATGTTTTAAAATAATTTAAATAAATCATTTTAAAGCCATCGGTTTTGCTCCTAATATTCAAGTCAATGATATTTCATGAATCAATTCATGCAAAATAATTTTGGCTTAACAGTAGAACTAATGAAAAATGCCATTAACTTAGAATGTGCAATATTTATAAATTTGCAACCAAAGTCAAAAGTATTGTTATATTGAACAGTTCAACAGTTTTAATTTAAATTCATGAAAAAATGAATAATTACTTGATTTGAAGATGAATAATTACTTGAAAAAGGCATTGCATATGCATCTCAAATTTGAGATGTCTACTTACATTGAAACCAACCTGCAAAACATCCTATGGGGATCGATTCAACGACGTTTCACATGTGAATTGAATATATTGCCTCTGGTCAATGAGTTTTGACATAGGGATAGTTAAAAATAGGTATTTTACCATGATCCTTGATATTTTGAAAAGAAGTTGAGCAAACATGGAACTAGCTTCAAATTTTAATATTTTTTTAATTCAGAATTTATTTTGAGAATTGGATCCTACCTGAGTTAAGAATTAACATCGTTTCTTCAATTTTAAGTATGCGCAAATTTTATTTGACCATTTCAAATTGCTTGTATGATTTTGCTTTTTAAAGGGTGTATAGGTTCATGACTCAGATTCTTTACTAAATGCTCATTAAATTTTTTTCTGGTTTCATTTTACATATTATTTGGGAGAGAGGGAGAGGGGGGTGGGGGCTTTTCACCAGGGACGACGCGAACGGGAGCGAGGGGGGCGTCTCGCCTCCCCCCCCCCCAAAGTTTCAGAAAATTGAACAGTCGGCAAATTTTCGAAATATTTTTAGTCCCTTTTTTTAAAGTTGATCCACAATAAAATCAAATTGAATGGGGAAAAAAAAAATGTCGAAAAAAAATATTAAAAATACCCACCCAAGTTTCACTTATCGGCATTTTTACACTAGAAGTCTATTATAAGGGAGTCGGTGCCTTTCCCCCCGCCTACATTGATAGACTGCGTGCACAAATATAATAGGTATCTTGCGAACACAAATCATAGATATCTTCATTATCTCACCCCGCCAAAGTTTTTAGAAAAGAAAGACAGCAGTCGGCAAATTTCCAAAATTTCATCAATTCCTTTAAAAATGGCAAGTGATGGATGTTTTAAAATATATTGAATAGAAAAAAATATAATTAAAATCGTCAATAGTATCAAAAAATCCTGATCACAATTCAGCCCAAGTTAGCGGTCGGCAATTTTAAATTGGAGTAAATCCTTTTTTGCAGGAACATTTAAGTTGAT
Organism: Linyphia triangularis; assembly: GCA_963978545.1. Classification (NCBI taxonomy): domain Eukaryota; kingdom Metazoa; phylum Arthropoda; class Arachnida; order Araneae; family Linyphiidae; genus Linyphia; species Linyphia triangularis. The sequence continues at coordinate 50,259,592 of OZ021721.1, read as the reverse complement.
ATCGTCACTGACAGCTTCTAAATGAAATTAAATATGAACATATCTCCCATACCCCTTACTGTTGCCCAAGTATCAATTTCCACAAATTTTCTACAGAATGAATAATTTTCCTTCAATTTCAAATCAGTACATTTAATTGTATAAATCGTCAAGTCGACTGTCGTAAGTTTTTTAATTCAGTCACCTGATAAGTACACACTATATCCTCAGTACCGAAACTGACAATAATTACTTATTCTTCCAATTAATAGATAACTCTGATGTGTTACAATAGGTGAAATATTTTTAGTACGTCAGGTAACGTCTCGCAAAAACCATGATATGCCCATTAAACGTCATTTACATAATGTGTGTATTGTGCGTCATATGAATTGAAAGTCGTAGAGAAAATTTCAAAACATCTAAATTTTAACATCCGAAAAAATTATCAAATACATACCTGGCGAGAAGTTTTAATTTCGAATAAACCTTGCTTATTTTTTTTGGTAAGAAAAAAATAAAAATATATATTTTATAAGGTTATTCAACGAGGTTTATTTTTACTTATTACGAACGTGAAGTTGAGTGAAATGGAAGTAGCGTGCAATTCTGTGAAAAAATATTTCTATTACATTTTGCCAAATTATTGCAATTGATGTCAAGTAGAACTCTATAAATGACGTTATATAGTACTTAATTTATTAAAAAAGTGTAACGGTGTACGGTAATGGCGAGTCGAACACGGGACTCCTAGATCAGAAGACAGGCACGCTAACCACTAGGCAAAAGTGATCACTAGTGCCTAGGTGTTGTATCTGTCATTTGTACACTAGACCACTACATAGTCCCTTCCCAGTGAGTTGCGAAGGGGTGAACTATTGAGTTGCTTGCGTGTGAGTTGAGTGCTTTGCGTGTGGCAGTGAACAGAGCGCCAGAGGTTGCTTGCTGTGTGGCAGTGAGTCGCCAGAGATGCTGAGGTGGTAGTGTGGAGGTCGTTCAGTAGATGGTGCCACTGATATGTTAGAATATTCGGATCACCAATGTAGCGGTGTGCGTTAACGGGGAGTCGAACCAGGAACTCCCAGATCAAACGCTAACCACTAGGCAAAAGTGACCTAGGTGTTGTATCTGTCATTTGTACACGAGACCACCACAAATGTATTACCGAAATAATGCATGCCATGTAAACTGGAAGGCAATGTCGTATATATTGCAACAAAATAATCATTGGAAAAGTATTGAAAGGTTTGTAATAATATTATTTAATTTTTTTTTACTTTTCCTGTACCCATATAGCTACGGCCTGACTTTGTCCAACTTACAACCAGGTTTCAGTCTATTAGAACCCCTTTCACGCCTTTCCTCGATTTCACCACTTTACTTTATACTCGAAACATCGGAAAGATATCGTGTTTCAGTTAAGTTAGATTAGTCAAAATACCTTTAAAAATATTTCAAACTGGATCAGTAGATCTCACATTAGGATTATAACCTTTAAAGGTGGGAAAGGGGAATGGGGGAGGTTTTTTAGATATTTAGAAATCTCAGGTTGACTGTGACGTTTCTCTTCTTTAGAAGATAATATGCGCAACTTCTCCTTCCTCAAGATAATTATATTGGCGATTTGAATAATTCCCTCCCCCAAAAAAACCTCTGCAGGTACTATTCCTTACTTAGTTTGGATTTTTGTGACGAAAATTATGGTTTTCTTTTTTAAAGATCTGAATATTTTGGTATTAAATTTGAAGTTCATAAGGGTAGTGAGTTAGTTGAGAATAATTTACTTTGTAAAACTTGATTTCTGCTTCCTTAGGATAGAGGTTCATATATATATATATATATATATATATATATATATATATATATATATATATATATATATATATATATATATATATATATATATATATATATATATATATATATATATATATATTTTACATATAAATAATATTATAGTTTGGTTTAATGCTAAAGTATTACATTTCATTTTTAGTCCTGCTTAGAGAAAACTAGCATTATACTTTCCATCTGGAACAAATGATTATTATTAATAAAACGAGTAATATTTGCAGAAATTATTGCTGAAAAACCTCGAAAAAAATTATTAAATTCTATCCAGCAGTTTTGGCAAAAATACGTACACGAAGTAATTATTTTTAAGAAGTAAATTCCTCTGTTAAATTGCTAAAAAAAATTAAGTTTTACTATTAATATACTTTTCAAGAGAAAGTAAAATCCTCTTTTCTTTTTTGGTTAGGAAAATATGTTAAAAAGTATTTAAAAATTAACAAAACGTTTTTAATAATTATTGTATTTTGACAATAATGACCGCCGACAGGATTATTTGCAGGGAGGTGCAGATCGCTAACAGGGAGGTATAAGGCGACAAAAGTCTTTGTTTAATCTTAGATTTTTTGAAAATGGGAATCGGATTTCCTAATTTGATGTTAGTTAATAGCTGTACATAATTTTTTGCTCGAATTGATAATTTACTACATATATATTTTGTTCTTGTGAATTACTTCTTCCACATTACTTTATTTTTCGAAAGGCAGGAGGAAGTGTAAGTGCATGTTTCTTATATGTCCTTGACATTGTCTCTAGTATAAAAATCGCAGTGCTTCGCGTAGATAATTTTGTGTGATAGCAATAATCTGCCAGGATTTTACAGAGAAGAATTTTTCCAGAATTTGTTTAACTTTTTTTACAACGCTACATTAGAGTCACCTATTTGATCAATATTTTTCATTAATTTTATTTCGTGTTGTAGTGCGATTTCCATCCACTTTTACACGTTTAATTAATTTCTTCGAAACTGCAACTTGAAAATTAAAAAAAAAATTGTATTGAAATGGAGCCTTTGGGTTCAAGACTGTGAGAATGCATTCTATCTGCAAGTGATAAATGCCTCCCCTCCCCTCATAAAAGCACTTCGAAAAATTATCCTCTTTATTCGGGAAAGAGGGGTTATTTACTAAACAAAAATGAAAAATTAAATGAATTTAATGGAACTTTAACTAAAATGTGAAGGGAATTTACTTAAAATATGACATTAATTATTAATAAAATGCCATAAAATATTAAAAACACTAATTAAAATTAATTACACATTAAATAAAATAATTCACAATTAAATAAAAAAAAACAATTAGTTATAAACTCATTAACAATTAATTACGCATTAATTAACAAATAATTAAATACTAATTAAAAAAATATGCATTAATAAAATTTAATTAATAATAGATTGGCACCTTCATAGATATTTTCTACATTTACACCGTACTTGTCTTGATTTTAGTCGGCAAATGTATGTCTAAAGCCCCCCCCCCCCATCGAAATTCTTAGCGACGGCCCTGCTTTTCACGCTCTCTCTCTCCGGTTTTTATCTTAATAGATGTTTTATCTTGTTTAAAATTGACTCTTCACTACGGCTCCACGACCACTCTGCAATAATTTAAATTAAAATGGAATAGTACATTACAAAAGTCGACAGAATTGTCTTGTCGTGAAGCCCCGCGATGTGTTTAAAATTTTCATGTAATTATCTTTTTTTTCGAAATTTAACTTAAACGCTGGAGAGAGAGAGGAAGAAAAACCCTCTACGCATCAAACGCCGAATGAAAAACCCACTACGCATCAAACGCCCAACGGACTATGACGCTCTGAAAAACTATTTTCTCTTTAAACTTTTTTTAACCTTTTCGCCGCATTATATGCAAATATCAAGAAAGACCTTTCCTGGCTGATGACTGATGTTTCGATTCATCGCCACCTTTTCTTGTGCCATGTTTCTGATGCAATCCTCCTCTTGAAAGAGATTCCACCACCAATTCCCCATCTCGGTCGGCCAACAACTTCATCACCATGATTTAATCCGGTTCTCGAAAGATGTTCCATGCCAGTGTTCCTCTACCACCAAATTCCATGTCAACCTAATCGCCAGTCTACGACGAGACAGTTCTAGACAGCCCCGCCAAATCTTAATCTACTTTAAACCAGTGTTTTCCTCGCCGTTGTGCTCTACACACCATCACTGACCTTAAAGTCCACAATAGCCAACTTCGCTACCCGACCAGTCAAATCACATGTGCAAGATAACGTCGTTCAGCCCAACAGTGTTTGCATCTTGAGAGTGTCAGTGTTTTCTTCCTTCTCGTGAAATGTTTTAATGAATAAGTCATCAACTATGGAAAACAAGTCCAAATAACCACTTTAGATGTCAACGTGCACGAAATAATTTTGTTTATCAACGTACAACTGCCGAACGTTATGTAATCACACCACCTTCAAGTTCTTTTTCAATTTTAGATCAGGCAACTTCAATGCTCACATTACCAAACAAATCTTCAAATGCTGTTTATTCAAGTGTAAACAAGTCATTCATCAACACCAAATTTAATTAAAATTATTTAACATTCTATTATTTATGGTATATTTTATGATTTTCAAGTAATTTTTGTGAATGTTGTATCTTTTGAGGAATGATGTGCTTTCTAAATCAAGTATCAAACCACAACTATGTCATATTACATTTTTGTCTGCTATAAATACTAGGAGGTCACTTCAGTCCGAAAAATTTGTCAGCACTTCTCTCTTTGCTTTAGAATTATTAAATACTTAAGTTTAAGATTCATGTAATATTTGGGTGTTCATATTTTATGATTTTTAAGTAATTTATGTGAGTGTTGTCTGTTTTAGAGAATGATATGCTTTCTAAACCAAGTACTAAACCACAGGAATGTGATAAATTTTTGTCTGTTAAAAGTACTAGAACAGTGTTCAATCTCAGAAATCTGTGGACACTTCATTTTTACTTTAAAAATATTATTTAAGCTTTTATCACTAAGCACTACTTAAATTTTATTAGTTTTTTATTTCAACATTTTTTCACTTGAAAGCACAATTAGATTTGTTTACCATTTGTGTATTGGCATTCCTACATTTATCAACTAGTTCACATATGAGCTAGATGCAATTCCTTGTCAGTGGGATAGCATGTTTCAAAAGGCCACACAGAAAAGAATACTGTTGTTGTCACTACAAAAACACTCGTCTATCACTGACATGACTGAATTCTTCTCTGCCTCAATTTTAATTTTCAATTTTGTGTACTACTGTTAATTGCATTATTTTGCCTGCATCATTTTACATTATGTTCGAATCGCACACAAACATTTTGTCAACATTCTACACTAAACTTTTCCTTTGCGCACATTGATGACCTGTCATTATTCAAATTAGTTTTTTTTAAATGCCTATTCATCTGAAAACTAAATCTTTTATTTTGTATTATGCCTCATCCAGTTTAAGATTTGAAGTGTAGGATCTGATGCTGGCGTCAATTCTGCCATTCCATTACCTTACTGGATGATGCATTGTACACACAAGGATTAAAATTTTACTTTACACACAATTTAACACTTGTTTATTTACCCCTTTTTTTTGCAACAAGCATTCAAATATATATTAATTGTACAAATGGTATCACCGCATTTATTATTAAAAGGTATTTTCTTTGCAAACTTACATTAATATAGATTATCGCATAATAGTTAACTATATGGAACTAGTTGCGAAAGTAATACTTTATTAAACGTGGCAAAATGCTTCGTTGCCGAGTGCATGAGTCAAATAAATTAACGATTTAATTTACTGAAATTTTTCATAAGAAAAAGCACAGTGTTTTTCTGATCAAATATGGTATCAGGTTGAGTTGTTTCTCATTAAAAGTCAAAAGTAAATTGGATATTGTATTCAACAAATGCACCAGTAAAATTAAGGATGTAATATGTTCTCATACTTGAGGAAGGGATGAAAAACCTTCAAATCATGAAATAATGTAACAAAAGGGTAAAATAATTTTTAACGTAAAAGTATACTGCCCTCCTAAGCATAAAAAAGCCATATCATATTTTGAAACCGTGAAAATCACTAATCTGATAGGACTTTCTAGGAAGAGGTAAAAATTACATTTACTAAAATGCTCATAGCTTAAATTTAGTTTTTTGAGGTATGTCTTTTAGATCTAGGATGGCTGTTCTGCAGTTTAATTTTCCCTTGGTTGAATCGTCACGCCTCTCGGGTGAAGCAACAATGCGTGTTTTTTTTTTTTTTTAAACTGCGGTCTTTTATATTTTGAAGCTCTCTGTATTGACACTATAACCAAACTATGGCTCATTTAATAATTAAAATTTTACCTATGCAAATACAGCCCATAAACTATTTCAATTATACTCGCTCAGACATTTTGATCCTAGCGAACCGGTGTGACTCGCGAATAATGCTGAATTTAATTAATTTTAACTTATAACAACCGAAACTATTTTTTTTAATAGGACGAATTTAGTCGTTTTACATTACCAGCGCGGCAATGTCAAAGGACAGCTGACTATGCTGTCCACAGCCATGGAAGATGCCGATTCTGTCGACATCGAAGTTTTAGTGGCTCATCAAGAACAGCTCAACAAACTCGGGAAAAAATTTGAAGATTTAAAGATGGATTATTACGCAGCAACACCCGAAGGTAAATTCGATATTACTAAAAAATCTTTGATGGATATCGACGGTGAAATCCGGAATTAAAAGGTAAGAATCTCCACCTCTTTAATAAATTAAGAAAAACAAAGATTGATAAAACTTCTCAAAACAAAATCGACTGTTCGAAAACTTTGGTTGACGACCACTCGCAGTCAGCCAATGTAGCTTCAAAACTGAAACTACCGGAAATTCCTCTTCCCGTTTTTAGAGGGAAAATTGAAGAATATATGTCTTTCAAAGCTCAATTTGTCAATTTAATTGACCAAAATCTGTCCCTCTCAAACATGGATAAGCTATATTATTTGCGCGGTGCGCTACATGGCGACTCTAAAAGTATCCAAACTATGGATTATTCTTATGATTCGTTATTAGAAGCACTAGATAAGAGATATGACAACTAACGCATAGTTATAGATAAGCATATTAAATCTTGAACCGATGAAACATGAGTCAGAAAGGAGCTCATAAACTTGGTTGATTGCGTCAAACGAAATCTAAGAGCACTTTCAGTTTTGAAATTTGAGAGAGATAAACTGTTGAATGCAGTACTTTTGAATGTGTTGTTAAGCAAATTGGATAGGGACACTAGAAAAAATTACAAAACTTTATTAACCACTATGTCCCCAATTTTGATGACTTTATTTTGTTTATTGAAAGAAGAATTTAAATACTTGGTAACATTTCCAGAAACTCTAAAACAAACACGCTTGAAAGGTCTAAAAACATTTTTTTAAAAATCTAACAAAAATTCTAAAGACTGCCCTTTATGTCACCAGTCTCATCCACTTTATTTATGCACAAAATTCAAGGAAATGAAACTAGAGGATCATTTTGATTGCTGCAAACAGCATAAAGTGTGCATGAAATGTATGTCCCACAAGTATGACAAAAATATCTCTTCCCAGTCAAAAGGCACATGTAAAGCTTGTTCTCGTGCCACTCACCACACTTTGCTACACAAGTAATCAGCACAAGCTCAAAGCAATAACTAAGTATACACTTATTCACCCACAACACAAGCTGAATTTCTAACACCAATTTCAGATCAACAAAATATGAATGATCATTTAGTGTCAGACACTGAATTATCCTTGTTTGCAAAGAGTGAGAAAAACGTCCTTATCAATACAGCTGTCTGTTACTTTAACAATTCTAAAGGCCAACGTATTGCCGTCCTCGCTATCCTTGATTCAGCAAGTGAATCCAGCTTTCTTTCAGCTGATGCTGCCCAATTTCTGGGTTTGAAAAAAGAAAAGAACGACGTCCCCATTTGTGGTTTAAACGATACACCATTTCGTGTTATTTCTCAAGTTTCTGCCAATATTTCGAATCACGATAATAACTGTCAATGGAACTTAAAACTTCTCACTGTACCCAAAATAGCAAACGCCATGCCGCTCAGAAACTAAAATATTTCAAACTTAAGCATCCCTAAGAATATTGATTTGGCTGATCTTAAGTTCTTTTGGGCTCAAAAGGTTGATTTATTATTAGGAGCACTTAGTGTCAGGAAGTGTTCAACAAGATAGCTCTTTCTCCGTTAATCGCTATTTTCTTGCTACTATCCTGGAATCTGTCAATAAAACCTTGACTTCTTTTTAGGAAACTGAGAACCCCCTTGATGACAATAACATTTGCGACAGCGATGAACTGAAATACTGTAACGACCATTTCCAAAACACTCATTCCCGTAAACCTGATGGTAGATATGTAGTCGAGTTACCGTTTAAACCAGGTATATCGGAAGACTTGCTAGGCAGCTCAAAACAAATGGCATCTAAAAGGTTAGATCGTTTATGGAATAAACTAGAAACTGACCCCATCATGAAGGCACTCTATTCTGAATTTTTAAACAAATACCAAGCCTTGAGTCATATGGTACAGGTACCAGAAGATGCTTACTTCGAAGATGGTTATTATTTACCCCATCATGATATTTTAAAACCAACAAGTCAAACTACAAAGTTGAGGGTAGTATTTGACGGAAGTGCCAAAACTACAAGTAAATATTCGCTGAAGGATCTGCTTTCAAGGGTGGAGTTATACAAGATGAATTGTTTTCGATACTTATACGTTTTAGAAAACACACCTATGCCTTCACTTCAGATGTTAGACAAATAAACTTCCGTACCGAACTGACCCATTTTTTACAGACACCGGCCAGTGGCGGCGCTAAGAAACACCCGAGGAGAGGGCAAGCCATCCCCGACAGGGGGGCCAACAGGGTTAAAGCAGCCCGTGTCAATACCATGACATAAAAATTTGCAATTAAAAAGGAACATTTATAAATATCTTGCTATGCATTTTTTATCATAAGAATCCCCTCCCCCATATAAAAAAGGATTTAAAACATATTAGCTCCGTAAAATTTAGGTTGTTTTATAGATGGTTTTTTTAGTGTAGTAAAAGAAGCTTGGAACGCTGCCGATTTGTTCCTTGATTCAATTGAGCATTTTTAGTTCATTAAAGGATTAAAAATGCAAATAGTTTCGAAGGAAAAAGTTCTGGTAACAACTTTTTGTTTTAAATTAAAATTATCGCTTAATACCTTAAAATTAGTTACTCTTTTAATATGGCGCACGTGAACAAGCTGTAGATCAAAGGATACATTTTTACATTTTCCAAGGAGAAATATTCTTATTCCGTAATTAAAATATGTTATGAAAAGCTTAGTATAAAAATTTATAAGTCCGAAATAAGCACCATTATAAATTAGAAAGGGAAAACCTATCAACAAGTACTTCTACATTGAAAGAAGACTCCAAATACCCAAAAAAGGTCTGTACAGCTGCAAATGTTTCTAAAATGAAATTGTAGGTAATATGAGAAAATTCCCTGACACAGAAATCAATTGCAATGTTTTTAAATACATCTGTAGCAAGAATAAAGAAATAATAAACATAAACCAAGATTAACAGATTAAAAAATCATAATATTCAATGTCTATCATGTGGCTCAACACAAGACATCTAGTAAAACGCCATAGGTGCCCACTTTTCATTTTAATCACGGTGGCGAGAGCTTGAGGATAAACTCGAAAGGGGTGGGGTGGCCCAAGTTTTCCGGACATTACTTTAGTCATGATTTATTTACTGAATATATTGAACTTACCTCCATACAACACAATAAATTTGTCTCAAACTGTTTGATTAATGTAGCAAAGTTATTGGTATAAAATTAGTTCTGAAACTTTTTATGGAAAAAGTAGAGAACTAACCAGTAAATTCATCACTATAAAATAATTTATTTCAATATCATACATTATTTTTAAAAAGTATATTTTTATGATATAGTACTAAAATGAAGTAAAGAAATTTTAATAATTCTGAATAATAATTTAGGAAAAAAGATTCTATATCAGTAATCTTATCATAACAAAATTACTTATTCTAATATCATACAATACTTTAATATATATTTTTTTTAAAGAAATTGCACAAAAGAACTGCTACACTTATTTGATTCTCATTTGGGGGAGAGAGGTAGATATAGTATCAGTGTACTTACAAATATTGTGTTTACTTTATATTTTTATGGATTTTTTTTCTTCTTTAGAACATTACAAAATGTCCTTTTTATGTAATATTTCATATTGGAAAAACACATTTTTGCAGATTTTTGGAGTGAGTGCAAAATAATACCTTTGCCCCATTTATTGGTGAAACACAGGGGTGATCACCCCTTTTGCCTTCGTGTTGTTGCCTATGTAGAACCCTGTATAAAAAAGATTTTACCGGAGATAGTTATAAATATATTTATGAAGCATACGTTTTGCTAAACGATTGCAAAAAAAGGTCTATTTACTATCATTAATGTGGAGAAAAAGATGTCCAAACTTGGTTCCGAGAATGCTAGGAAATTTCAGTAGACTTACGATTACCACAGATTTCTCTTACAATGGGAAATTAAAAACAAGAGTGGGAAACATTTTAAAATCAACTGATCATATTACCAAGCTAATGTTTTACGTCATATATTCACTGACAAAATTCAATCTCTTTATCCCAAGAATTTTAAATGAGTGAAACTTCACAAAGACAAAAGCCATCAGTCATACTTCAAAAAGTACCACTGCATGACTAGGAAAAACTGGCACAGGTATTGCATACATAATTTTTTGAAATATCCCTGTGAAGTGCCCTGGTACTGTCTCTATAGACTGTTCTATCTTTGGTTTGCAACGATTGATGTATTCAGGTAAGTAGTAAAAGAGGAATGGCAAGCAATACCCCTGGAACTTTTACGAAAAGATCTTCTAACATGGAAAGTACAATGCAGACTTGTAGACCAGAAACAAGATCATCAAACATTCAAAAAACGGCCTCAAAATCATTCTAAAAATGTGTTAGCACTCTCTGCAAGAAATATTGAAGTTAAAACATTTTACAGTACTTATTTTAAAATGTAAAATTGTATAAAAAGGTTGTTTAACCTTTTCATGCTTGGAATCTTTCAATTTAAAATATTTTCACTAGTTTCAGAAGCTAGGTAACTATACTTGAAATCAATAAATTGAAATTAATTAGTAAACAAATTGAATGGGATATTTTATTTCATATCCACCATTTACATAACACCAAATTATGTTTTTCAGACACAAGTTTATGTCTTCTTCTAAACAGATTTTAAAACTTTTCACATACATTATTTGACAGTTCAATAATATTTGCATCACGAAGTAAAGAATTATTTTGCTCAATTAGCCTCTCAGCTTCGGTCATAGGACGAGGAGCTTCTCTTTCCCCATTTTCATCTTGCCAAACACCAGTTTCAGTTTTCATATTTTTCATTCGTTCCTAAAAGAACATTTAAAACTAAGCATAGGAATTTAACAATTATATGTTATGTGTAAAACTTTATCTAAAGTAGAGTTTACAGAATGATTATTTCCTTTGTAATTCCAGGTTTTTAATATGTAACTAGGCACTATGAAAATAACCATAAGAAATATTTTAAAATAAATTTCTAAGAATTGTTTCTAAATTTCAATAAATATTTCATGTTGATATTTTAAACTTAAAATTTATAAATAAAATGTTTCAAAAAACAAAATTCATAAATAATGTTTTATTTTTTGGGAGGCAGGCATTTTTTTTTTTTTTAAATAACGAATCAAAATATGTTGTCTTTCATTGACTATCTCAAACCTATAAGAGAAGTAGGATCTTATAGGCCAGAAATAAGACCCAAAATTTGTCTAGAACCAGATCCTAATACTGATTGAGGAATATCCTGCAGCAGACATTATATTCTGTTTAAGTTCTCCAGAATTCGTAAATAAGACCAATAGAAAAAAGTTAGCTACATCACATAAGGATTAAGGATGATGTAGGTAATTGTTGAAATTAAATGAAGAACCAGACTCATCACCGGACATACTCGCACATTTGCATATGTTCAGGGACAAAAGGAGTACCCTGTGTGCCTCAAGTGTTTCCCATCAAGCTTCACCGGACCATCTGCTTTCCTGTTTGGATTTGGAGAAGAGCGATCTCTTTAAAACCCCTGCGCTGGTTAGAGACTTTCTTTGGGCGTACGGTCTCTTGGACTTGGTCTAGACTTGTTCTAGATCAAGTGGAATAAGAAACAACAACAAAACACATTGTGAGAGATGTAGTCGCAAAAAAAAGGATATAATTTTTAGTTCAGCCAAAATCATGGAAAAACATAAGACTTCTATAAAAGTAATTTTTTTGGAAAAGGCTATTATAAGAAATGCTACTTGGGATCAACCACTCAGAAATCTATTTCATCTCTAAAAAGCATGAAATGAAGTCATCTTTAATTAAATTGGAGTCATTTTTAAATGCAGTAATAACTATTAAAACCATCTAGGTAGGGGAAAAAAATCGTCGTAAATATTTATATAGAATTTTTTTTAAATATATCAGCTAACTACTCCTATACTTCCAACTCATAGCAGTTTACACTCTGAACTTAGCGATTAGGACATTTTCTTTGTGGTTGAGGGTTCAAATATTTTCGGGCAGAGGTTGTTTTTATTAGTTTGATGAACTACATCTTAAGTATATTATGTAACTTTATTGATATAGTTTTGATTTGGTAACAATAATGTTCTGTCTCAAATACCAACATTATGATAAATGAATCCCATTGCATATCTTAGAAATCTACACTGCAATATCACTGAAAGTAGATAACACCCAAAACATCCCTTCTTGTTAAATCTATCACCTATGACATAGCCGAGAAATTTCCACAATTCAAGGATGTAGCTAAGCAGTATGGGCATCTTAACTAAAATCCCTTGACTAATAAAATAAAAAAATCTTGCTATGAAGTTGAAAGAAAAATTTGCAGTATGGTATATTTCTTTCTTTTTTTTAATTTCATGGCAAAGTTTGGCATTGACTTATAAAATAAATAGATTAAAAGGATTGAAAAGTTTAACCAATGATCATACTTAAAAAAACACAAATAAAAGATGAATACTTCAGAAGCTGACTTTAAAACAAATTTAGTTAACTAGAATACATACCTGATCCTGTTTCACAAATTTATCAAACATTTTACTGAAAGTATTTTTATCTTTCAGCTGCTGACACTTAATTTTTCTTTGACATTCTGCTACTAATGCATTAGCAGCTTTATTCTCAGGATAAAGACTTTGCAGAGTACTGAAGTCTTTCAAAGCATCATCACAATCATTGATCATCATCTTGGCCTGCAAAATGTTTATCGAGCATAAAAGATTTGGTGCATCAGTACACAAAAATCTTATTTACTCATTGGGATCCATTGACATACAATATGTCTCGGAAAAAAAAAATTATCCAGAAAAAAATATAATATAGTTTAAAATTTCTTCTTTTTCTTTGAATTACCTACAACTTAAAAATGTAGCAAAACGTGTTAGATAGAAACACACTAAAAGTTGGATCCTTAAACAGTTAAGAGACAGTTACTGAATTTCATTGAAAACTTGATACTTAGCTCTTTCATTCCCTGATCGCTGAATTCCCTAACAAATATCCAAAGACATTCTTTTTCTAACTTAGCAAGCAGTTTCTACAACTCAAATTAATATGTTTAAATTATTTCATTAAAATGCTAGGCTCAGTTTGTGAATAGATTTTTATATTAAATTTGGATATACTATTAACCAGATTATTGGTAGTCTTTGGGCATTATTTAAAAAGGTCAATTTTAAAGTACAGGTCAATCCTCACAGAAACTTCTAGGTTTCAAAAGGTTGTGATACATTGAAAACATGAATGAGTCACTCTTCTATTATGCCTTTAAATAAATCTACAGCAAATATGACATAATTTTTCTTCGGCAATCGAGAACAAGTAATGTATCTTATTTAACAGCTCCTATAAGAAATTGAAAGATATACAAAAAAACCTTAGTATTGTATCTGCATATCCACATATAATTTGGATGGATTGAATATACTCTGCTATCCTAGAAATCAAATTGTAGGTGTATGTCCTGAGGCCCATTCCTATAGCATTTACACATTTCAGTTCTAATGAACATATCAGTCCCAGAGATTAAACTTTATTCCTTATTACAAAGTAAATAAATACCATTTTTAGAAGCATTCTCAGATACCAAATGGCAGACTTATGTTTTTTGGTGGGTGCCTTAATCAAGTTTCAATTAATCATTTTTTTATTTTACACTAAGTACAACTATATTTATGCCTCACAAGGTAAAATAGTTCTTATAAAATAACAATTTAGTTGATTAAGAAATTTTGAACAAATTATTTTTGTGAGATATATTGTTCAAATCATATTTAAGAGTGGGGCAATATGTTCCATCAGTAATCAAATTAACTACAAGATTACATGTTATGTTTATCTTGTAGTAATTTGTTTATGAAAAATATAGGATTATTATTACAACATCCTATACAATTGGAACAAATAGTCCCAGTGGACTATGCGATGAGCATATACAGTGAAGCGCAAAAGTTTAAGCACAACACAAATATTTTAATAAAAAGAAAATTGTACAATGGAATGCTTTCAAATATTTACTGCAGGTTAATACTATGATCAACTTTAGAACAAAATTATGGTAAAGAAAATCAGAAATTACAAGAAAACATTTTTTTTATGTCGTAAAACTTTATGCACAAATGAAATTTCATGCAAATATATCTTTAAATGTGATTGGTGGAGGATCAGTGAGATTTTCTTCCTAAACTATAAAGTGTAGCGACCACTGTACGAGCTATCAAAATGCCGAAATCTCAGCAATTCTTGCCTGAAGAAGTTGTGAAAGGCTAAAAGCTGAAGGTAAATCCATTTGACAAATTTCCCTTATTTTAACGTGTATTTTTAGTGTTTGGCAACGTGGAGAACAATTTATAAATGCGTATTGCTTAGGAAGTACGGTGCTGCTGAAACCTTTTATAATCTCATATTATCAATGAAAAATCGCTTATTTGATCTCATCAGGTGCAATGGCAACACCATAGACTACTAAAGGACTTGAATGCTTTGTGAAATGTAAATATCTCGTTTTTGTGAATAAACTTTTGCGACATCACAATTTTTAATTTTTTTTATAATTTATTATTTTTATTTCAAGGAACGGTTTCCGAATTCTATACATGAATTTTTAATCCAATTATTTAGATAAAGTAAAAATTTCAAAGCATTCTGGTGAATATTTTTCATTTTATTGAAACATTTAGCTTGTGCATAAACTTTTGCGCTACACTGTATTGTCCCAGGATATTTCCAGGAAATGAGAAGAATTAAAAACTTTAAACTCATAGTACACTTCTTTTAACATGTTAACATTAAATTAAACAAATTTTTAAAGTTAAGCTTTAATCATGCAAAAGTCAGGTTGGAAGGGTTTGAAAGGAGATAAATGTTCTAAATATATACATTTTTAAATCTGCAACTTAGCAAACAGCAAAATATTACGGAAATACATTTTAAATTGGGTTAATATAGATCATAAGAACATTTTGCATCTGGTAAACTCTTATTATTCTTTGCTTTTGTCTATTTAATAGTCTTAATACATAAACATTTGCATAAAATCATGAATGTAAGAAAATATAGTCATAAAAATATGTTTCCAATAAAAACATTGATAATAAACCTAGTAAGATTAATTTGAAAGCCTTAAAACAAAAAGTATTCTTTCCCCTTATACCTTCAGAAGAGATTATTTAATATGAAGATATAATAAAAATCTGTATCAGAATTTAAACCCCAAAAATCTTGATATCTTTATTTTCCCTAATTTTACATAAGAGCTGTTTTCAAACACTATATTTATCCAAACAAAATGAAAAACAAAGTTTTGAAATGTGCACATTAATGTAACTAATAATAATGTAAACAAACAAAAGCAAACAAATAAACAAATTGCTGTTTACTTTTGCTGCACCATAGCTCTTTATCTATACTTAATTTTTGTTAAATTTTTTAACAGAAAAATATGTGACTAATAGAGAAAAGAAATAATGTTTGTAAAAATATGAGCATGAAAAGCCCTACAGCAGTTAAAAATCACACTTAATAGGATACATAAAAATCACACTTAATAGGATACATAAAAATACCTTTGACACCCTTAGAAGTTCAGTGATTATTTGTATGCTGCAACTTTGAATCAGGGCTGCCAAAAAGGGGGGGGGGGGGGGGGCAAAACAGTGCACATTATAGGGGCCCGCCTTGTCAAGAAGGGCCCGTGATTTCTTGCAAATATAATCTTGAAAATAAAAAATTTGCTAAAATACTTTAAAATGTATTGTATCCATACTATGAAACAAAAAGACAAAAGATTCCGATTCCCCCCCCCCCCCCTTAATTTGAGATGGAGAAAAGCGCCTCATCTGTTTCTAACATACGGTTCCTCTCAAAACCCTTCCCTCGAGGAAACACCATCGGCTATCTGTATCCCCCCTTGTAAAACTGTGGATCATGAAGACTGATAAGAAGCAGTTGGGATCGGTCTATAAGTCACTACCATACAATACAGTTATAGCCTTGGGAAATTGGTTAATTGGCCACATATTTTGCATGTCTACTCATTGACAAAAGACCAGACACGCTTTGGGGATGCACCGGGAATTGTGTCCTTCAAAATGGGCTTGCAATATAAGATTGATAAGAGGTGACCTCCTACCTTTTTTAAAAAGAATTGTGAAAAAGGCTTTCCACTTTTTCTAGATAGAAAACGCCATAAACATTGCGTTAATAGGAGTGTTCAGTGTCCACTACAAAAGCTCACGTGAGTACATCGTTTAATTCATTTGCACGATATGCTCTTGTGTTTCAAAGGACGTGTATGAGTTCGGAATAACATTTAATTTTAGTATGAGAGTCAAGATTCAGAATTTATACAGTTAAATTGAATTTTTTTTTTAAAACTAATTTTAAAATCTAGCTATCGATATTAATAAAAGTAAAATGTTTACAGATTTATTTATTTACAGTTTAAATAATTATTTTTCAAAATACCAAGTTTACATTCTGAAAAGCATGTGTTATTTGGGTAAATGGTATTTATATATTTCCTCGATTTAAAAAGGAAATGATAAATTCATTACTTATGTAAGTACGTATGTCCAGAAATTATAGCATATCTAAAATGTTTATCAATTCATTGTGTTTGTAATTTATGTAGAGATTTTTTAATGTTTGAGAGCTACCAGGTTCAATTTACAGGCAATGTTTTGCAAAATGTTAGGTCCCTTTGATTATTTTACCCTTAAGAAATACTGTTAAAAAAAGAAAAAGCCCTTTTTTATAATGCTTTTTTTAATGTTCATAAAATAGCTAAAATGTTAAATTCACAATTATTTTGAAATCCAATACATTGATTTGTTTGAAAATTTTGCCTTGAAATAAAAAATATCTGATAATCATTAGTTATTCAATAAGTTTTTCTAAAATATCAGAAAATTCTGTAAAATTGTAATACTCGAATAATCGACAGCAAACATTTAGAATTGAATTTTTATTTTAAAATTTAAAACTTATAGAAAAAATATCTTTATACAGTTTTTGTCTTATTCTTTCTAGTTTGTCTGGAAAATACGATATTTTAGTATGCTGATTTATATATTTATGTGTAGTTCTTGGCCTATTACGTTGAATATGCAATTACCTCGAATACCATGAAATGAATTTAATTGAGACTAACTGTCTAAATAAAGGTCACATATTCTAAAATGCTGTTGTCAAAAGTTTCCAAAATGTCTGTTCATTGCTATTTTTTCTTACAACAAACTACCCGTTGGAAATATTTTCTGGCGTATGGGAGTTTGCCTCTTTATTTTTTCTACCTAAATTAGCCAATAAAATAACTTTCGAAAAATGTAACCTCTTACTAGGAATAAATGACAGCTGATATGCATTTCACAAGATGTTTTGGCAAACTATTTTCTTAATAATCATTACACATAGGGACATCTGAACTTTCATTGAAACGAAAAAATTAAAGCAATAATTTATTTTAATTCTTGTATTTTAATGTTTAGTAAATAATATTATTGAGATAAAATTTTTAGAGGCTGTATTACAGTTTTTTATAAAGCCAAAACATATCATGAGAGCACCCAGTTAACGTTGGTGTCCTTTTTCTATTACCAAAACCTTTGTTACATTTACCAGGGTTCGGCAAACGTTTCTGCGCAAAAAGCCAAACATTCAATAATCAGAATCGTAGTACATTTAAAGTGCGGAAATACGAGTTTTTAATAACAAACATTGTATTATTACAATTTTTATAGTATAAAAATCATAGCAGGTGAGACAAATCAGTTGTCTAAATTTGGTTTTAATTGACGCATGCAATTCAGTCCATTTTTTCTTAAATTCTCGATTTTTCTCATCAATTTTTTTTCTTCGTTTAGGATAAAATCGAACTCATGTTTTTCCAATCAAGTGTATCAAAAGCAAGGGTCGTTTTAAGAGCACGCGCACGCGTAAAGTGAAAAAGTTCACAGCAAACGTTGCCGTCTACCTCAATCGGAGACAAGAGAACAACGAACGACAACAAAAGCTCGATGCAATTGGAACTGTGACGCATTGTGGGCGCCCTCATATAGCACATTCTGATAGTTCTGTATTTTGACTGGGAAGATACCAGGGGGGCGCTTAATATATGAGAACAGTGTTATCAGTTCATCTTACTCATCTTATTTCTCCTTATTTTTTCACGTTTTTTCTATTTTTCTGGTTTGAGATTACGCATTAAGTTTATTATTTGTTTACCCAAACAATGAAAAAAAAAATTATCATTTGTTGCTTCAGCTTATTCTTAGGTTAAATTTCCGGAATGCATGTGGTAATAATAATTGTGGAGATATTATCATTTTAGTTTTGACACCAATATGTGTATATGGGCAAGGGGATGAGGGTAGTGGGAGGGGAGAGTAATGGGGCCCGAGGAACAGTAGCATAGGGGCCCGAAAATCTTGTCGGCGGCCCTGCTTTGAATATAATTATTACAGATATATAACAACTAATTATAATACTAAAATGAAAATGGATTGCCCCATATTTAATGGTGGAATACTATTTTTATATTATGTGTATGAATTAACAAATAATTTGAAAATTAAAAGAAAAATGGAAATGTCTATACTTTACAAACCACTGGGATAGAGAAAAAGTACTATTGTCAAAAACTAAATATTGCATATTGCAGTTAATTGTAATAACTGTTCATTGAAATATTAAGGCCAAGTCTTACATCGAAAACAAATTTAAAAACAAACTATAGGTAGAGAAAAAAAGTGGATCAACATCTATCTTAAATCAGGTATTAAATGAAAACACTAGTCTAAGCCTTGAAATACTACTTCTTTGAATAGATAAGATATTAAGTCAGGCTTTAATGAAAAGTATTATAAATAATTCAAATAAATTGCATTGACTATGTTAAGCACTTTATGTAGATTACCTGTCCTCTTCGATAGAGGGCTTTTTCATTTACAGGATGCATTTTAAGTGCTTTGTCACAAAATTTTATTGCATCTCTGAAGTTTTCAAGTTTCATGAGGCAAAGGGCAATATTGAGATATCCAGAGAGAAGTAAGGAATTTCTTGATTCTACTGATTCAGGATCAACTCCAGGTTCCTTTTCTAAACAAGTCAATATCCACTTAAAATGTCTCAATGCAACTTTGTAATTGTTTTTCTGAAATTACACATAAGATTAGGAATTAAGAATTATGTCATGGAATAATGTCATTTATTGCTTGATAGTATTAATGGATAGGTAAAAGTTCATCTTTACAATACTAACCTTAACAAACACAATCCCTCGTTCCTTTGATTGCAGGGCTTTTTCATACTTTTCATCAGTATTCATCTCCCATACATCTTTTACCTATCAGACAATTATGAGAAGCTTAAAATATGTAATGATACATCATAAAAAATAAAAGTTATCACTATTTTTCAAAAAGATAGTGCTTTATTTAGGAGTTGTGGTATTGTCTTCTCTTTTGCAGATTTCATATTGCACTACAGTCCATTTAGACCTTAATTTTCAGAATAGCAAAAGATGGAGCTAGATGTGTTTATTGCATGCTGTTAATAAGGTGCATCTTTTTGTTGAAATCATTAGTTTCCTTTACGCTAAGCAAAAATTTACTTATGCCTTTATTGTATAACTAGCTAAATACATGTGCCTTGCAATAAGATTTTGTCATGTTTTTAATTATTTGCACAAGTAATAGTGTTATCAACTTCTCTAAAATATCAATGTGAAAGTCTAATAGGGAGCAGTATTTTCAGCTTAATGCCTCACTCGGTAAATATAGTCAAATAAAAAAAAATTAAATGAGTGAAAGTATAATTTCTGCTTTACAGTTACAGTGAGAAAAAGAGACTTTGTAAAAATTTCAACCAAAGGCAGCTGAAATAATACTGTTGCCTTACTGTTTAGAAAAACTAGAGCTGAAATTTTTACTTCCCAGCTATATGTGAAAAAGTTCAATTATTTAGAAAATTGATATTTATAATTTTAAACTTATTTTCAAATACCTAAAAAGCTATAGAAGATAAGAAGGTGATATGATCTTTTCAAGAATTATGGATA
This sequence comes from Linyphia triangularis, assembly GCA_963978545.1. Classification (NCBI taxonomy): domain Eukaryota; kingdom Metazoa; phylum Arthropoda; class Arachnida; order Araneae; family Linyphiidae; genus Linyphia; species Linyphia triangularis. Next base: position 50,239,021 of record OZ021721.1, on the reverse strand, counting down.
CTGTTGGTTAATTAGGCAGTATGTGAATTAATCTGCGAAATGGTGAAACACCTTCAATCAGTCTCACAGAGATAGGAGATTGCCATTTCTATGCAGAATTAAATTAGCATTTATATTATGGGCAATGGAAATTTTATCCCTTTCAGCAACATTAAGCAAGGTTGGTATCATAGAGGTTTTGGGAGTATTAACGTTGCACAATGCACAGATTTCAATGTCATACCTTGATTACAATAGTTAGACATGCAAAGCCAGATTTCCAACTTTTTGCTTAAGTTTAGGAGTAACCATGTAGTATTTCAACAAAATGCTATTAGTAATAAGAATCCCTAGACTGTGTAACATGGACTTGGGATCCATACTACCAGCCCATAAAATATTTTTGCATTTTTAAGATCTGTTACTAGTCTTTATTTAATCAGTACATGCTCATTCATTTTCTAGATGCCAAGAGCTAGCTTGAAATTATAAATTACACTACAACAAAATGGGGTGTAGGAATGAGTGTATGATAAGTTGGTGTGTCACTGTGAAGATAGTGATAGAAAAGAAATATAATGGGAACATATTGATATACAGTAAAAGTCTCAATTCTGGAATCCTTGGGACTGGCAATTCCGGATATCGACATTTCCGGATTTCAGGCCATTTTACGATTTTCGGTTAAAAAAAACAGACATCTCCCCCTCTGAAAGCCCTTTAGGTAAATTGCTTATTTTCGGTGCCCTTTGGTGCAGTTCTGAAGAAATTGGCACAATAAAATAATATAGATTTTAAATAAAATATCAATAGTTTTAATATGAACTGAATCACTAATAGTCCGCAAATTCGAGGGGTACTGTAATCTAGGAATACACAGCGCTTTGAAACAGATTTTTCCCCGATCTTCATTTACACAAGGAACAATCTAATTTTAAAACATAGGCGTGTGTGAATAGATGCATCATATCACCTTTGACAAGGAATATGTTTAAAGACTAAAACAAAACTATTTTTTTTTATTATAAACTGCTTGTATAACTTTTGGATATACTTGCTTGTAGTTGATATTTGTTCACCACAGTAAAAGTATTTAAAATATAAACTGTATATATTTGCAAATGTTTTAAGTAAACTGTTTAATGTAAACAGTTTACTTTTCTCATAAGTGCAAATTCTCCACAAATAGATTAGATTATTCACATTAAAATAGATGAAATGAACTGTCCAATATAGGGAAACACATAACTTTGGAATACAATCAATAAAAAGATTTGCTAGAAAAATACTTTAAATTTGGAGTAAAAAATATATAGTGTAATTTTATTAACTTGCATTTTATGAGAAAATTCATCTTAAAATCTTACCTTTTTACATATAAATCTTAAGACTTTGTAAATGAAATGAAATAATATTTAAATCTTACCTTTTTAAAAGAAAGAAGTTTCACTACATAAGTAATAGGAGCCATAGGTGGAATGCCAGATTCCTCTTTGCCCATCTCAAATCCATATTTATCCTTCAGATAAATTGATGACTTTTCCTTTGATTGAAACTTGTAAAGAGCCATCTCAATTCCTTCAGGAATGTTGTTACAACATCCTTCACCAAGTAAAAATTCCTTTACACAATCTTCAAAAATTTTGCCGTTGTAATAACCCAAGAGCTTTACTACAAAAGAAATCATGGTTACAAAAACTCAATTGCCAAAAAAGGGGAACAACAAAAAATAGCCTTTATATGCTAATAAGGTATGCAGGTTAGGAACAACAAGATTGCAACTGATTAACATTGGATTTCTTAATAGTGAAATGGTTAGATAAAGAATGGCTAGACAAACCCATATAAAGTATAACTTAGCTCTTGTTTAGCAAAAAGGAAATTAGAACTGAAAATTTTAACAAAGTATTCAGCTGAAGAATTGAATTTATGCAATAAAGACTTCAAATAAATTTTAAAATATTAGTGAAAATTTCTAAACAACTAAATTCTAACATTGTTGACAGTGAAATAAAAAAAAACATTCAATTTAATTTTGCTATATTTATTATTAATACTAGTATTTTTAAATAAGGGGTGAAGGTAATTGAGCACCAAAATGACATGAACTTAACCGCCACCAACAGAAAATTATTTGGATATACTTACTTATTTTCTTGTACTAAAGATTATATCATATTCAGAAATTTTCTAAACATGCATCAGATATTTATAACTATTTTCTTAAAAAAACCCATTTATTTCGTTCAAAAGAGGCTTTGAACTTTCAATTAATGCAGTGATTGTTTAAAAATGATTTTGTGAGAAAAAATATTGCAAACAAGACGATTAGAATTTTGGTTTTAGCAAGAAAGATATAAATTTGAAATAAAAGTTATATTAAACATGAAACAGAGATACTTTATAAATTATGAAGGAAAAGTTTAAAGATATAAATGTACTTTTCTGTTAAAGCTCTTTTATGAATTTTTGGTGCATTACTGACAAACATAAATGCCATATTATGATTCACAGCAACTATGATAATTCTTATATATAACGGAGGGCTTACAAGTGAAACATACTAAATATAAAATCTAAATTTACAAATGCTCAGAGAAAAAACATTAAAATTTCATGATTTGCAAACATTTTTCTCAATACTTTCAATTTTATTAAATCAATTTTTATTTGCAGCGAACATCTAACTCATGTGGGGCTGAAGTCCAGTCTGAATAAGCAAATAACTCTAAAAATGATTTGGCATGTTTCGCTTATAAGCCCTCAATATAGTCTATTCACAGCTTATTATTTTCTATTTTCATTATTTAATGAAATATTATTAGTGATGGACCTAATAGGGAGTAGATGGCAGCATTATAAGAGAAAAAATTAAAGAAATAAATTTAATTAAGAAATGTCACAAAATAGTACCTTAACTCATTGAAATATAAAAAGTGCATGCAAAATGCACACTACAACATAAATTTCAATTATATTTTGTTAGCCTTGTGGCCAATTTAAACAATAAAAAAAAGTAGACGCCTTCATTTGGGGCTGAACCATTCTGTTCAGGCTTTTAAATTGAAATTTATAGAATACATTCCAAAATTGAAAGCTATATGTGTTTCGTTACAAATTGCCCTATGTGCAAGCATTACTTTTTTATTAACACATTAGAGTGTTAAGAGAATAAATCTTAGATTCCCATTGAAAGTTCAGTGAAAGAACATAAAGGATGATTTATGTGTGTGAAGAGGATTAACCTCATCCCTATTTCTTAAAAGTTAAAATATATTTTCGGGAAGAGGATTATATACCATGTCTCGACCCGGGCGGTCGAGTTGCAGTGATGAGTTCTCAGTTTATTGAAGCCGGATATACTAGGATGGGACGGCATTCACTTGATATCTCCATATCCCTCCATGTTTATGCGCTTTCTATATATCTTTATATCCTTCCCCCCCAAAAAAAAACCCCGGAAAAAAGATATTTATTTTTAATTTGCTACTGTTTTTTCTGAGGTAAAACTTTTACTTGCAAAAAAACATACCTATTTCTTAAAACATACTTTCAGGAAGAGAATATATCCCATATTCTCCCCCCTTAGCTATGCACTTATGATATATCCTCATATCTCCCTGAAAATATAAGTAATTTTTTAATTTGCAACCGCTTTTTCTGAGGTAAAACTTCTACTTGAAACAAGACATTCTTATTATTTAAAGTTTAAAATACATTTTCGGGGAGGGGGGAATATTCCCCACGCCCTGGTTATTAGAGTAGATCGGAAAAAAAATATTCATAATTTCAAATCCAACCTATGGGGAAAAGATGTTCTACGGTATATAGATACATGGAAAAATAATAAAAAAAATTAAATTTTAAGTTCAATACTGCTACAAGGAGGATGAAGTTTAGGTATTTGAGCTTTTTTATAGCAAAAATTCAAAGTCAATTGAATTTTTTTTCTGAGGAATTTCAAAACCTACCTATACAGAAAAGATGTTCAAAGGTACATTGATTAAGAGAAAAATAAAATAAAAATAATAAATTTATGTTAAGCTCTTTGCAATGGGGATGAAGTTTTGGTCCCTTGATAGTCGGTAGTATTGCCGTAGAAATGATTGCTGGGTTTACTATTGTTCCTGAAATCATGTCATCACTAAAACGTTCTGTCACCTTCTCCCCCTTAATCAAGTCCACATAATCTGTCACACAAGGGTCAAAAGTTGGTATGTTTAAGATACGGATATTATTTGCTAAAAGGGTTTGGGTTGCAGCAGACCGTTTGACTTTGCGCAAATTCAAAATTCTTTGGAGGACCGATTCCCTAATGTTATTTCTGTCGTCATCTAGCATTGATATCAGGATATTTCCAGGAAAGCCCAAACCCACGTTTTAAAAATTACTGGATCAATGACTTTCTTCAAATCAATTAAGAAATAACACGATAGAAAGATTGATTGATGCAAATGCTGTGCACCATAGATTACCGTTGATCTTGAATCACATAGGTGCCTAGACTTTTACGATGAACGTAATTAATGTTACTAAAGCTTTGGTTGGACTTCTTCTAAGTCAAATAGAACATGAGAATTCTGTTAGAAGTTGTAAACCACCTTGAGTGGCAAATCTTTCCAGAGTTTCTCTTCAACAGCCCTTTGCTGCGTTGTCAGCAGTGATGGCTTCACAAATTTCCATTAAGTACAGTTGATCAGTACTTAAGTTTTTTTTGTTAGTCAGTTTGCATAGGTTGGGTTTACGTGAATGAAACTACAGGTAGTATCTTGCATACGGTCATTCGTTGGCTTGTAACTGGCACACAAACTGTTGTAGGGGACACTTTAGAATCAGTTCCATATTTCGTATAACACTTTCTTTGATACCTGTGTTGACAGATTACCTATTATCGCAACCAACTTTGTTACATTTATGTCATTGTCGACGCATGACCAAAACTTACGACATGCTTTCCATGCGATAGCTTTCAGTTTATTTTCTAACTTTGAAAGCGCAATATTTGTCGTGGTATGAACTTATTTTTCTCAAAATGTTGTAGTGGTCATTTATTGGTATCAAAGCTCGTTTCCAGGTCTCTTCTAACTTGCAACTTATTGACACACGGAGAAAAGTGTATTTAAATACACTGTTCTTTACTTCTATTTTTGAATGCCAATATACGCACCTTATTATGTAGAAAGCATATTCATGGGCATATTACAGCCTGACCCAAATATAGGACAAATTATGTCTTTTCTTAACAACGCCACAGTATAATATTATTCCAAGTACACAAACAAACAAATGTCCCACAATAAAATTGTAATTTAATTTACTTTACAAGAACAGAGCTCACCGATTAGGCGTCCAATTCCGTAAGCCGCTGACAACTGCACTACAGGGTTGTAGGGCTGATTCAACGGTGATGTGGGGGGAGGGAGTTGGGTAAAAAAAGGTTGAAATGTACATTGTACTACTAATTATTCAATAATCATCACTTTTTTAGGATTTATGTTGTAAAAAATAATTATTTTGTGTGTGAAATCATATAACTAAAATTAGGACTTTTTGCATTTTTTTCGAAAATTCAACCCCTTTGTGGCAGTGTAAAAAAAAAAAAAAAATTTATTATTATTATTATTTTCCCCCTAATCTCTATACCATAGAACAACTTTTCCCCATAGGTAGGGTTTGATTAATAATATTTTTTTTTCTCCATATAAGAACAATCCACCCTAGCTGGTTATGTGCATGGTTTTCACTACCATATAATCAGGTGAACAGAAGCAGTTTCGAATTTCAGAGCAATATTATGTGCAACTTTGGTGATCCTTGCACACTTTGAATTATGGTCATTTACCTTACAAGTCTGATAAGGGTCTATTCAGTTGGACATCATAGTCAAATGTAAATCTTTGGCTGTGAGGGCTAAAAAAATGTTGTTAAACACTGCTTTTATTTACCACCAAGTCGTTACTAATAAAACCAGCTGCCTGTTCCAATTCTGGTCTCTTACTGCGTGGTAAGTAAGTAGTTATATTTTAAATACCTTTTTAAGGTTCCCAGAAAAGAATACTTTAAAACATAATTAAGAAAAGGTTTATTTAGAAAAAAAAAACAAAATTAGCAACAAAATAAAGTTTTATTTTTATTTAAACTTTAGAAATAATTAGTCTTAAATACGTACCTACCATTTTAAATAGCAAACCATCAGTTAATAAAAAAAAATAAAGCAATATAATCAGTTTTGAAAAATAGCAATTGGTTTCACCACATAAAGAAAATAGAAATCTACGTAACAACTAGTCTTAAAAAATAAGTTAGCTTTTGCTAAATCACTACAGAAAAAGAACTGTTACGAATTTTTGTATATTTGTAAATATTTCGTAGTGCTAATTTTGTAAATAGATAAATTTCTGTACATTTCGCATAAGGCAATGCAATGGTTTGTTTCCCTGCAGTGAGGATATCAACACTTGATAACGGGTTTTACAGAGGTAACTCTGGGAAGCGAGTTTCAAGGGGCAGGGCATTTAACATTATGGTAATGGGAATCTCGCCAAATTGGAGAGATAGAGCCAAGTTGGTGATGGTTTTGGCGACTAATTTTTGTCGCCAAACTTGGCGACCATTTGGCGACATTTCCGGTACATGTATAGGATTTTTCGACTACTGTCTGGAAAGTTCTCCAAATGTCCATCTCTGGAAGGTTCAAGTATGTTCGCAGCCACTCCTATATAAGCGCGACCTGAGTTGGTGAGTAGTTAGTTAATTTTGAATCACTGAGTTAGTTGTCTCTCAACGTTCATTGTGATAGCTGTATTCCTGACTTGAGATACTGAGCATTCTAAAGCGAATTGTTTTGCATTGTCTTTTGCGGCAATTTAGCAGTTGTTTGTCAAGTTTTTAACTGCTGTTTTGTGCTCTGTTGAGGTGAAAAGAGCTGTATTGTGTCTACTAGAACGAGAAGTTCTGGAGCTGTAAGAGAACTGTGAAGAGTTATTTTGGAATAAATTTCTGCAAGTTTTTATCTGCTTTGGCGTCAAATCTTTCGAACCCGTACAACGCAACAACTGGTGTCAGAAGTGGGATTTGATGCCGATTACCAGAGCAATGGCGGAACAAGAGGAAAAATTTCAACAGCTTTTTGCTTTCATGCAAGAAATGGAGAAGAAATTATCCAAAGGCCAAGAAGAGATGGAGAAGAAAATGTCCAAAGGGCAAGAAGAGATGAAGAAAAGCCAAGAGGAAATGAAAGCGGGCCAAGAGGAAATGCAAAAGAATATTTCTGCGATCTCTGCCGGACAGGAGGAATTAAGGAATAATCTTTTAGCAACTATGGAAGAAAGCGTGAAACAAATAGAAGACAAATTTGAAGAGAAATTCGAGAATGTCGAAAATAAATGCTATAGTTTAGAAGGGAAAATCGAGAATGTAGAAGTCAAGTTTAATGATTTGGAGAGAAAGATAGAGATTCTGGAGAAGAAGAATTTAGAAGAAAATTTGGGTGAGATAGAAGAAAAGATAGACCAAATGTTAGAGAAGAGACTGTCGAGCAGAAGTATTCCGGAAGATTTGAAATGTGTACCAATTACCACCCGACCTTCAATCAAGCTTTCGACTTACGATGGGAAATCTTCCTGGCAAGTGTATAAAACTCAATTTACAATTATCGCCAACGCCAACGGATGGGACTCCGTGACAAAAGCCTGCCAGTTAGCTGCATCTCTGTGAGCTGAAGCTGCAGATATTCTACAAACGCTTCCCGAAGAGCAACGTTTGGACTTCAACGCACTCTCAAGTGCATTGGAACTGCGGTTTGGCGAGAAATGTGTGAAAGACTACAGCAGGCTGCAGTTGAAATCTCGCCAACAGAAGCCTACCAAAACACTCCAGGAGCTCGCCACGGATGTTGAAAGGCTCTCCTATCACGCCTTTTCAGACTGCCCCGCTGAAACGAGAGAAATCCTTTCTCTACAGTACTTCGTCGATGGCATCAGGGATGTAGAGATACAGAAGGCCCTACGAATGGCAGATGTCAAGGATTTAAAAAGTGCTTTAGTATATGCCATGAAGTACGAGGCAGCCCAGCAGGCAACTCGTAGAGAACGCCATCCTATCAGGACTGCTACTATACAGGAGCCAGAACAAATTGCTGCTCGTCTGGATGAATTGCAAAGACAAGTCAGTAACTTGAGACGAAATACTCCGGAAAAGAAGCAGAGCCTGAAGTGCTGGAACTGTGGAGGCGAGGGCCACATACGGAGAAACTGCCGATCCCGCCAAGACACTGGAGCTAAGACCGCTCCCAGAAGGGAGGATGGAAGCCATCTCGCCAGGCAGAGGTTGCCAGTTGTTAAGAAGCCCCATTTCAGAGCTCTGCAAATTTCTGCAGTGAGTGGTGGCAGTAATGGACTCTTCATCATGGGACACGTAAATGGAGTTCCCTGCAATATGATCATCGATACTGGAGCCAACGTGACCATCATCCGGAAAGATTTGGCTCAACAACTAGATGGAAGACTAATCTGGACGTCGCCCTGCATTACCCTCCAAACTGAGTCTGGCGATAAAATCAACATCCATGGAAAAATGAACATTAACATCACGTTCGGGAGTGCTTCTTATCATCACACGGCATATGTGGCGAACATTATGGACACTTGTATACTCGGACTGGACTTTTTAAGGAAATATAATTTTTCCTTAGACTTTAAAAATAATGAGATGCATTCAGTTTCTGAAGACATAGCGTTATTAAAGATAGTGAAATCAAAGATAGTGAAGTTAAATCCGTACATCAAATAATAGCTCAAAATGACATCACATTACCCGCAAGAACAGAATTATTACTTAGTGCAGGGGTTCCCAACCGGTGGTACGCGGGAACGTTTCAGGTGGTACGGTGGTTTCAGGTGAACTAAAAGAAAGTTTTATCGATCTTACAGAAGATAGTTCCATGAAAGATTATTTTAAAGAGAAATCTTTAATTAACTTCTGGATCGGATGTAAAACCGAGTACCCTTTGATCTTCTGGCAAGCTCTGCTATTTTTCATGCCATTTGTTACGAGTTACTTGTGTGAGAGTGGATTTTCTGAAATTTTGTACTTAAAAAATAAACACAGAAGCAGAATAAGTGTTGAAGAGGACTTAAGAGTGAAGATAGTTCCATTACTCCTAATGTTGATATTTTAATCACAGGCAAACAACAAGTTTCTCACTAAAGACTTTAAAAGTATATTTTGTATGATGATTGATTCTTTGCTGAGTTTGTACTAATTTTTTATTTGTATGTTTTTGGAAATATGGGTAATAAATAAAACTGTAAATTAATACCATTTTAATCTTTTTATTTCTCCTTTATTATAAGCGTGTTATAAATAAACAAATATCTAACCATTAAATATGAAGTTTTCTCAGGAATTTAATTCAAAAAGCCTTTGAACACTTTTAGAAGAGTAAATATTATACGTTTATTTAAATATTCAGGTCTGGTGGTACGCCAAAATTTCTCAAAAAGTCAAGTGGTACGCAGGTGCAAAAAGGTTGGGAACCCCTGACTTAGTGGATACATAGCTGAAGATAAAAGTTTCCGATATGGCATAATGGAATACCCTGAAAACCACAACAGCACCAAAGGAGTACTGGTAGCTTCAACTCTCGTCGACCTTTCAAGGACTGCCATACCTGTGAGGGTCGCCAATGTGAATGATAAAGTGAAAGTCATTAAGAAAGGTGAAGTGTTAGCCACCTGTACTCCCGTAACTTGCATAAATCGAACTACCAATCTTCCAGCAACTGTGTCTTCAGAGAACTTAACATCAGAGCTACTGCAAAATGTACCGTTAAACAACGTAGAAAGAAGTGCTGCACAACTAGTCATCCAAGAATTCCAAGATGTCTTTTCCCGCACATCTTCGAATGTCGGACGAACAAGTTTGACGCAGCATAGAATTGATACAGGAGACCACCCACCTATCAAGCAACACCCAAGACGACTACCGTTTGCTAAACAGGAAGAGGTAGGAAGTCTTCTAAAAGAAATGCAACATAGCGACGTGATTGAACCGTCAGCCAGCCCTTGGGCCTCTCCCATCGTCCTGGTTCGGAAGAAGGATGGTTCAACTAGATTTTGTGTCGATTATCGGAGGTTGAACGATGCCACGAAGAAGGACAGCTAACCTCTTCTCAGAATTGATGACACTCTGGACATTGTTTCTGGAAACAAGTGGTTTTCAACACTAGACTTAAAGAGTGGATATTGGCAGGTTGAGATACACCCTGATGACAAAGAGAAGACAGCATTCACGACCGGACAAGGACTTTGGTTGTTCAAGGTGATGCCATTTGGATTATGCAATGCTCCAGCAACATTCGAACGCCTCATGGAAACAGTGCTAAAAGGTCTTTCCTACGAAGCCTGTCACGTTTATCTTGATGATATCATTATCGTGGGGCGAAATTTCGAGGAACATCTTGAAAATTTTAGGAAGGTACTGCGGAAATTAAAAGATGCCAACCTGAAGTTAAGTCCGGCCAAATGCAAGTTATTCTGACATGAAGTGACCTACCTCGGACATGTCATCTCTGCCGAGGGTGTACGCACAGATCCAGAAAAAGTGTCGGCAGTTAAGGAGTGGAGACGCCCCAAAGATGTACATCAATTAAGGATTTTCCTGGGGCTTTTCACCTACTATAGACGATTCGTGAAGGACTTTTCTTACATTGCAAGACCCCTTCACAGACTGACAGAGAGCAAGCAAAAATTCTTGTGGACGAAAGACTGTGAGGATGCATTTGACCAACTGAAGGAGGCTTTAACATCTGCACCTATCCTGACGTATCCTCAGCCCGATAAACAATTCATTCTTGACACGGACGCGAGCAACGAGAGTGTCGGTGCTGTTTTGTCCCAAGAAATAGACGACCAAGAACGAGTTGTAGCATATTGGAGCAAGTGCCTATCTAAACCAGAGAGGAATTACTGTGTCACCAGGAAAGAGTTGCTCGCCATAATTAAAGCCGTAGAGCATTTCCATCATTACGTCTACGGTAGAAAATTCCTGCTCCGTACGGATCATGCATCGTTGACCTGGCTTCTAAATTTCAAGAATCCTGAAGGTCAGATAGCCAGATGGATAGAGAGACTCCAAGAGTATGACATCGATATCCGCCATCGGAAAGGATCATCACATGTAAATGCAGACGCCCTGTCTAGGAGACCCTGCCCAGAGAGCTGCCGATACTGTTCCAGGGTTGAAGCGAGTTATGGGCTGATCAATCCGATAATACGCCAAATTACGTCTTCAACATCATCGGATCCAGACCCGTGGAGTGACGGAGAAGTTAGAAAAGACCAATTGGGAGATCCTGATATCAAGCCTTTAATCGATTTAAAGCAGTCTTCGAGTGCGACACCTACTTTGCAGGACATTTCCACCTTTAGTCCTACGACAAAGCAATATTGAGCCCTCTGGGACTCCCTCCATATTCGAAACGGCGTGCTGTACCGGAAGTTCGAATCTGATGATGGAAAGACATCCCGATGGCAGCTATTGCTTCCAAGATCCCGAGTCCCAGACGTTCTTAAAGAACTTCATAGTAGTCCAACTGGAGGCCACTTCGGAGTAATGAAGATGTTGCAAAGAGTTCGAGAGCGGTTCTACTGGAGTAAGGCGAGGGCTGACGTGGAGAAGTGGTGCCGATCATATGATGCCTGTGCAGCCTGGAAAGGACCGAAGAAACGCAGTCGAGGAAAACTGCAACGTTACAACGTGGGAGTTCCTTTTGAACGGATTGCGTTTGACATCTTGTGACCACTACCACGATCTGCTGACGGCAACAGATACATCCTTGTTGTCATGGATTATTTTACGAAGTGCCCCGAAGCGTATCCTATCCCTGATCAAGAGGCTACCACCGTTGCAGAGGTAATGGTTCAGAGCTGGATTTCCAGATTTGGAGTGCCTCTTCAGTTACACTCTGATCAAGGAAGGAATTTTACCTCTGCTGTAATGAAAGGACTTTGTGATCTACTTGGCATTGACAAAACACAGACGACGCCTTTACACCCACAATCGGATGGCATGGTGGAGAGGTTTAACAGAACCATCCTTAATAACCTCTCACTGATGGTTTCGAGAAACCAACAGGACTGGGATCAGAAGTTACCTTTGTTTCTTCTGGCCTATCGTAGTGCTGTCCACGAGACTACCGGCTATTCCCCATCCCAGATGCTCTTCGGTCGTAACCTTCGTCTGCCTTGCGATCTGTTGTTTGGCCACCCTCCGGATGCACCTTCATCGCCAGAGGAGTACGTCCAGGATCTTCAGGCACGGTTTGAAGATGTGCACAATTTTGCCCGAGAGCGAATCCACTTGGCGACGGATAAGATGAAGACCAGATACGACACGAAGGCTACAGGACATCAATTCCACGAAGGTGACAAGGTTTGGTTCTGGAACCCGAAACGACAGAAAGGACTCTCTCCCAAACTTCAGTCTCACTGGGATGGTCCTTACTCAGTCCTCAACCGGCTGAATGATGTCGTGGTCCGAATACGTAAGTCACCAAATTCTAAACCTAGAGTCGTTCATTACGACAGGTTAGCTCCTTACTATGGCCATAGTGTGTAATCCCCATAGTGTGTAATCCCCATAGTGTGTAATCTCCATAGTTTGTAATCCCCCTTATGTACAAAGTGTATATAGTTATTAAGACTTATTAAGACCATGGTCACATGTGTAAATAAATTTTTACGTTTATTGTTTATTTATTTATTCAGTAATGTTTCTGTCTTTAAATTAGTAAGTTTAGTAAGTTTTATAGTTTAGTTATGAACACAGAGTGTTTGCTATTGCAGAGCTTGAGCCTTCTTTCCGTTAACTGTACTACTGTACTGCCTGGGACGTGCAGTCCTTGGGAGGGGGGCAATGTTACGAATTTTTGTATATTTGTAAATATTTCGTAGTGCTAATTTTGTAAATAGATAAATTTCTGTACATTTCGCATGAGGCAATGCAATGGTTTGTTTCCCTGCAGTGAGGATATCAACGCTTGATAACAGGTTTTACAGAGGTAACTCTGGGAAGCGAGTTTCAAGGGGCAGGGCATTTACCATTATGGTAATGGGAATCTCGCCAAATTGGCGAGATAGAGCCAAGTTGGCGATGGTTTTGGCGACTAATTTTTCTCGCCAACGCCAAATGTCGCCAAACCTGACGACCATTTGGCGACATTTTCGGTACATGTATAGGATTTTTCGACTACTGTCTGGAAAGTTCTCCAAATGTCCATCTCTGGAAGGTTCAAGTATGTTCGCAGCCACCCCTATATAAGCGCGACCTGATTTGGTGAGTAGTTAGTTGATTTTGAATCACTGAGTTAGTTGTCTCTCAACGTTCATTGTGAGAGCTGTATTCCTGACTTGAGATACTGAGCATTCTAAAGCGAATTGTTTTGCATTGTCTTTTGCGGCGATTTAGCAGTTGTTTGTCAAGTTTTTAACTGCTGTTTTGTGCTCTGTTGAGGTGAAAAGAGCTGTATTGTGTCTACTAGAACGAGAAGTTCTGGAGCTGTAAGAGAACTGTGAAGAGTTATTTTGGAATAAATTTCTGCAAGTTTTGATCTGCTTTGGCGTCAAATCTTTCGAACCCGTACAACGCAACAGAACTTTAAAAACCATTTTAAGGCATGACTTCTAAAATTAACAAAGCAAAATAAAAGTTCAAAATGATTTCTGTATTTATAAAAAAATTCTGCCATTGATAAAGTACTATTTGTCCACAAATATTATTCCCTAGAAATGATATAAATGTGCAAGTATGTGTGTGGGGAGGTGGAGGGGAGATCATATAAGAGTTCATTATCACATACAGTGGCTCAAACAATTAAGAATACACTTTGTTTTTTTAACACATAAGCACTTTGTATGGTGAATAATGTGCAAAAAATTTAATTATGGCAAAACTTTTTGCATAGGCATTAAATTATGGACATTTTACTTTGTATATACACAAAAAATATAATAATTTATTAAAAATTATACTAGTCATATTGCTTTAAAACTTTATTAGACAAATTTTGCAGTCAAAAAATTGAGAATACACTTGTGAAAAATATGTTTATTTACCTAAAATATGTTAAACTTGGCTGCTATTTTAATGTAATCTTGAATATTATTATTTTTAACCGTTTCAATGATAATTTTTGTGCGATGAAATTTGTTAGACGAACTGAAATCCAAACTTTTATATAGAAAATGGCTCTTCGAAGAGAAACTAGTATTGATGTAAGGAAATTCCTATTCAAATTATTATTATTTTTTTTTTAAAGGAAAATCTTATTGAAATAGCTAAAATTGTTGGTAGAAGCCACACTTGTGTCCAGAAAATTATTGGAAAATTTTAAAATGATGGATCGATTGAAAAGGAATGTGGAAGAAAAAAGAAGGGAATTCTGAGGATAACTCAAAAAGGTACATTTTGAAAGAAATCAAGGTTTATCATAAAGTAAATGCAGTCAAACTTTCTCCCAGAAACTTCTCAAATAATTGACAGAAATGTAAATGCTGAAACTGTGCAAAATGTAATCAGACAAGCTGGATATAAAAGTCGAGTAATTAAGAAGAAACCGTTCGTCAGCTTGCAAAATCTGAAAAAGCATTTGAAGTTTGTAAAAACTCATCAATTGAAGGCAAATAACTATTGGAAGAAAGTAATATATAGCGATGAAAGTAAATTTTTCAACATTTTTGGTGGTAACTGCTGTTGAATCGTAAAAAATTTCGTCCTTCAGTTAAACGTGGTGGAAGCTCCATCATGGTTTGGAATTGTATGGCTTCAACCGGAGTAAGAAATTTAGTTTTTATAGAAGACATTATGAAGCATATGGTTTACTTGGATATATTTCACAACAATCTAAACGAAAGTGCCAAGAATTTGGGTTTTGATTGAAATTTCATATTCTAGCACCACAACAACCCCAAATACAAGGCAAGCAAAGTCAAAATGTGGGGTCTTTTTCATTGTAAAAAGCAGTTACACACACCACCAGACCTCCGACATTAATATCATAGAAAATCTTCAGACCACAAACGAAACCATGGTCCAAAAGCATAAAATTAGAAGCAAAGAAACAAGTAAAATTAGAAGCAGCCCATTTAAAACAAGTGTTGCAAGAATAATGGGATAAAATATCTTCAGATACTATTAAAATGTTGATCAAATCGGTAGCACGACATTTGGAATGTGCTCCTAAATATTGACACTTTCTTTGTGTGTGAGATATTACAAAAATTTCATTGATGTATTCTCAATTTTTTTTAGGTAAAATTCTGCGTAGATTTATTTAAAATGCTTCCGAAACTTTTCCTGATAGAAGTTTTTTGTTGATTGTTCTTTAATTTTACTTTAAATTAAACCATTTGTTATGTGTAAAATTAGAGACGTGTTTGCACTTTTTGGTAATGTGTTATTTATATTGAAAGTTGGGTTTATCAAGTAAAAGTAAGGTGTATTCTCAATTGTTTGAGCCACTGTATTTCAGTTTAATAATTTGTATGATTGCTAAACTGAAGAGTAAAAGCTATGCTACTACAGCCATAAACAAAAGCATTATACAGTCTCATCTTTTTTTTTTTTTAACGTCCAAAGTGTTACTTGAAATCGCTTTAATTTGTTTATTATAATACAAATGTCAAGTTCAGACAACAACATAAGCAATTATGTCATTGCATTCAGCATCCAATAAAATATTACCATGAAACTAATGCAAAATTTGTGTTTTCCCGTTTACTAGTATGCTCTGCTCTGTACTTTTAGTTGATATATTAACACTTAATTTTTGTTAATTTGACCAAAATAATAAATTGCATTGTATTTAATTTTTGAATAGTCAAAAAGTAGGGAATATAATAAAAATCAAAGTCTAAAGGTTGACAGATTTTGAAAATGCATAAATAATACATTTGTGGTTATACTTTGGATGAATACCATTTTTCAAACTGTTCGCATATTCCCCCACTTCAGAGTGTATTATTAACCAACACTTGATTAAGTACAGAACATGATTAGTACTTAATTATCTATAATTTCCATATCTAATGTTTTTTATACAGCAGAAAACATGTTATATTTAATTTTTTTCTTATACAAAGCATTTTTCTTGAGAAAAATGCTGCAATGCACAACTTTTCTAGAGAAAAATGCTGTAATGCATAACTTTTCTAGAGAAAAATGCTTGGTAAATATTTTCTGGTGTAAACAGGCAATATTACTATATGAAAACCATCGAGAAGAAAGAATGATAAACAACACTTTTATGATTTTTTCTTTTTTGTTGCCAAGCAATAGCTTATGAAAGTGTATCTGGGTCATTCAATGGAAAATCAGGAATTTGTGTAACTGACATTTTTTACAAAAAATATACAAATAAAAATACTTTTTTAAGTATAAAAACAACCTTACTATGAATGATATAAATAATTGCAATAAAATATTATAATTGTTACTAAAATTTTACTCTTAAAACTATTGACGGTCATGCACGTATATATACAACATTTGATCCCCAGTTTTTCTAGTAATACACAAAATTTTTAAATAAAATTTAAAATAAAATATTTTTATTAGGATGATAGTTTATAACCTAACTAAAACAAAATAAATAAAAAATAATTTAAAATATATATATTTGAATTAGAAATAAAATTTAAAAATTGTTGCAGAAAAAACAACTATAGAATTTCGCCCATTCCCATGATCGTTAGTGGGTTAAACAATGAAGTGTCACATCCATGGAATGTCACCATTTAACAGTTTAACTTTTTACATGATTATATTTTATATAAATTAAACACATGATTATATTTTATATATAAAAAAAACACGTATTTTAGACTGCATTTTTACGTTAAGAAAACATATTAAAATGCATTTCTAATATTTAAAAGCTAAGTTTAAGTATTATGTTAATTCTATTTCAAGTTGTATGCCTATAACCAGGGCCATAGATCACATCCAGAGATACCCAAAAAAGTGTCCTTAAATCCTTGCAGTTGGCAGTAATACACTGTTTTGAAACTGTTCTGAGGAATCAGATGTTAGGCAGATGCTTTGTTCAGATGCAAATAACAAACTACAGACTAAGTTATTTATGAATAATTTTACTAAGTTATTGAACTTGACAGAGAAAAGGTTGAAATGATATCCACGAACCTCAAATGATAGAATTTTAATTATCAATTAAATTTATAAAATAATTGTTGGAATCTGCAATATATGAAATAGTTTTGTTTTGTAAATATTAAGAAATAAAATATTAAAGAGAATTCACCACATACAAAAAACTATTGTTTGTTACTTTTGCTGAAATGTATATTCAATGCACATAAAAACAGCCTATCAAAAGAAACAGACCCCTTTTGTTTAATTTTTGCTTTGTATATTTGATTTAAAATGCTTTGAAGTTGGAATTCAGGACATTTGAATTTTTAAAATATGAGTTAAGAGGACTTGGTACATCTTGTTTTCATAAAAAAAAAAATCAAACTTTTGCGTTTTAATAATCTTTGAAACCTTTTCCTTATTCTGGCAAATTTTTTAGTTGATACGATAACTGCAATTGCAGAAAACTATATTTTTATGGAGAATTTAGAATTGCTACAATAGCTCCTTTGATGTTTCGGACGCTTTTTTCTCAGTTTGTGAGTTTTGAATTTCCCACCTGACTCCAAATGCTAAAACTTCAGTAAATATGAATGAAAATGACTTGAATTTTTTTGTGTCATTCTTAATATCCATTTGATAAAAACAGGCATGGATTATTGAATAAAATAAAAACTTTTTTTAACAGATTTAAATGTTGAAAAATACCATTTTTTACGCTTTTTTTACATACAGTTACAGAAATTATTGTTTTTCTCAAAAACTATTTTAAATTCGATGCTTAAGAAGTTAGAGTATATTAGTAGGAACATTTTTTTTTTTAAATCAGAAAAAAATATAAAAAAGTAATAGATAGAATTTGAAATTTGATGAATTTTTTTCCAAAAAATTTTAAATTTTGAAAATTTAGAGCACTTTGTGAACTTTTTTTAATAAAATTTAGTTTTTACTTAGTAATATTTCCAAATTTGTAAAAATTAAAATTTTAAAGGCTTAAATAAAAAAAATTTGAAGGGTACCAAGTTCCTTTAAACTGTGTGATATGGGGTAGCAATTTCCATAAACGTAAACAATGGCAAACTGCGGTGCTAAAGCAAACCCAAAACGGCGAAAAACACTGTAATTCAAAATTAACTGGCAAACCCAAAGCAACATTGGAAAGAGAAAAAGTGAGAATTAAACCCGCTCTTGGATCTGAGGTTTAGGAACTAGTATATCTTTTTTAGCATTTGCCTTTTGAGGATTCGAAACTTAAAATTAATAATTTGTAATATTAGAACTGAAGAAATAAGACAATTTTTTTCTGTATCAGGTGACAACCCACACTGTTCCATTTGCTTCTATTTAGGTTAGTTTTCAGAAATAAACAGTCAAAATACTATTTCCGAAAATCTCACAAAAATAAAAAATATGTCCTAAAAATTTATTTATTTTGTCACTTTTTAAGTTGCATAATATTTAACCAATTGTAAAAGTAATGTCATATATATTTTATAACTTCTAATTTTAAATTTAACTTCATTAAATAATTCTCTGCAGTCTTTTATACCTTATCACATTCGTGGACAGTACTTTTTATAATATTTAAAAAAATATAAAAAAATCCTGTATTTCTTTTCTCAATCACTGTAATAGTATTATTACTCCTGATTACATCGCCTTTTAAGTAAGCATCAGGTTTAAATAAGTATTTTTTTTTTATTGATTAAATTCCCAATTTTCTGTAGAATGACCTATCTATATGTCAAATTATGCAAACACGTTTAAAACCGCTACATTTATTTTCCAAAACTGCACATAAAACACTATATAACCTTACATTAATAAATCTATCCAATCTAACCAAAAGTAACAAGTATTTATTTTAAAACCAATAAATCCCAATATTTTTTTTAGTAGCTCTTAGAAGATTTTTTGAAAACCGATAAATTCGAAGAAATTATACACTGCAAATGAAAGAGGAAAATCCACTATTAGGATTTTGTTATTAAATTCAATTGAAATTAGTAGTTTGTGGTTAATATTTAAATAACACAAACTTGTGATGTCACTCTACTAACCCGTCAATTAATCACATCTTGAACTAAGGGCAGGGACGACTCAAAAAGTTTTAGAAAGTTGGACAGTCGGCAAATTTTCTAAATTTTATCGAGATCTTTGTTTTTCTAAAGTCAATCCTCAAAAAAATCAAATCGAATAAAAAAGTTTTAAAAAAAAATTTAACAAAAAATATTAAAAATCTCGGAATGCAACTTGACCCGAGTTTGACGAATCGGCATTTTACACTAGAAGTCTATTATAGGGGAGTCAGTCTTTTTTGCCGCCTACAATGATGGACTACGAACGCAAATATTACCATATAAATATCTTTATTATCTCACCCTGTCAAAGTTTTTAGAAAGGTTGGCAGTCGGCAAATTTCTGAAATTTCATCCCTTCTTTTAAAAATGCCTAGTGACGAATGTTTCAAAACATATTGAATGAAAAAAAGCCCAAATAATTAAAACCATCATTAGTATTACAAAATTGTGATCACAATGCAGCTTAAGTTGAAAGTCGGTAATTTTGAATTGGAGTAAGTATATCCTTTTTGACAGGAACATTAAAATAATCTAATCATTGATATCTTCAATGACATCAGATAACTTTGATGTGTTACAGTAGCTGATATACTTGTATTTGTGGTACGTCAGATAACACCTCAAAAACCATGACATATACAATAAACGTCATTTACATAAAGTATGTAATGTACGTCATACGAGTTAAAGGTTTTATACAAAACTTCAAAACACCAAAATTTTTGTATACGAAAATTGCCCAGCATTTTACAAAGTTATTGAAATTAATGTCAAGTAGAACTCCATAAATGATGTTATATACAGGATGGTCATAAAGAAAATTTGCCGATATATGAACCTCTAGCAGAAGTCTCGTTTAACAGATCGAGAAGAGATTTCATTTACAGTTATTCAGAGGTATGAGGTCGGAATTCTGCGAATTTCAGCAAAATGGCGCTCACAATTACGCTGGTTATGGTTACGAATGGCAACACATACTTTTTCCTATAAAAAAATGAGCATCACATGCGAAAACCATAAATAGCGTTGGAAATGTGTATCACAAAAAAACAGACGCGTTATGGACGCACAAAATACAGATCTACGAACGGCCAACAAAAACACGATCGGAGCAATGGAGGTTGCTCACCAAATATTCATCTTAGAAAATCCATTAAATTATCTGTGATGACACTCATGTGAACTTTGGCCTCTGTCAAATGCAAATTTCCACCGTGCGCCTTGATCACATTTTTGTTGGCCGTTCGCATAGTTTTTTTTTTTTGTGCATGCATAATGCGTCCATTTCTTTGTGATACACGTACCGTTCTAACGCTTTTTAGGGTTTTCTCATGAGCTGATCATGTTGCGACAGGAAAAAGTAGGCGTTGTCATTCGAAATATTTGAGTGTCTGTAACTATAACCATAACCGCGAGCGCCATTTATTGAATTTCACAGAATCTCGAGCTCATACCGCTGAATAACTATACCTGAAATATAATCTCGATCTGTTGAATGGAGTGGAAGCTAGAGGCCCATATATCGGCAAAGTTTCTTTATGACCACCTTGTACTTCATATATTGAAAATGCATTCCCAAAATAGTGCATGCCACTTGTAAACTGGAAGGCGATATCGTATTTATTCCAACAAAATAATCTTTGGAAAAGTATTGAAAGGTTTATTATAATACTATCTAAAATTCTTAATGCTTCCTGTGCTTAAATAGCAGAGGCCCGACATTGTCCGGTACAACCAGGTTCAGTCTATTGCAAATTGCGAGTATCCTTTCACTCCTATCCTCGATTTCTGGCGCAGTTTGGCCTTTGTGTTGCCCTTGCGCCAAATAAATTTGAAAAACAACCAACCAACCTATCCTGGATTTCCCCACTTTATACTGCAGGAAAAAATTATCTTTCAGATGAACTAAGTTTTTTCAGTCTAAATACCTTTGAATATATTTCAAATTGGATCAATAAATCTCAAATTAGGATCATAACCGTTACAAGAGGGTAAGGGAAATGGGGGTGGGTTTTTGAATATATTTCAAATTGGATCAATAAATCTCAAATTAGGATCATAACCGTTACAAGAGGGTAAGGGAAATGGGGGTGGGTTTTTGGAAATTTCTTGTTGACAATGACGTTTTTCTTGCTTTGAAGATCAAATGTGCAACTTGTTCTTCCTCAAGATCAGAATAACACTGTAGATTTGAATACCCCTTCTCCTTTCCCATAAAACCCCACAGGTACTATTAATGTATAGTTTGAATTGTTGTGCTATAAAATATGACATGCTTTTATATCAATCTGAATATTTTGTCACTAAATTCGAAGTTCAATCAGTTGCGAATAATATACCTTTCTGCATATAAATATTATAGTTTGGTTTAATGCTAAAGTAATCCATTTCATTTTTAATCCCGCTTAGGAAAAAAAACTAGCATTTTCAGGTATACTTTCCTTCTTGAACAAATAAATATTGTTCAAAAAACGAGTAACTTTTGCAGAAATTATTGCTGAAGAACCACACCACATCAGTGAAAAACCACAAAAAAGTCATTAAATTAAATCTAGCAATTTTGCTAAAAATATATACTCGAAGTAACAACTTTTAAGAAGTAGGTTCTTGGATTGAATTGTTAAAGAAAAATTAAGTTTTACTGTTAAAACACTTTTTAAGAAAAATCAAAATATTTCCTTTTTTAGTTTGGAAAATGTGTTAAAATGTATTTAAAAATTAAATAATTAACAAAACGTTTTTAATAATTATTGTCTTTTGCAATGAAATTATAGTCTCCATCAGCACCTACAGGATTATTTGCAGGGAGGTGTAAGGCGACAAAAGTTTTTGTTTAATCCTTGATTTTTCGAAGATGGGAATTGGATTTCCTAATTGGATGTTAGTTAATAATTGTGCATTAGTGTTCTGTTCAAATTGATAAATTAATATCTATGTAATTTTTTCTTGTAAATTTTACCACTTTTTTTCCCATGTTACTTTATTTTTCGAAAGCCAGAGGGGAGGGAGTGCCAGTCCATGTTTCGTATGTCTCTGACATTGTATCTATTATGAAAATTGCAGTGATCACGTAGGGAATTTTCTGTACTAGCAATAGTCTTTCAGAATTTTAAAAAGAATTTTTCCAGAATTTGCTTTTGATCAACCTTTATACAATTCTTTATAAAAAAGTCACTTATTTGATCAATAATTTTCATCTATTTAATTCCGTGTTTAAGTGCTATTTCCAACCACTTTTACACGTTTAATTAATTTTTTTCAAAAATGCAATTGGAAAATTTAAAAAAAAGTTGTATTGAAATGGTTCAGGTTACTGAATTGGTTTAAGATTGTGGGGAGAATTCTATCTATCTGCAAGGCATAAATGTCTTCCCCCAAATAAAAATGCTTCCAAAAATAATCTCCTTTGTTCAGAGAGGAAGGGGTAATTTAGTAAAAAGAAATGAAAAATTAAATGAATTTGAAGGAACTTTAAGTATAATGTGATGGGAATTTACTTAAAATTTGACATTAATTACGTATTAATAAAATGCCATTTTTTATTAAAAAATTTTTAGACGGTAATTTAAAAGTGATTAAAATTAATTGCATATTAAATAAAATAATTCCTAATTAAATAAAAAAAAGCATTAACAATTAGTTTTACATTAATTAATAATTAATTATTCATATATTAATTAAAAAATATTTATACGTTAATTTTACATTAATAAAAATTAGTTAACAATTTATTAACACCTTAATTTATATTTTCTACATTTACACCGGACTTGGGTTGATTTCAGTCGGCAAAAGGATGTCTACGCTCCCCCTCCCTCCTCCAACCAAAATTCTTAGAGACGGCCCTGACTAAGGATATTATAGGAGTTTCACAGTTAATATTATATAAGTCAGCAATTATAAGGCAGAATAGCAAATATAAGTAGTACAGGCTTTCTTAGAATAACATTTTAAACTCTTCTACAAAATTAATTATTGCATAACCACAGTTTTTTTTTTGCTTATTAAAATAAAGCTTTATATAATATATGTATAATGCACTAAAATTAATGTAGACTGTAACCTTCTATTATAAACTATACTGCTAAAGGAAACAATAATGAATAAAATGGAATAATTATATCATAAATACTTTAACGTAACTAATATGAATTAAATAGAAAACCCTTCTTATCAATCAGATGAAATTCAATTAATGTATCAAAATTTATAACTGCAACAAGTACTAAAAGTTTTAAAAAAATATATTACTTTCTTTTACTACGAACAAAACTTTAGATAAAAAAAATAAATTTGTAAACTTAAT
Organism: Linyphia triangularis; assembly: GCA_963978545.1. Taxonomy (NCBI): domain Eukaryota; kingdom Metazoa; phylum Arthropoda; class Arachnida; order Araneae; family Linyphiidae; genus Linyphia; species Linyphia triangularis. The sequence continues at coordinate 50,215,507 of OZ021721.1, read as the reverse complement.
TTAATATAGTCATAAAATTGAAAATATAACTAAATTTAACATCAAAAACATCTTTTATAAATAAAGCTCTACCTTTTACTTGCGAACCCTCATTAGGATATGTAGAACCTTCTCCTTTTTCAAGGATCTTTCGCAATATGCCACCATCTTTTTTAGAACTTAAATCTTCCAGCTTCCAATCACACAGCTCAATATTAAACAGTAATGTTGATCGAGGTGGAATTTTGGGAGTACCTACTATACCATATCCATATTGTGGCCCTATAATGAAACAAGCTTTTTCACCTCTTTTCATTGTAGAAATGCCTAAATCCCATCCTTTGATCACTTCTCCTAAAAAAAAAAAAAAATATTCATATTTAACAATATTGATACATTAGCCAGCTGAAAACGTACATTATAATGGTTAGCAAAAACATCTCAGAGTCCAGTAATGCTTATAGATCTACAAAGTTAAAAACTACTTCCAAGGAAAGAGAAATTCTTGTATCTCAGGGACAGGCTGGGGGATGATTTCACTGCATATTGAATTTGAATTCTAAACATGTAGTTTGACGTTCTCTTTTTCTTTTACTCTTAACTTTTTCAATCTATTTCTATCCTAGGAAATTTTGCATTTTGAATTGTTTTTTCATCGTTCTTTTTGATTTAAAAGAATTTTTTTAATTTTCAATTGTAATTTAGAAAAAAAATCTTTTAAATGAAAAGGAACTTTGCAAGCAAGACAAGGAAACTAAAATGATACAGATGGCAAAATGGTACTCTTCTGTTAGACGGGTATCAGATAAAAATCGTCAATTTGCAGGATTAACTCATTCAAATAACCTTCCGATCACTTATCGCAACCCTGTAAGAAACCGTGATAAATATATTTAAATAACCAAATTAAATGTGATAAAAGTAAAAGATGACAAGGTTAAAATATTATTTTCATGTAAACATTTCAGCTTGACAATAACTGCACCAACTTTTAGACTTGGTGGATTTTTAGTGTCCGTTTACAGAAGAGTACAGGCAAAATTTAACAATATATAATTAAACTGAATATAGTTTGCATTTCCCAGTTACATATTGCAGTTTTTCGTCCCATTAAAATTTGAATTCATAGGATTAAATATTTTACCTTTTGTATTTCATATATAAATTCTGTTAAAATCATAAAAACATACCTCGTCCCAGACCAAAGTCCTTCTTCACATCATCATTAAGATTTGTCTCAAACAAAACTTTATCTTTTCCATTTAATACATAACCTTCATATACAATGAGAACTCGATCTCCATATCCTGGATACTCATCTCCTTTACCTTCATTTAATATTATCTTCAACACCCCTCCTGATTTCTCAGGAGTAATATCCTCTGGTGTCAGAACAGTAGGGACAGAGTTTTGATCAGGGCTATTAGCATAGCTAAGTTTTAAAATACAACTGGGCTCTGCTGACTCTCCAGATGCTTTTAGTTCTTTATCAATCTTTTCTAAGATAACTTCATCACTGAGTTTTTCTTCATTATAAATGAATTTTGTTTCAACTTTAGAATCCTTCTTTTTTCCTTCACTAGACTTTCCTGAAGCAGTTGCCTTCAAATCAGGTTTATTTGTTTGCTGCAAAGGCTCTTCTGAAGTAACATCAATTATTGCATTGGAAGACATGTTTGCACACTCTTCAAGTGATGCATTCACAGGATTCGTATTTTTACGAGACTTCGCCCGTGCTGCTCTACGTTTTCTACTATGATTTGGCATTCGGTCAGTTTCGCTATTCGAGCAACTTCTTTTCAACAGTTAAAAATATACAAGCTGCTAGGAAGAAAAGACGCCAAATATTTCTTGGAATCACCCTATATTCTAGATTATTTTTGTTAATCTCGAACTCTCCCAACACTCGATCGATCACAAAATATATTTTTAGACTATCTCATATCCTGTCTCTATTTATCCTATCTTGTATTGAAATGGGAATTTTAGCATAGCAAAAAAATCCCGATATTAAAAATAATTATTTTTGTATATCATACGTAAAACTGCCCATTGGGTATTAAGCTATGGGCCGAGGCTAACCAGTAAAGTTAAGAACGAATTTGGGTGAAAGTAGTGTTTTAATAAAAACCAAAACAAATTTTAGCTAGCTACCGCTATGAAGTGGAAGTTGTAGTAGGAGATTCAAATATATATCCGATGTAGCAAAAAATAAGCTTGCATCGGTTCCTATTTAATCGAAATTATCAAAGGAGATTGTGCGTAATTGATAAATATTTTTTGTTTTCAAAAACTTCATTGAAATTTGAAATGATTAAGTTTCTTAGAAATTATGAATTGGAAGGAACATCGATATTTAATGGATAGAGCTAGAATGTTGAAATCCAGCAAAAGATGAAACCTGGATGTACCACGTGATATGTGGGGAAAGGTTCCCATTCTTGGCTCTGAATCTCCGGTCTTTGCAACAGATGCAAGAAAATAACTATTTTTTTTAAAAAAGGACATTCATTCTTTTCAATTGATTTCATCTTTGTTTCGATTTAGATACCACAAATTAAAATTAAAGATAGGAATTATTTGAAAGCATATTATTGTCCCTCAACAGAAAGCTACTTAAAATAGACGTGAAGCAGTGAAATTTTCAACATAAGTAGTTTCGGCCTTCTAATTAGACTTTTGACAAACAGAATTTTTAATTAGATCTTTTAATTAATTCAAAAAATTAAAAACTGACTTGTACTAGTGATATAGCACTGAAATTTTCAACATAAGTAGTTATGGCCTTTTAATTTGCCTGTTGACAAACAGAATGTTAGAATCAAATAAGGTTTTTTATTTTTTTTATTTTACATGTAACTTTTTTGACAAAGCTAATAGATGTAGGGTTTTGAAATTTTCAACACAAATATAATTGTAGCTTTGAGCTTTCTAATTGGACTTTTGACGTATATAATGTTAAAATTATAATGAGTTTTTTTAATTAATTTTTTATTTATTGTTTTAAACCTTCTTTACAATATGATTTACAATAAACGTATAATTCTGAAATTTAAAATATACGTTCCTTTGACCTTCTAATTTTGCTTTTCATAAACACAACTAGAGTTACCAAGGACCATTTTCATTATGATTGTCACAAAATCTGAATTTTTCGACCGAATCAGCTCGCCAGAATGGGGCTTGTTCGAAAAGCGCTCATCAGAACGAGATTTCATCAGAATGAATTTGGACATAATGAAAATGGTTAGAGTGGGATTTCATTAGAATGGTTTTGGACTGAATGAAAGTCATAAGAAATTATATGGTCGGAATTCTTTCCATTAGAAACCTATTCGTCAGAATCTTACGAATTCGGCAAACTTTAGAGTTCGGCAGAGGTTTGGCGATATAAATGTGGTCATTGGGGGTTTAGTGGTGACCTTCAAGAAGGTCTCAAAGGTCACGGTTTAGTTCGCAGAGTTATTCATTTCTGTAGCGTTATTTAATACTCATATTTTCGATGCACCCAGGGGCATATTTAGGGGGTTGCTGGGGTGCGGTTGCATCAGTACGACATACAGTATATGTCATCTCAATTATTTTAAGTGGTATTTTGGACCGAATTACAATGTAAAAAAAATTAAATTTATTGATATTTTTAAATTGTATTTTTTACTTAATATCAAAATCGATAGAAATCAGCAAACGAAATTATAATTTTTCTAACATTTTTCATGCCTCATTAATACCAATTTTGAAGTCACCTAACTGAGCTTCTTTTTTCTTTACCCGTAGAAGGAACGGGTTTCAGAAGGGACGAGCAGACTGCGATTGTGACGACCTAAAATGTACTTGCCTACGAATCTTTACCCCTTGTGTGGGTCTCAAATTAAAAAATTCCTCAATTTCGGTACGATTTTCTTATTTGTGAGTAGAAGATGGGACCAAAGAGTGAAACTTTTATTACAATTACTACTCTGCAGGTCTACTTTTTAATCAGAGGGCAATAAATTATAAAGGTTAATATCGGGGTGGTCATCGCGCCCTCTAAATTTCATTCTACGTACAAAAAATCATACACAAGAATAACTTTAAGAAAAAAAAAAGGAAGAAAAAAAACTTAATCATAATTGGAAAACAAAAAGCCTAAAAAAATCGATACTATAGTATTATTGCAATTCTACAAAATATTGTAAGAGCAGTTCCAATCAAGACGCTATCGCTATATTCGAAGGACCAAGAAGTTTATTTTCGCCTTCTCTCCAAAAGATCTTCAGACAGCTTGGGGAAGGGAACAAAAATGACCCCTTCTTCGGGTAACCTTGAATTTTTAACTTAAGGATACAGACAAAAGTAGTTAGAAAAGGACAGTTCCGCCCCATAAGGCGCAATGCGCAAGGGGACGATGATGTCACCGGAAGTGGATGTGGCCGGATATGATGTCACCGGAAGTAACATGACCGGAAGTAGAGTTGAGTTGTTCTTCTCCTGCTGTTGAGTTGTTTCCCTCCTGCTGCTGTTAGTTTCGGTTTCGTTATAGGTTTTTTTCATATGACGTCACAGTGGGAATACAGTGCGTATGATGTTACAATATATTATAAAGTTTACCTTAAAGACGGTGGCAACATCTTATAGTTTCGGTTTACCTTTAAGGTGGAGTTGAGTTGTTAGGGTCCTTCTTCTAAACGAATAAGTTAGAGTTATAGGCTTTTTTACCAGTGACGTCACAGTGGGTATAGAGTGGCTGTGACATCATTATTTTACAAAGTTTACCTTTGAACCAAGGCGGGATGGAGTTGAGTTGTTATGGTCCTTCTTCTAAACCAATAAGTTATTGTTATAGGCTTTTTTATGTGTGACGTCACAGGGGGAAGGACGTCATTCATTATTTTATGTAATAAATTTAGCATTTAAGGAATGACAACAGTGGGAAAATGCTAAGTTTAAGGCATCGATATAAAAAGTAGTGGATGGAGTTAGCTAATGTTAAAATCCGGCGAAAGCTGAAGCCAGCATGTACCACATGATATGTGTGGAAAATTTCACATTCTTGGCGACGAATGCAATTACAGACGAAATCGAAAGTGCAAGGAAATAGCTAAGGAAAACTAAAGATATTCATACTTACAAATTCATTTTACCTTTTTTTTAATATTTATTTTGTTTTATTATTATAGATTTCTACAAAATTATAAAAATGAGTTTTAACTATAAAGGAAAACTTAACAATTAGTCTAGAACTTTCATTTTGGTTAATGTTATTTTACGTACGTAAAGCAATTAACTAACTAACATCAACAGCTAATACAAGCAAAATATCAATTGTCAATAATATAATCTTATTGTCATTGTGGAAGAGGGAATGGTGAACTATGACACATTATGAAATAGGAAAGAGAAGGGGTCAAATATGGGTAAAAAATATGACATCATTTATGGACGCCCCCTATAAGATCATTCACTATATAGTTTTAATCAAATTAAAATTATTTTACCGCCAATAAAACATTTATTCAATTAAATTGTGAAAAATTAAAAATTCATATAGAAAAAACAAAAAGGCATCATGCAGGTACTAAATGAAACACTTATAATTAAAACGCAAATATTCTTAACTTTACTAGCAAACAATTAGTAAACACTAATAAGCATCTAACTTTGTAAATTAAAGTAAAATGGGATTTACTGGAGTATTTCTTTTACAAAATACTCAATAACTGTTTAGTTTTAATATTTATAGTTTGAGAATTACTAAAAAATTTAACTAAGAGTTTGAAAATTTTCCGGTACACTTGAACAATATCTGAAAGTTTAATTTGCACATGCGATTCTACAACATTTTTTTTTTTACATGTGTGTACACTTTTAATATTATTTTGAGGTTCTCAATTAAGTTAGCGTGTGTCATTTTTCAAATGTATTCCAGGCTTAATTAATGTGACTGTCTTTAAACACTTTGAAAACAAAAGCAGACATACAAGTTCATAAACAAATTAAATCTATTTCACAATTTATTTAAACAGCCAAACTGTTTTGATGAAAGGGCCAAAGGGGAATTCCCGAATCATAACATGCCAAGGTCATGTAATACCATCGCCAAGTACAGTGAATTTTGTTCATGCAAATACCTTTTAAATTACACCACATGAAGGCAATAAAAAGCATATAATGATCTTATTTATGATATATGTAATGTATTGAATAATATTTTGAGGAAAAATAAGTTTCCTGGGTCATAAATTTACTTTTAACTAACAAGACATCACAGCGATTCACTAGATAATGTAACAAATATCTATCAAAACTATAAACATATTCATAAAAACTTCGATTAAATTCTTGCCTGTGAAATAGTATAAAGTACCTCCTTTCTTCAATAGCTTCTTGTAATTACAGGGACAGCAATAACCTATCATTTTGACTGTTTAACGACAAAGCGACAGCACTCCAACAAACATCCGCCATTGAAATACAATGGTTGAGCGGGTGCTGAGCAAAGAAAAAAAAAATTTAAAAATTTAAAAAATTTAGGCCTTCACAAACCACGTGACATGGTGTGGTGTTCGCCCAGAGGTTGCCATTGCTTTCCCCACCCCCTTTATAACTCGATGGTTTAAGGCAGAGATGTTGAGTTGTTCTAGGACTGCTTCTAAACGAATAGTTTTAAGTTATAGGCTTTTTTCGTATGACAATAAATTATAAAGTTTATCTTTTAGGCGGTGGCAATACATTTTAGTCTGTCTTTTAGAGTTGAGTTGTTCTAGGGCTGCTTCTAAACAAATAACTTATTGTTATAGGCTTTTTAGTATGACGTCACAGTGGGAATGCCGTAAAGCCCGTGGGCCTATTAGATAATATAGGGTAGTGTAATGGACGTGCGTACAAATTGCAAAAAACCCACAGATATGTGCCTGATAAATAACGTATCCATTCATTTATATCCGACAAAAGAGTGTGAAATACACAAGCAAGTTAAATATCCAATTAAAGTGTTTACTAAGTTCCTCAATACCAAGCACAACGCCAGTTGAAATCCTTATAAAATATGCAAATATCTGGCCGAGGGTAGATAGGAAAATGTAAAACTCACAGTTTGCTGTTTGGGCAAAGGGTACTTCAGTCAGGGGCGCATATCGTCGGGCTAGTCAGCAGTCCGCGTCCGATTCATCTCCGATCCTTTCTCTGGTCTCCGTTAGTTCACCTTCGTGTCCAGTCACCGTCCCAGCTCCTTTCAATCTCCACTTCTCTCTCTCAGCCCCATGACCCGTGCTTTGCACCCCTCCCCCAACAGGTACAGCTCCCCCCGACAAAAGCCCTCTCATTTGCTGTGAGTTCAGCGACATGTGAGTCTTACATTGGGGAATTTCCCTAACAAACAGATATTGGTTAAAGTGAAGCGTGAGAAAATCCCGCCTCCTTGATTTGAAAAAGTTTGTAAAACACACAAATAATTTAAGGGGATGTGTAGATTTTGGCTATTGCAAAACCCCATTGAACTTATGAAATATATGTCAAAATACATTATGACAGGGAATATGTTAAAATTTAGGTTTTACAGGATGGCAACGAACTTTCTGATAAGGTGGAATGGTGGAGCTGAGCTGTAACAGTCCTTCTCGTGAAAGAGGGCATTATACTTATAAATTATGTTTTTATGTCGTTACAGTGGAAAACTGTTAAAGTTTAGAGAAACTGAATGGCATCATGGCGAGATACGCCATTTACTTTCGGTTTTTCTGCTAAGTTTAATGTAATTGTGGCACCATCTAGTGATAGGAATGAATATAAATTACAGAGTTTATAACTTTTCATGCTTCACCATTAAAAACTTCAAATATAAGTAAAGATAATTTATTAGCACATATGTGTTAAGTTTAGGATTGAGTTGAATTTTTTCTATAAGTGCTTAGCACTTAAACTGATAAATTAATTTCTTTAGATATAATCACATGACACTTTTCAACCAATCAGGTTTAATCAGTTTTAAACACAAAGTCTCACTATTTTATCAATAACAGTGTGAAATGTCAACACATTTTGCCCAACAACACATTTGCACACAAATGCCGAACATTGTTTTGATTAAAATAGAGAAATTTTGAAAAATGCCCTTTATTGGGCCAACTTTTGAATCACTTCCCATTTAGTAGATGTTATAAATTTGGAGTTGGAAGATTCTACTATATTTTGACTTAAATCTGGCAAAATCGCAGCATTGTGTGGCAGTAACTTTTTGGTCAATAATTCTTGTAAGGTGACCCCCCCCCCCCAACTCCGAAAAAAATTCCACTTTTGAACCTCTTGCGATTTTGTTGTTGTTATAAATTTAGAATTCAAGATTCTCCTATATCTAAACTTAAAATCTCAAAAAAAAAATTCCTTTGGTGAAATTGAATCCTTTGAACAATTACTCCTTTAATGCTGATGAATTGAAAGGAGTTTAAGTAATTCTTACTGCAAAAGCAACAACAGCAATCTTGAGAATATTTTCTTCTTTTGGAGCTGTACAATTGTTTCGTAATAGAATTGGGTTTAGAAAAAAACACAAAACTTGTTTTTTTTTTTAATTCAAAACTAGCTGAATACCCACTACGAAATTTTAACATGTGCAATATTTTAGCTAGTTGTGAGGCCTCGAGTTGCGGATATTTGTCATTCGTGTATAGGTTCCAGTTTTTGACGCTTCGCTCACAGGAAGGTTCATTGCTACTCAAAATCGCTTCGTTCGCTGAAAAGATCATTGACACATAAACACAGGAATCAGGACCTAGGCTCAGTTGACCTCCCCCATTCACTATGACTATAACACAGGCTTACTTCACTCGTTGAAAAGTTCATTGCTAAGCAAGGATAGGCTCTCTGCAAGGTTCATTGCTGCGTAAGTATCAGTTTGCTTCACTCACTAAAATCTAATTGCTACGTAAAGCCTTAATATTGGAAGCCTCTCCCTTATCAAGAAAAAAATTCTCCATTAATACAATAATACAACACCCCTTTAAGATTATTTTAACACGTGTTTTTGGAAAGCAAAATTAGAGGCCCAAACTACTTATGTCGAAACTTTCAGAGCTCTAGCTCTATTAAAAGTCACTTTTTGTGAAAAAATTTATTAAAAAACAAATCAAAAATTTTACATTCTTTTTATCAGTCCAATTAGAAGGCCAAACTACTTATGTTAAAATTTTAGAGCTGTAGCCCTATTAGAAATCGTTTTGTATAATATTCATTAATTTATTAAAAAAATTAATTTAAAAACAACTAAATAAAAAATTTAAATTCTGTTTTTCGAAAGACCAATTAGAAGGCCAAAACTGCTTATGTTGAAAACTTCAGAACTATAGCCCTATTAGAAGTCCTTTTGTAAAAAAATTTGTTAATTAAAAAAAACTAATCAAAATTTTAAAATTCTGTTTTTCAAAATTACAATTAGAAGGCTGAAACTATTTGTGTTGAAAATTTCAGAGCTGTATCTCTATTTGAAGTAACTTTGTAAAAAAAAAAATTAAATTAATTAAAAAAGAACTAATTAAAATTTTAACATTCTGTTTGGCACGTATACAATAAGAAGGCCGAAACTACTTATGTTGAAAATTTCAGAGATCTACTCCAATTTTAAGTAGCTTTCTATACATCCACAGACAGACACACACACATAGAGCTTGTTTTATTATTATAGATGTAAAATCCTAACTGTTAAATCTTAAATTTGTTTTTAAATGGGAATAAATAATAACCTAATTTTCCTTCTATAATTTTTTACAAAATAATTCACTAAATGAAGTATATATTCTTGGTATAACATGACTGAGTGATGATTTTGTAAATTAAAAATTATACGATTCTAGATAGGATAAATAGCAATCTATTTTAAAATAAATCTAATAATTAAAGACTATTGAAAAGTAAGTTTTATAATAACCTAATAGATATATTAATGTTTTAAAATTATTAAAAATTACCAATTAAACTTAAAATGGCTGCATTCTAAATTTGTTTCTAAAATAGAGGTTTTGTGCTTTAACAACTTATTACTAAACCTTAAAAATATCACTTTGAACAATAAATCACCATTACTTATGAATCTAAGAGCAATATTCAATTCATTATGTAGCAAACAATTACCATAATATCATACTGTATACATTGAATTTAAGTAACAGTATCTCTGAATAAAATATTAAAATTTCATCCCATTTGAATTTCCACATAAGTAGCAATAATTGTTTATTTACTTAGCTTAAAATTTTTTCAGAAAGAATATTAATTGTAATTAATGTCAAATTTTATTTATAAATATCTAGTTAATGAAAAATTTCATTTATAAATATGTATACATGAGATTAGAAAAAGATTTTTGAATAAACCTGGTTTAAACCAAAAAAAAAAAACCTGTTTTTTTTTTCCAACCCTGCTTTCTAAGCAAAGTGGGCTTTTTGTTTTTCAAAATCTTGCGACTTGGAAAAAAATTACCTGAAACATCAATTAGAACACATATACAATTTTACAAATACATAGCAGTGCAGATCTAGAATTTAAAAATGTTTTTAAAAATTAAATAGTTTATGTTTGAAGAACTTATTTAAATCTGTACTATGTTATAGCATCAAGCAGAATAAAGAGCTCGAAATTTTTAAAAGATACCTCGACTGCAAAAAGCTTTTTGCCTAGGGTTTCGAATGATATCAAGTTTAAATGGATATCAGATCTCTATAACAATACGATTGGAAGTTGGTCGTACTTAGGATTGGAGACCCCCTATATATAATCGCATATAAACGATATTGAACTCATGCAAGTTTGTAAATGGAAAAATCTTCAAAGTTTTCCCTCATGTTATATCAATGTGATTTTTTATTTTTTAAACATTTTTTTTGAAGAGTAGGGGGGGGGGGGGGGGGTTAAAATGCGTTTTTGTAATCAAAATGACTTTTTATATTCATTTAAAATCGAAATTTTTTAAAAATGAGAAATTGGAATTTTTTTTTAGGTAAGATTTGTCCACTTGGTTGTTCTATACTTAGGATTGGAGACCCCCTATATATAAGTTTTGAGTTCATAAAACCTTACATTTGGGTAATTATTGTAGCTTCGTCCTAGAAAACTCCTCTAAGTTTTTCCCCCATGATATTGCGAATTAAAAAAAAAAAATTGAGAAATAGGGGTGGGGTCAAAAATGTAGTTTTGTAGTAATGGAAAAAAAAATATTTGAACCAGGGTTCTATAATTTAGGTATGAAATCTTGTGATACTAAAATTCTCAACTCAAAGATTTCAACATTCTACGATGAAAACTTCTGTCTCGAATATTCACAGAGAGTAAAAAAAAAAAAATTCTACTTAGAAAGTAATTTAAAAAGACATTTTATTTGCACCAGGATTGTAAAATTTCGGCCTGAAGTCACATTGTCTCATTTAATACTTCATCGATTATACTATTAACAAATTTGGAAAAAACAAAAAAAAAAAAAACCCCAAATGTTTTACAAATAGATTAAGCTAAACTTGTTTCAAATTTTCACGTACATAATATTTTAAACATTGGCAACACTCTCTGTTCGGATCATCTTTGTCTTATGTGTGTCTTCCCGTAACTAACATTGGCTAAATAAAATGTTGGTAAGTTTAAAGAAACTTAGTTGTGTTATTATCCAAAACACTACAAAAGCCTCCGAGAAGAAAACTCCAATACCACGCGAACAGAAATAAAAATTAACAGATATAAGATTGAGATCAATTAATCCCAATATTATAAAGCATCATCTTCCAGCTTCGAGCAGTCAGTAATGAAGGAAACTTTTTTTAGTGATACCAGAGATATGAAAGAATAGCTTGGAATTTTACTCACGATTACTGCCACTGGTCCAAGAGCTATTCAGCAGCTGGAATGAGTTTTCCCCAACTCCTAACAGAGGTCAGCACTAATAAATGGAATAGGGAGGATTATTTAAAGCCAACTACAGGAAAAGTTCGCACGAGAGGATGTATGAGGCTCCGGAATGAGAAAATTATATTGTTGGCAGTTTCAGAACTGTTTTGAAAGGAGCTAAGGCTTTATATTTGTGAAGTCGGATTTATCCTACAGTTTCTCACGTGTTGGAAATTTCATCAAGAAAGGTTTCTTCACAAATAAGCATGGAAGTGCTTATTTATTGCCCAACTTGCAATTTTTTTCTTAGTGCTTAGTTTATTTCATTCCGTATTTCGTTATTTCCAATTCTTTACCCAGTTTTTAATACAAACATCTATAATCGAAATTCGTAAAAACAGCTTCGAATTTTAGGGAATTTGTTGCTAGATGCTTCTCTTGTTAAGGCAACTTAGGATTATAAATAGCCACTAATCAAGAGTGAAGTAGCTGGAATTAGTTTCCCCACTCCCTACAGATGGCAGCACTGCAAACGCAGCGAGGGTCTTTTACAGCCCATCGATATAGATGAATAATTCGGTAAACTCAGGCCCTGATCATCGCCCGGGCCCCAAAATTGTTTGTTCACCACTTTTGTTTCACAAAAGCTGTGTGAAATTTTTTTATAATCTGTTTAAATGATTTTTTTACACAAAATCTATTTTGTAATGATCCTAAACCGTTTTTCGTATCCCTGTAGTGTATTTATTCAACCAAACCATCATTTAATAGCGTAAAAAACAAGTTTTCCGGAGAGATTGAAAAAATATTGAAAGGAAGTCTTGGCGAATTTATTGTGAGTAATGTTGCCAAGAATATTAACTACACATTGTGATAGTGAAATGCAATGCTTTACATGCCAAAGTTTTTCCTCTTTTGATTCATAAATGTGATTGTTTGAAATAATAAAATAACTTTAAGAAGAAAAAATATTAGTATGAATTTATCAACTTTTTCGATATTTAGTGCTAATTTATTTGACTTTGTGTCAATACCATTCCCAATAAATCACGCTTTTGAAAAAGGCCCCCCCCCCCCCCGAATATGTCCGGACCTTGGGCCCAACTTGTCATGGTCGGGCCCTGGATAGACTGCTCCGATGTCAATGCAAAGGAAAAACCACGCCGGTAGTTGATGATGATGATGGGTGAACGATTAACCAATCACAGTTCACTTCTTCAGTCGAGTGGCAATACGGAAAACCTTGCAAAGTGCTAGATTGGATATTATTTCGCACATTAATAATTACGGTCTCTACTGTGTACAACCCAAAATTTTATTTTAATTCCTCAGCAATCCGTATTTTTTTTCTGTCCACCCAACGACTTCATTTTTCAAGCGTTATGCAGTTTATCCAGTTGTTCATCTATATCGATGGTCAAGATAGGCTGTAAAAATCGCTCCCGCTGTGCTATATTGACATTAATTATCCGTTCTACACATAATGTTCAAGATCGATAGAAGAAATGTGCAAAAAATAAAAACTTTTTTAAAAACTTTTTAAAAAATGACGATTAGATTTGTCCTACCACAAACAACTTTCCAAGAGAAATTTCATTAAGGCAAAAGCTTCTTCATCAATGCAATTATTTCCCAATAAGTGCTGCCATCTGTGGAGTGTTTTATATGTATTTCGGATGCCCAATAATTATTGATGTTTTTAGGAAAACACTAAAAGTTAATGTAATGGAGTTAGTTGTTTTAGTTTTTAAAAAGAGTGTAGTTTTTTAGAAGGTTATTAGGCCTCCACTCCTGTTAGAAGTCGAAGAATACACCTTAGTTTTTCTTGTTCGGCAATGATTTTAAAATTGTCACTAACCTTTAAGAATGAAAAAACTGAAAGTGAAAAAGTACTTATCTTGCTTAGTAACTTATATGGTATGAAATAGCTTTATAAAAGTTTGTAATAATTTTATCATTAAAATTTTCTTTTTATTAAATAACAAGAGCGATGCAGCTCATAATCAATTTAGTTCTGTAATTCAAGTGCACAATTTTGCTTGTGAAAGATGATACTTATGTTTTTGGTACCAAATTCACAGAAAAAAGTACTTTTTATAAATAACCATTTTTATTGTTTTTTTTATGCTCACATTAAAATTATTATCACCAAATTGGCCATTTTTATTTAAATGAGTGAAAATAAGAAAATGGTAAATTTTACTCTAATGACTAATATTATATAGTGTTATTGAAAGTTGTGCGATGTTCCACACCCCTAGTTTTATCGTGTTTCTTCTTAAAAAGGCTCTTTCATTCATTAATTTAAATGTTCGGTATTATATTTGAGCAGGTTTTTTTGGCTTAAAAGTATTCCGAAGATATTTGACTGTAAATTATGGGTCTGTCGCATGATAAATTTAGCTGTTGCTTCTCTTATGGAAAATGTCATCGCACGCCACTGTTATTTATCGTATCCTTTTCCAATTTCATGGTGTACAGTATTTACGCGTCGAAAAGAAAGTTTTGTTGGGAACCTATGTCAGCTTTAAGAAAAGTATATATCTATTTTTTGTACAATTACCCTAAAAATTTTAGCATTACCCCTAAAATTTTGAGGAATTATCCTACCTATTTTTTATTTTATTTAACTCACTGCGGGGAGATTGCTGTGGGGGATTGCTCCCTGGGAATCAGATACATTATAAATTTAGCTGCTAATTAAAAAGGACACTACATTATTTTAATGTAGCTTATGGTAAATGAGTTATATTAAAATATTTCCGAAGTCATCTATAGATCTTAAATTCTTCAGCTAAGTTGTTAGTCAAAAGCTCTTTAAGACTAGACTGAACTAAACGCTAAAGATTCAAGGTACCGCCAAGCGGTTGAACATCTTCCGTATAATTTAATAATATCTAGTAGTAAACGATTAAATTCAACTTCTATAAGTTGGGTTATCATAGTGCCCTACAGTCAAACATCGTTAACACGAAATTGTAGGGGCTGCCGAAATTTTTCGCGTTAACCGTCTTAATGCTGTTATCGACACGCCACCTACATTTTGAATCTCAATGTTAAAGTATAGGAGATTTTCATATAAATAATCACAACACTGTGCTAAAGAATTTTAAAATATTCGAATTATTTTTTCACCATAAAAAAATTCGAAATGTTTTTTAGGGTGATGGCTTAATGATGTCTCAGTATTTTATAGAGAAGTATTTTTTAAATATTTTCAAAAAATTCCATCTTTTCAAGTTTGAGTTCAAACGCTAATAAAAATTCTTTACAACACCAAAAATAAAAAAATAAATAGAGCAATCCGAAGAATTATTCATTTTCTTTCAAATGGTACAAAAGTAAAATTTTTAAGAATTGTATTTAAAATGCTACCATGTAATTACTCTAAATTTTATGATTTTCTTGAAAGCGCGCATGAATACATCGTAGGTGACAGTGATTTATAATGACTTCAGTTGTAAGAAGAGTATAAACATAACGAGGTTTGTTTTGTCTTTTTCATTCATGGAACGAGAGGCATCATTTGGGTTTTTTGTTTTTTTCTGCTGCGGATTTTTTTCCCCCCTTTCTTTTTTGCTTATTGCATTTTTAGGCCGACAAGAAGTGTTCAATGTTTACAAGTACATTTAATATTTCTTCTACGCTACGATTTCTTTTTTAATTGTTAGCTAGTTGTAAAGAAGTGACTAAATCTAAAGAATACGATATTGGGTAATTTTATTAATGTGATTTTTGGTCAAATAATTTAAACTATTTTTTTAAATCCTTTATATTCACTTCGATTTATTTTGTGTGTGGTTGTGTTTGTGGCAGATAAATATGTGGAGTGTTAATTAACCGCCTTACCGTCATCCAATCAAACCGAAACTTGGCAGACAGATTCGTTTTCGGTGAGAATTCATTCTATCAAGTTTTGGGACTTTCACTAAAAAGACGCTATTACAAACGCTGTTATTGTTGCTTTCTAGGGTTGACCCACTTAACTTCATCAATCGATCTTAAATTTGGCGGATGAATTCGTTATCAATGATATTTTGCTTTCTATCGTTTTGGGTGCTATCGTTTAAAAAGGTAGATGTACACACATTTCCATTTTCGCTTCGGAGGACTAATTAATCTACTTGCCTTCATCCAATCGAGATAAAACTTGGCTGATAGACACGCTGTCGATGTCAAGGCAAAAAAGAGTTAGTTCAATTGCATGGAATGAACGATTTTTTTTTTTTTTACATTGCGGTCAAACACTATGAAAAGTCGATCTGAGCTCAAAATTATTTTAATTAGTTGCACATAAAAGTTGTCAATCTAAATAAAGGATTAATTTTAAGAACTTTGTTTTTAGGGTAAATTATTACTTTCAACTGCTCATATGTTAACATACTGATGAAAGAATTGCATTCGGTAAAAAAAAAACAAAAAAAAAACAATCGATGATTATTATTAATTTTTTTTTTTTTTTTGCACTACTACACGTTTAGCTGAGTTCAAGAAAGTGGTCTAGAAAAGTGTCTGGTGTGTTTGTGTGTGTGTACGAGGTCAAAATTTCTTCCGAATGGATTTACCTATGATGTTCAAATTTTGTATACGGGTTAGCGGTGGCCATGGAACCTGATGTCATTAAGGTTTTCGTGAAAATTGCGCATGTGCAAAAGGTAGTTGCTATTGAAAAATTCAAGTTTTTTAACAATTGTAAAAAAACTGATCTTAGCAGATTCAATCAAAATAGTTGCAGTAATGCCTAGGTGCACTAAATCTCATCCGTCACCTCCAAAATCCCATTAGAATTTCGATTATGGTGTAAACAGTTAAAAAATGGGTTCACAAAGTTCTTTTTCCTTGAGCATCGCCCATCAACGACTGTTTCTCCTCTGTTTCACTTACATGAAAGACTTATCTAATATTTATCATAAAAATTTCTATTTAGGTGGTGGTGTTTTTTTTTTTTTTTTTGGGGGGGGGGGGAGGGGAGGGAAGAGGTTGCCAATGAGATAATTATCACCAAATAAGTGTAATTGAAAGTTGTACGGTGTTCCATAATCCCAGTTTTTTAAATCCTTTACAATAAATTCGATTTCGTTTGTTTGTGGCGGGGAAATCTGCGGATGGCTATACTCACTTGTTATCATCCAATCAAATTGAAACTTGGCAGTTAGATTCGTTGCCGGTGATAGTGCAAAAAAGAGTTGGTCCATGGTAAAGAATCGATGGTTTTCTTCGTAATGATCAAACACTAGGAAAACTCGAACTGAGCACAAAATCGCTTAAATAAGTTGCGATTGCACATAAAAGTTGACAATGCATATTATTGACTTCCATTAAAAAATGTTTGCTGGCCGCCTGTGAATGTTGCAGTCTCTTTCGGTTAACTGCTCATACTCATATATGTCTGTTCATAATCTATAAAATTTTCAAAACCAAAAATGAAAGAGCACACGAGTTTGGAATACGACTCACGATCTCTCACACCCTATGTGTGCATTGTTTTTTTACGAGCTATGTGTTCATTGCACTAAATCAGATTTTTAGTGCAAACACAACACTACATGTCTTGATACAATCTCAAAGAATATACAGTCTCTTTTGAAAGGGAATATACTTTGAAATTATTTTTGCTGCCTCCACTATTTGAAGCCTGTAGCCTTTCTTATTACTTTTTTAATTATCATTATTATTTTCAGCTATAGATTGAAATGTTTTCAATTGTAATGTCAATCTTTTCTGATGTCCTAGCGAAGTGTGGGTGGTGATGTGGTAGGGGGGCGTGCAGATCACTCTAAACAAGAACAGTGATATTGGTTCCTCAGCAATTAAAATATAGTCACCACTAATTGTGCTAAAATCACAGTTAACACTTGCACAGTTCGTCTAATGTGGGAGATGGCGGGTAGAGATTAGTTTTTCTTTTTTGTTTTAGACTGTGATATCATCAAAAATTTGCAAATTACACATTCTCTCCCTATTGGCATTGGCAGAAATATGAGCAGTACGATACAGATTGTATACGTGAGGGTGAAAGGCAACACAAGATTTTCTTCAAACCTTGTTTTATTTAAAACATGAGATTAGAAAGTGTTAATTAATAGTTGTGCATTAATTTTCTGTTCAATGATTAATTAAAAAAAAAGTTAAACTTATTTTTACCCTGTGAATTTTACCTCGTTTCTCCTCATAATTTTTAATTTTCAAAAGACATGGTGGGGGAGGGGGTATGCAAGTACATCTCATTGACTTATGTCACACCCACTTTTCTACCCAACCGCCCCAATCTAAACTGCTCTTCTACCGTTTTAGCTTACCTCTCTAGAAATTCAAGCTCAAAGTTATAGAACTGACATATTGCATTCAAACCACAAACTAAACAAAATAACTAATTTTTAACTCTCCTCCAGAATTTTTCTACAAACAAGCTTATTTGAAATGGCAATAGACGAGGATGTGTAACTATTCGTTGTATGTAAAAAGTTCAAATGCATTTTTTTTTTTTTTTTGTAGTTTTAAACTATTCATATTTTATAAAATGCCATATCTTATTCAATGAATTTAGTTAATAAGTTATGTGTTATTAAAAATGCCCATTTTGGCCTATTTTTTGGCCTATTGAGAAAGAAATGCCATCTACAAATATAAGATTTTTAGTAGTCTGGTAACTTTCACGTGTTTTTTTTACGTCTTTATCGAGAATTTTTTTTGCGGGAAAGTAAGATTCAATGGTTTTGTTTTTTTAATATGTTATTGACATGTAATGGATACAAAAATAATAATAATAATTTATGGCTTAATTTTACAACCTGTTATTCTTATTCTTATTGATCAAAGTAGACGCCTAAAAAAAGTACGTAGCTAGTAAATATAAAAAAAAAATCGAATTAATTATTAATCTATAGAATTGTCGTTCTCGTTGGACCTAGAATTATTAAATTTTATCAGAAAATAACAAAATGGCGGACTTCGAAGAATAAAAGTGATTTTTTTAAGGCACAAATCGGGCTTTAAAATGGTTACTGATGTGTAGAATAACGGGTAAAAATTTTAGAGCAAACGGTCAGATTGAATTTTTTTTTCTTCACCCGGGCCGACCGAAATACGTTGCTTTGAGAAAGTGAGTCTAAAGTTACAAGATCAGATGCTCAACAACAAAGAGACGCTGTCAACTATTGATTACAACTTCATTAACATTTCGAATTTCGGTCTGAAATTTTTACAACGTACTCTCAATCTATTTTACTTTCGAAATAAGTAAGAAAAAAGAAATCGATTTTTTCAACCCAAATTACCACTCTACTACTTAAAAAAGTTATGTGATCTTGCACCTACACTATGTCCTGTCGGTGCCCATGATATAAGTTGAACTGAGGGTGTGGAACATCGCATAACTTTGAGTTACACTACAATAATGGTCACTGCATTTAAATTTCACGTAGATTGGTGTTATTTATCGTTTTCATATTTTTTTTTAATTTAAAAATATTTGCCGTTTGGCGATATTTCTAGTGTTAATTCTTACATTGACAAAAATAAAAAAAATTAAACATTTAAAAAAACCAGGCCAAACTGGTGAATTTAGAAGTATACTCTTCTATAATTCTTATATTATCCTTTCTTGAAAGTAAAGCAGAACAGTTAGTTTAACATAGTTAACATATTAGTTTTTCAACTTTTTTTGTATTTCTAAGTAAATTTCGGTGGTGAGGAACACCTTTAAAGGCATTACTATAACGATTTTGGTGAACATCGTGTGAGCCGTTTTGTGGCAATTGCTAAAAAACATAAAATTTTCAAAGGTGGATGGATAAAAAAAAAACTTTTTCTCATTTAACCCTCCATCCCAAAATGACCAATGTGATATTTGATTGCATTCTGATAAGTATAACTGCCTCCAGATTGATATCAAATTTTCGATATTTTTAGATTTTAAATTTTTATTTAGTTTTTTTTTTTATTAAATTAATTTTTTTAATTAATATATATTTTACAAAACGATTTCAAATAGGGCTACAGCTTTGAAATTTTCAACATAAGTAGTTGTGGCCATCTAATTGAAATTTTGAAAAACAGAATTTTAAAATTTTATTTAAATTTTTTTTTTTTTTAATTAATTAACAAGTATTTTACAAAGCAATTTGTAATTGAGCAACAGTTCTGAAATATTCAACAAAAGTAGCTTTGGCCTCCTAATTAGACTGACAAAAAGAATGTTACAATTTTAATTTGTTTTTTAATTAATTTTTTAATTAATTTTTCACAAAAAGCAACTTTTAATAAGCTTAGAGCTCTGAAAGTTTCAACATAAGAAGTTTTGGCTTCTAATTTTGCTTTCCACAAACACGTGTTAAAATAATCTTAACTCTTTAATCCCCGTAACGGCCCAAACGGCCAAGCCGGCTGAGTTCTATTCCGGCCGTGTCTTTTCACTTACAATTCCTACCCCCCTTCTTGGGTTGACCTTGGAGGTCCGATACCATTAACGGCTCACTACAATGGGTCAGAGATTTCTCTTCACAGCGGGAGGGAGAAGAGGGGCCAAGGTATTCTTGCGTTTATCGTCACACTAGGGTGGGTATAACAGGTGGTTTTCATTCTTATCTTTGGAAGCCTTTCTTTTCACAGCTTCATGTCCAAAACACAAATACTTTGTACTACTAAAGAAAACAAACAAAACGCCTTGAGGATTTACTAGTTGTCAATCTCTATCTGGAAACCAGATAGCGAAGAGAGATAAATTACCCTTAGCTTAGCAGGGGGTCTATTGCCCATCTCTCTAAATGCTGCACTTGGAGGGGTGAAAATGGTTTTTCTTTTCGGGCGGGAACCTGGTCCCTAAAGGATATTCCAGAAAACTGCATTGGGAACTAAAGAGTTAAAGGGGTGTTGTATTATTGTATTAACGGGGAATTTTTTTTTCTCTACAAGGGAGAGGCTTCCAATATTAAGGCTTTACGTAGCAATTGGATTTTAGTGAGTGAAGCGAGCTTATGCTTACGCAGCAATGAACCTTTGAACGAGGGAAGCGAGCTCGATTTTGCGTAGCAATGAACCTTCCTGCGGCGAAGCGCCACAAATTGGGACCTATACACGAATGACAGATTTTTGCAACGCGAGGCCTCACAGGTAACTAAAATACTGCACACGTTAAAATTTCCGGGTATTAAGCTAGTAATGAATAAAATGAAGAACACTTTGAGAAGGGAAATTCTGAAGTAAAAATCACAGTTTCAGATTCGAAAAGTAAACATATAGAAGCCTATAATGATTCAACTTTTTCTGAATCTAGTCATTTGAACAGTGACGATGTACTCCAGGTACATTCTTCAAGAACTTGTATAATAGATATGAAGTATCGGATAGGGCTGGGACAGTTATTGCTTCAGCAGTTCTTCACAGATCCACTTCGAAAATTGTTAAAAATATGTTTCACAGAAAAATCTATGTCGATGCTCTTGGGTTATATTACTCCATCATCCAGTTCATCTGAATCACTGATTTCTTCCTGGAATTAGAAAATCTATGGTGGCATTTAGGTGGGATGGAACTAACGTGAACGTTGACAAATTTGGAGGTTTACCCGAGTTTTTTTATTAAAGGTAATTAGCACAGGACAAACATATAGCCTCAACGATTTTAACAGGCATATTTTCTAAGGATTTAGCAAACAAATCTCTAGGTAAAATATCTTATGGTCGATGGCTAACTCGAGCTAATCAAATTCTATGTCATGGTTCGTACACTTGAAGGAGAAAAAAATTCAAGGACTTTTGAAGGATACATTATCAACACAAATACAATAAAAAAAAAAAAATTTTTTTTTTTTTTTATTGGCAAACGGTGTATGTTCAAATCGAGTAAGTACCAAAAAATATTTTGTAAGTTTCAATAAAGAAAATGTTAAGGTTACAAAAAAAAACAAAAAAACCTTCCAATATATCAGAAGCCGTACTATGTCTCTTAAAAACAGAAGTAATGTAGCTAGTACTCACTTGGTAATTACGCCAATATTAGACGTGAACATCCATTTGATTTTCTTGTTTCATCATACTAAGACTTTTGTCAAATAATAATACAAAAGTCTTATTTATTCAACTGTCATCCAATTAACTCTGAAGGCTTGATTCCAAATACTGCATAATATGCAGTTTTTTTTTTCTCCACATGGAAATTTAGATGCAATCACACTATCGGTGAACATGCAATTACATAATTTATCAATGTTTTCATTTAATTTACAAGAGCCATGGTTTTTTTATGGTTTTCAATGTCCATTTGTCCATAGTATTTCAGTATCTAAAACTTCGTTTTCAGTTACATAGGCCTCCTTCGGGCTGACGACGTTGATTGTTGTGAAAAATCTCTGCTTTGGGGTATTTTGTTATCATTAGAAATATAGTTCGAACAATCCTCATTAACCTAAACTTTTTATAGAAACTAAATCCATATGCTTTTTGCTCTTCGCATGGCTTTTTAAAGCACTTTCTCCCATCATGACATTTTTGGCATACAATGAATTGAAAATGCATTTGCTTGAATTGAAATTGAATTGAAAATGCATTTCCCTGCCGTTTTTAAACAGTGCGCAAAAAATTAGCACACACAATATAAAATCAAAACAAGGGATCACGTGATTCGATCGGATATTCCTGATGTGTTGCGCATGCGCAGCGCTGTAATCATCAAAGGGGATAGTTGCTGATTGGCTGAACTAAATTCCAAAGATTTTTTTCACTTTGTTGACAAATTTTTTTTAAGATTCTATATTTTTAGAAAATAAAATGAAATTCAAACACTTTGAAAGTATTTTTAAAGAATTCAAGGTTTTCAAGCACTTGAAAATGAAAGATTTTTTTCAAGCACTTTTCAATGTTTTTTACAAACGTACGAACCATGTATGTGTCTAACTTTCTATGAGGGTTTACGCTTTGGTTTGCAATAAAAACTCACTCTTCTTGTAGCCTGTTCAAACTCATCACTGCAACTATAGGTATTTGTCCATGTAACTGAAAACTAAAATAGATACAGTAATTCAAAGAAAAAGTTTCCTTGCGCACCCTGTAAATTTATTGACCGCAATGTTGACCGACTTTAAACCATGAAATGGCAGCCGTCGCATTTTGAAATTCCACATCATTCATACAAATAAAACTAAAACTGTTTCAACTCCCCACTATTAAAAATTTTAGGCATAAACTTACACCTATCTCATTGATTGTCAAGAGACTATTTCTGATCCACAATTATTGTGATCCATTCCTGATGAAGATATCCAATTGTTTGTTGCTGAAAAAGGCAGAAGGAGAACTGTCTTTACACAATATTGTAATACAATATTTGAAAATGCGATCAAGACTGTGTCAGAAACTTCAGCCACATATCGCTAAAAATCTGAGAGAGAAGGCTTCATAAAAAGAATTAAATGCAGTCTTGAAAAGGCATGCCGAAATTTTATGGCAAGAAGGATTTTCGCGTTAATTGAAATATTATAATAGTAATAAAAATGTAATTTTTGTCAATATATAATATATATATATATATATATATATATATATATATATATATATATATATATATATATATATATATATATATATATATATATATAATTTAAACTTATGTGTAACACAGGGATGAGAGTTTTCCTCCTTTTGGAGGATTTCTTTGTTTTTTGTTTTTTATGTAACATTTTCCTTGTCTTCATCCCTTTTTCGAGGATCCGCATTTTTATGATCTGTATCAGTTTTTCCTGCAAAAATTATACTTTTCTTCATATCTAAACAAAAGATTTTCCCTCTTGGCTCCCCTTTCCTCACAGATTACTTCACAAGCTTCTAATATTTGAAATATAATTATTATATAGTATGAGAAATGTCATTATATCTTTAAAATTATTGAATCATCCTTCCTGCATACTTTTTTTTTGATTAATTTGTGTGTATTCCTTCCACGAACTTTTTTGATGAAACTTTTGGGTATCGTTCCTTCCGCTTGCTTTTTAAAACCAATTTTTGGGCTTCCTCCTTTTTGCTCTCTGATCACTCTCATCCCTGTAGTAATAAAACATCAAAAAGAGGTTTTTTTTCTTCTTCTTCAAAATTTGTATTCTTTAACGTCAATCCGGAAGCAGAAGATGACATCCCATTCTAATAAAATTTTATATGTACTTTAAGAACATCATTTGGCACCCTTTCCTTGCTGTGCCGGACAGAAATCTGAAACTTTTCTTTAGGGTGGGTTTGAACATCGTTCCTTGCCTTATGCTAACATATGGGAAATTGAAAGTAAAAGTTTCACTACACTATTTTTATAATGTGTGTGTATGTATTTATGGTGCTAACTGATGCACCGTACTAGGTACAGAAACCTTGAGTATTCGTAAATGTTAGTTCGCAAAAGAATTGTTTTTCATTAAATAGTCAAATGCCACGTAAGTGATGTATGATTGACAAAATGTGTAAGGCAGCTATCGACAACATTTACAACAGTCTGCAGGAGTCTGTACAAATCAATTGATTTTCATAAAACTTTGTATACGCATATGTTCTTCAATTACAATAAGGAACCAAATCATTAAAGAATAATTAAAATTTTCAAAAAGATTAAAATATTGTCCACTTTTGATTACTAAGTAAAATATTCGTTAATATTTGTGTAAAAATATTTAAATTGCAATACCAGTGATTTATAGAAATATTTTTGTATTTAGCTAATTTTATTTGAGTAATCGACTGACATTTATCTAGAGATAAATTTTTATTTATTTTATTACTCTCGGTATGCAGTCTATTATTACTCAGCAGATTGTAAAAAAGATTTTTTTTTTTTTTTTTTTTTTTTTTGTAGGTTGAGACCCATTGATGGGTCGTGAACCAGTTTTTTTATACGAGAGTAGTTTTTAAAGTTTTTAAACCTGTGAGTTTTTCATATACTTAAAGTGGAAGTTAGAAGAAATACCAAAATGGGGGGGGGGGGAATTTAATAAGCAGCGGCTGAGTGATAATTTTGTGACACGTCTATCAATACTAAATTGTTTTATCACAGTATACCCCTATTTCGACACCGTTTGCTCTTCACAGCTCCTTAAAAATATCACCGTTTCGACAAAACTGCATTTGTACTCAATAGGCGATTTTTTTGTTCGTCCTACTATAGGACTGTAATTTCTTAAAAAATAGTCGCCTTAGCCCAAAAATAGTTGAAGGTTTTACTTAAAATAGTCGTTTTGGGAACTTTTTTAATTGAAATAGTAGCCATAGTCGGCTGGCCACTAAAATAGTCGCTTTAGCAGCCTTTTTAGTCGCCTGTGGCAGCCCTGCACATTGATTTCGAATTAAAAAAAAGTTAATTTTCTGAACGACTTGAGAACATATATGATGCAATTCGATTGTCTCGATACCTCTCTGTATATTTACTGGAAGTTTCTAACTCGGTTATTGAACGAAATGCTTCCTTCCCTCACCCAAAAAATTTGATTTCGGCAATGATTTGTAGGAGAGGAGAGATGTAAGAGAACTAAGGCGTCGGTTTCTGAAATCTCGAAAACTTTCCTAGAGAAAAACAATCAGGCATTTCAACTAAACTTAATTTTATTGCCACTAATTACGAGGATATAATTAATTGGAATGCTTGTAATAGGACTCCTCCTTTGTTAAGATTAACAAACGAACATTAGTTAAGATTGGTGAATCCGAGGTAGCACAGCTGTATTGGAGGAAACAGGGGAAGACTGGATAGTATGGCTGAGCATAGTTCCAAAATACACGATTTTTCAACAAACAAGTCAAAACCACCACATAGTTTTGTTTCTCATAAATACAATATCCCAAGTTTAAAGCTGTGCATCGGTGTATCAAAACCTCTTTTATATTTTATCCAGAATTGGGCGATATTGGCTAATATTGTTTCCAACGACCGATTCACAATGTTCAACATCGGGATTGGCCTATGCCTAGCGAAATTGGACAGCGTTTCTGTGCCACAAGGGACCATTAAAATCAGACTTCAACTCGTTTACTTGTTACTCACAAGTTGTGGAACGCTTATGTAAAGAGACAAAACAAAAAGTGGGTGGCGTTGACGCAAAAGACGTTAGGACAACATTTTTTATAAAAAAAAGATCCATAATGTTCGACTTTTCCACTAAAGTTTCCTTCAAAGTGCATCACTGGGATAGAAAGCTCGAGAAGAAAGTAAACCAAATGAATAATAGCATGTTTATAAAAAAAAATAAAAAAAATGTAAGGAATAACTTTAGTACCCATTTTACAGAAAAATCATTATTTCCTACAAAATTTTTTACTTTTGAGTACTTTTAATTTTTAATATATGTTTTAAAAATGCATAAAATAGTGTTTTCCTATGTTATACCACCCTTTCACTACACATTGAAAACTATTGCATTTCAAATATCTAACGTTAAGACATTTAAAAAAATTTAGGAAAAATAGTTGTTTTTGTATTTTCTCCAAACTTTGAGGTGAATGCGCGATCGGAAGATATATATATTTTATTTATTTTCCCCAAATTTTTTTTTACAGTTTTTCTTATCGAGATGTGTATCAACTTTTTTCACCTCATGCGTTTCAAAAATAATTTTTTTTTCTTTTTCGAGCCACTCTAATGGTTAAATGGTAATATCGTATTGCTTTTTTTTTTCATTCGATTCAGCATAAAAAAAAAAAAAAAAAAAAAAAAAAAAAAACCGATCTAAGAACACATGACTCGATTGTTCAAAAATTAATATTTCAGTTAAAAACCGCCTGACTCCCCCCTTCCCCCACCCTCTAAAAAACACCCATCTTCGCTAGATATAATAGCATGATCCTGAAATGAGAATAAATATTACTTTCTAAGTAGTATGATATTGTAACCTATTTAATATTCATTTATATACTACAGAAATTACAGATTTTAATTATTGGTTCATGCATAAGTTTATGCTTTGAACGTTTTGTGGTTGTCTTTTTAGCAAAATGCAAAAAACTTTCTACAAGGCTAAAATTAAAAAAAAAAAAAAAAAAAAAAAAAAAAAAAAATATTTAGCTCTTTTACTAAAATCTTTGGCCACAAAATTTTCAAAATCCATTTTTTTTGTTATTTAAAGAATAATTTTCCAGGTGATATTTGGCATAAAATAGCTTTATATTTACAATTTATAATGCATGTATAATAAACAGTTTCTAGATTATTTTAGATTAAATATTAAGGTGCGATGGACATTGTTACCATTTTAGCATTGTAGTAAAAAGAATATTGTGACTAGCTCTTTTTAAGTAAAGAAATTTTCTTTCCAAGCAACACTGGCCTTGAATATGTGACAGTCACTGTTGAGCAACATTAATTAAGTAATATATTACATAAGGTCATTATAATTTTAAAAGAATTAGTAACATTCCAATATTCTCTTCATTTTATGTAAATTCTGAAGCAATTTTTGCATTCTTATGCCAGTTGCACTAACGTGCTATTATTTGCCAAAATATTTAGATAAATAGACATGTAATATTTAAAGAATTATACGAATGATTGGAAGAAAGTATTGAGTGAGGTGTTGGGTGGTTGGTTTATACGCTAGAAAAAGATAGTCCGGGGCCATGGCAGTATGCGGTTGGGGATGAGGAATGATGATGTCACCTGAAGTGGGCGTGACCAAATATGACGTCATCAGAAACACGTAACCGGAAGTAGAAGCAAGTTTCTTTTGCTGTTGAGTTGTTTTCTTCTTGCTGCTGTTAGTTTCAGTTCCGTTATAGGCTTTTGATGTGTGACGTCACAGTAGGGATACAGTGGGAATGACGTCATAATATATTATAATATTTACCATCTAGGTAACACATCTTCTGGTTTCGGTTTACCTTTAAGACGGAGGTGTTGAGTTGTTCTAGGACTGCTTCTAAACGAATATATTAAACTCTTAGGCTTTTTACGTATTACGTCACAGTGGGGATGACGTCATTAATTATTTTATGTTATAAAGTTTACCTTGTAGGAGGTGGCAACAGTGGTAAATATGTTTAGTTTAAGGTGGAGATGTAGAGTTGTTCTAGGACTGCTTCTAAATGAATAACTTAGTCTTTTTATGCATGACGTCACAGTGAGTATAGAGTAGGTATGACGTCATTTTATGTATATGCATACAAAAATACTCAAATTACAATAATTAAAGTATTATCACCTAAAATAATACATTAGAAATACTTTTAATTAACCAGTTTTTAAGGTACTTTTAAAAAAAAAAACACAAAATACATTTTTTAATTTAGGTATCAATTTGGTATTACCTGAATATCTTAATAAAACTTATAAAATTCACAAGGTTTCTGGAAAAGAAACCCAAACTTTATGAATACACAAAGATTTAAAGTTATTCATTCGTTATAGTATTCGCATATAAAGATATAGTTATTCATCATATTCATTCGTAAAATCTCAAAAGAGTTTTCTTCTTTTTTTCAGAATTGGCTCCACAGAAAACGGTAACTTTTTCTGATATTTTCGGTCGCAACTTCCGGTTAAATATTGGTATAGGACTCGTTTTGATGAGACCTTTAATTTGATGTATATCAAATGTCTAACATTTGTAATTTTGTTTGGAAATATTAACTTCAAACAGAGGGACATCAGATCCTTTGTATAATCTTATCACTACATTAGTATATAGTGTACTTGTACATACTAAAAGGCAATTGAAATAGATACTGAGTTTCTCTATGAGAGTACCCAATATGAACCTGGTTCGTATTAGGTTCACAATTTTAAAAACATGAAAAATCTCCTTTTTTCCCTTGCACCTTTTGGACGTTTTCATTTTCTGCAAGTGAAACTAGATATGGGTGTATATACATATATATATCCGACCAACCCTGTTGAGCCTTGAGCCTGTTGTTGGTCTTCAAATTTGTATTTCTAAAGAAATAGAAAAACTCAAAACTTGAATTTGCTTACTCTCTTTACTGAGAAACGGATTAGTTTTAGAATAAAACATACCTGACTGATGAAATATTTGTTTTTAAATCCTATCTTCTGTGAAAGGTATAATTACACTTTTATTACGATTTCCTTCATACGGATGACCTGTTCATTGTTGAGGGATAATGGAGTTAAACCATTTCTTTTCACAAGGTTACATGAATTTCTTGTTCCTCGTAAATATCTTACTGACCTCATTGAGTTTCCAAATGTCTAATGCTTTTTTTTTGTTTTTATTTTTTTGTTTGTTTATGCAAGTAATTTCTTTTATGAACAAAAATACACACATTTTTTTTTTAATATTAAACTAATAAGTCTATTAGGAGAGCTGTGTAAATATTTTCTTGTAATGTACTAATCATATAGTTTTCTTTCATCAGTCTGCAAATACCCTCACTGAAATCGGACTACCATTTTCAAATAAAACATTATTACTTAAATTATACCAAAATATAAATAAAACGCCGTTATTCGAGGCTTTGAGCAATAAGTTTATTGCAGTAAAAACTTAATCTGATCTAGGCTTAAATTTTGTTTGCTGAATAAAAATACAAAGATTGTTTTAACTTTTATATATAAACTTTTCATTTAAACTAAAAAGTAATACAAAGGAAACGAATTCGAAAAAGAAAGGGAAAAAATATAAATTCAAAGAAAAAGGAAGAAATTATTTAAAAATCACCGTGTTTCCAAGGGCAGCTCTTTGCATGATTGACCATCTAAACACATTTTTTTTCAATTAACGTTCTGTATCTAACCAAAGACTAAATTAATATTAAACTTGAATCTGGTTGGTTTGTACTATCTCAACGACCCATTTTTATGCACAATAATGGCTGATAAGGCTAGGACCTTAACGTGGATTCCGAACCACAACGAACATCCGTTCCAAACCTGGGATTCCAATCCGGCACTTTTGGTATGCGAGGCCAGAGCGCTAATCACACAGCCATTAAGTGGGCTGAACTTGAATATGAAAACACTGGATTTGTCTCTAAAAATATAGACAATTTTAATGAAGATGCTCGTATTAACTAAGTAAAGTACATTCTTTTAAGCAAAGCTATATAAAAGTTTAATTTTAGTAAGGTTCATGCGTATGTAGTTCATAGAAGCATATTTTTTCTAGTAATTTTAAACCCGAAAACTAATTATTATATATGGTATTAATTATTAATAATAAAATAATATAAGTTTTAAAATAATCAATCAGAAAAGTTGTGAAGTCTAATGTTTTCCGCCAAACGGCTGCGTTTAGTTTCTTTGGGGTACTTGTACACAATGAACTAAATTGAGATTATTAGGGAGAATCCCCATAGGCAATCAGTACTTGGCAGGCTAGAGTTTTTAAAAAATTAATCTCAATTCAGTGTAATGGGTGCAAAGTAACTGAAGCAAATGAAATGAAATTAATCCGAAATAACTCTAGCCTGCCAAGTTCTGATTGCGTATGGGTATTCCACCTAAGAATCCCAATTTAGCTCATTGTGTACAAGTACCCCAAAGAAACTGAACGCGGCCGCTTGGCGGTAAACATTAGATTTCACAACTTTTTCTGACTGATTATTTTACTTGGCGGACTTTTTTTTTACAACGTATACTTTTTTTTGGGAGATATAGATTATTTCAGCGCCCTAGCTGGCAGCAGCGAAAACATAATTTGTTTATCCACTAAAAGAAAATACCTTCAAAATTTTAAATTCAACATGATCAATTCCTGATCTTACAAAGCGTAACATACTGAAAATAAAATTAAACTCCACGCACAGCAAACCCAGATATTTTTCTGTGACCACTTTAATTGACAGAACAAAAAACTTATTAGCTTATCCTAACTAAACCCATCAAATGAACCGGATTTCAAGCTAAAGGCCTAAAAATTTCAAACCGCGTGGAGATCAAACACGATCAGCCCCCGAAGCTTCCTGTCTACCACCTGTTTTCGTGATGGTGAAAACCGAAAACGCACGAAACCAAAAGCTGCATACCTTTTTACCTGAAGGCCGAAGGAATGGCAGAAAGGGTGTAGGGAAAAATAAAACAGGACATTCCCTACGTCACAGCAGGTAGTGAGCGAGTGAGTTCGTTCCGCCATCTTGCTTCTAGATTCAG
Source organism: Linyphia triangularis (assembly GCA_963978545.1). Taxonomy (NCBI): domain Eukaryota; kingdom Metazoa; phylum Arthropoda; class Arachnida; order Araneae; family Linyphiidae; genus Linyphia; species Linyphia triangularis. The sequence goes on along the minus strand of OZ021721.1, from coordinate 50,184,613 downwards.
TACCTACCTGGGAGTGTGTGCGCTGAGGTGTGTTGGAAATAGCGGTCCGACGTGAAATTTCGTGGGGTTTGCTTTGTTTGTAAACAGTCTTTTTTTACTCGATTCTCATGGTTTCCGTATCTTCTGTCTCAAATGACCGTTCCCGCCAGAAATGGTACCGGCGACGCCCATTTCTGGTGAAGGCTCTTTTTACGGATTTGCAGAATGGAAGTTACGCTGCTGCTGTTTATTCCATAGTGAGTTTTATTTAAATATTTTCTGTAGTGAAATTTATACTTTACTTACTTAGGTTTAAGAGGGGACTTTTTTGATTTTTGTTTCTCGTTTGTTTTAACTTCGCTATATAAATGGTGTTTCTCTTGACACGTGCAGTACTACTTCATCGTATGTTTGTAAACACAGCTGGTAGGATATCGCCCCGGGGTGCATGGGATGGCATGAGATTTTATTTAACGAGTGAGCTATTTTGGATTATTATTGTAGAGACTAACTACTATGAAATATTTATATTTATTATAAAGGAAAAAAAAAACCCAGTTTCTTTTTTGTTTAACTAACAACTCGATTTAATACCCGGAAAAGAAAGTTAATTAAATGAGGAAGGGAGGAGTAGGATTGCTTCATTGAAGCCCCATTTATTATTCCTTTCACTTTTTTTTTAACATTAATTAAAAATTTTACACGGCCAGACTTTTACCTGCTTTGAAGTTATGTATTGAGAACTATCTCAAAACTGAAATTTGAAAAATATTAAAATGATAAAAAAGTTAAAATTTACAAAATAATTTAAAATATGTTTACAACTCAAATAAAAACTTTTAAATATGAATTTCATCACTTTTATGGTGTTTTTCAAAAGTGTTTTATGAATATGAAAATTTTTAAGCCAATTATTTTATACATTACATGAAAAAAAAGTAAATTTACATGAAAAACGTACCCTTTGAGAAAACAGTGTTTAAATTAAATAGATACAACATAATTCAAGTAACTTTTTATTTAATTTATTATCAAAATATACCGCTTATAACCACATTGCATCTTGCCATATTGTTTTAAAGTTCAGATTTCAAATATTTAGATACTTCAGCACTGTGTATCAACATTGTGGTTGTCGCTAAAGTTGGAGATTATCCATAAATACTTGCAACACGATTTAGATTGCCTTATAAAATCTGCATTTGAACATTATCAGTATAAATTTCAAAAAATATACAATGCATGAATTATTTTGGGCCCCAATAAACAAATTTTAATTGATAAAATTGGGACCTGTTAGTTTAATTCCTGTTTCGTCGCTGTTACAAGGTCGAGAGTAATGAAATATTTTTTTTTAAATATAGTGAAGGGTTTCTAGTTGATTTAGTAACTGTAAATGAAGAAACTATGAATGTTAATATATGTATTAAGATACTTGCCAACGTTAAAAAAGTAAACTTTGAAATTTGACTGTAAAATGTTATTTATGAATATTTTTAGCCAAATCTTTAAGTTTTTTAAACTGTTTTTACTTTTATTCTGCTTAACTTAAAAAAAAGTTATCACAACTTAAAAATTGTACATTGTAATGAGAAGTAAAAACTTCAAATGCGTTTTTCTTACGTTTGATTTTCACGCAAACACTGCTAACTTAATATGCGATAGTTCAAACAATTATTGATGAATTCCTATAAAATTTTCTGTACTTATTTTGATGATTGTTATCTACGGCATATACTAAAGATATTGAGATTGGGTGATTATTTTATGAGTTACAGTTTATGCTTTAAATGAACGCAAAGTAAAATTATCGAAAATCATAAATCCTTTTTTGATTATCAAGTTTTTATGAATATGTTTTTCTTGCTAGAGTATATTCTCTAGATATATTTATACAGTTTATTTATATATAATTTATTGCATAAAAAACTTAATAATTTTCTATTTACCTTTTTTTCAAGTTTTTCAAATACTTCATCGAAATTTCATGTAAAATTGCATTTTTTAAAGATAATAATATATTTGAAACTTTTTCAATTCTATTACTAATCTATAGTAGCACTGAATATAAAAATGCACTTTAAATATTCCTACATGAAAATGTTTTAAAAGTTTGTTCTTTGAACGTAGGAAAATACTTAATCTTAATAAAAACTTCTTCAAGATCAACAGCATTGTCTTGCCTGTATTACAACTTAAAACATTTTATATTAAAGTTGGCAATGGAGACAATTATTTTGAATTGAAGTTGGCACAAATACTGTATTCATTTATGTAGAGGTTTTTTTTCGATGATACATGTAATTTTTTTTTTTTTTTATCTTGGATGATTTTTGTTTAAATGCAAATATATTTTGTTTACTGGTTAACCAATTTTAATTTATTTTTACTAATATATTATAAAGCTAGAAGTTCTTTTTTAAGTAAGTTTTATAAGTGAAAATATAAACTATGTCTATATATTTTAAACTAATATACATTTAAATCAGCGATACTATATTCTGTATCTGTTATGATAACGTCCTTTTTCCAAAATTTAAAATGGATCGTCCGTTTGTCCCTGCCTCATATACCTGATGCTACATTTATTCGGCTACTATATCTGCCAAAGTAATGTTTCAAACCATATGAAATTTTATACCAGGTATAACAACAGTAATAAAAGACAATTAAAAAATCTGGAAGGAAAATAAGTAGTGTTTTTTTAATTGTTAATTTTGTAAAAAAAATTATAAGCTAGCTAATAATAATTAAAATATTATAATTAAAATATTCTAAAAAATTATAAGTTGTTAAAACTTAGCTAAAAAAACCTTCAGGGTTAGTTTCTTTTAAAATTTTGTTAATGATATTTTAATAATGTTTTTATTCCTGATATAAAAATTCATATACTGAAAGTAATACTTCAGCAGATATTGTGGCAAAAAAAAAAAAAAAAAAAAAAAAAAAAAAAAAAAAAATGCAGCATTAGGTGTTAGGATAAGTTGGCAAGGATAGGTTGATGATTAGGGTGGATCGAAAAAACCTTTTTTTTTCGAAATTCGTTTTGATACTATGTTTTTAGTGTCTATTTGGGGTCTAAACCAAGACCCTAAAATATGAAGTTTTTTAAAAGATATCTTAGGGTTCCTCAAAGCCCCCAAAAATTTGAACTTTTCATAAAAAATGCATAAAATTGAAAATTTTAGAAAAAATATTTAAAATACAAAAACTTAAATGCCACCATACGTAATAATTTCTATAAGGTACTCTAAAAAAGAATTATGTGAAGCAATTATTTATTAATCCAAAAATTTCCTCGAAAATTGTCATTTTTCATGAAAAGTGCATAAAATAGGAGTTTAAAAAAAAAAAAAAAAAAAAAAAAAAAAAAACATTAAAAATGACGAAACATAAATATCATCATAAAAAAAAAGAAGGTTTTTTCGATCCACCCTACTGATGATCACTTATCAATTATACTGATTTTTAAGCTTAACTTCTAAGTTTTAACAATTTTGACCTTGGCAGCAGTACGTCGTTACATGTATAATTCGCACCCCATATAGATACGCCAGCTTCTATTCAGATAAATTCATCTAATTTAAAATTTTTTCAACTTGTTCATAACTTTGCTTTGGTAAAAAAACAATGCAAAATTGTTAAAGTGATAAAAATTTGTGGAGATCAAAATAGTAATTTTCAATAAGAAAATATAAAGCTATGATTAATTTCAAGTTTTAATTTTCTTAGAAAAGTGAATAATTATGAAATAGCTTTTGGATATACATCCATGTCTCGTTAAAAATGGGTTGCGGCGTTGAGCTGACATTAACAACTACTAGTATTTGAATTTCTTGTAATATGAGGTATGTGAAATTGGTCAATAACTAAAAGCTATTTCCCCTCCAGTCTCAAATCACTAAAGTATAGGACAATGAGGAACTTGATCAAGTGAGGAAAATGAATATTTTTTGTACTTTCTAGTGTTATCCAACGACTATATTTGAGCAGTGCAATTATTTTTTATCTTTATGCTTTCAATTAATCAAAAATCGAGTTGGAAATCAAAGCAAAAGTCACGCTACCAAAAACGCATAAAAAACTGTAACGTAGTTACGCATAGATTCCGTCGAAAATCCGATGAGGAACCTCACTCTCTCCTCGTCTAAAACAGCTTTTAGACTGGTTCATCATCTGCGCATTGACTTCACAGGCAAAAGTAGTTTTTCCCGCCAAATTGCAAAGTGAAAACTAAATATTTTTTCTATCCGAGCTCAAATTTTTAAAAAAATGGTATTGTTTTTCATAATTTTTTCTCTACTTTTGTTTAAAAATAAAACCAAAAAAATGTGAAAGTTCCTCATTAGTAAAGGAAACGATAACAAGTTAAAAATCATTTTTTGGTATTTTATTCAACAAGTATGTTAAATAAAACTTATTTTATTTATGAACAAATGATTATTAAAATAAAATTCAAAATAAAGAAGTATTTAAATGTATTTTTTTATTTACATGTTTAACTTATAACTTTTTGTATGACTCAAACTGAAAAGTATGGATGAGTCTTATATGAAACACATGTGAATAATATTTCTACAATGGGAAAAACAGACACTGTTAAAATGAACTGAATTTATAAGTTTTACATGCTTTAATAATTGTAGAATTTTAGGTGAATATACTACAGAAAGCTAGATAAATGATTACTAAGAAGTTCTAAAAGGGGGTTAATTCAGTTGTTTTAACTTATGAAACAGGCTGATTTTAAGGGTTTAAAGTACAATACAGTTGACGCAGTAAAGATGTCACTCATACGAATTATTTAAAGTTACGAATTATAAAAAGTTTATCTTAGATAATGAAAGCCTTTCCTTTATCATAGAGTGATTGACATGTGATAGAATCAGCCAGATCATGTCTTGAATAGTACTGTAGTAGATAGTTTTCAAAGACAGTTGGATCTGCCTAGGTTATCTAAAAATTAAACTTAGATCGGGCATTGAGTCTGCAGTAAGTTGCATTTGTACAAGAAAGTTAAGTTTGTCACTTGAAAATCAGGCACCTAAATCTGAGGATGTAGGTGTTCGCAATTGATGTTTCTTCTGAGTATGTGTTCTCAATTCTTTAAAAATATTATTTATATTAGGCAGTATATTTTTAATCTTGCTAATTTTTTTCTTCTTCTAATTTCATTCTTAACTTTGGATACCATCTCATATTACATCTATATGTTTTCTCATATAAGGAACCTTGTAACAAAATTTAGAAATTTTGTCATGTTCTCGGAATTTCCTTTTCTAATATTCCATTTTGAATTTACCTGGAATATAATGATATATTTCAATAATAATTAATATATAGTACCTGTATTACCGGTGCAGAAAAATCGTATTGGGAATTAGAAAGCCATGAGGGAGCCTAAAAAATAAATCGTATTCAGTGACTTTATCACATGCATAGGGCGATTTACATATTCGCCGATTAAAAGCTGCTAAAATTTTTTCCTCTCCTCCAAAAGTAAATTAAATATATTGCAAAATTCGTACATGGAATTATGAATTATTATACCTCATAAATGAGTCAACGTAATGAATATCTAAAGCTTCTACACTGTGCAACATATCAGAGTCAATTATGACAGTAATTTTCTTTAATTTTTAAATGTTCCTTAGCAAGATTATTATTTTCACCAGGAAAACTTTAAGGAACTGAATCGGGCATGCTTAATTTAGAGAATTCCTACATGAATGTTGTACCGTTTTACATCGCCACACAAAATTTGGCATGTATGATCTTCAAAACCATATTACTAAATAGTGATAACCCATCAACACCATAGTGTTTGAATGGATGTGTACATATTCAAACATGGATTCCTTTTTTTCTTCCCCACCCCCTCTCTACCTAAAAAATAAAATCACGAATTAATAGCCAAATTCTCCTACTTCCCATAAATCCGGAAATTAAAATTTTTGCAAATGATTTCCTCTACCAACTAAATATTCATTATTTATACAAAAATATGAAAATTCAAATTCGAAAATTTCGAATTTATTTCTAGTTATAAAATGTTTTATGGAATGTATAAGTATTAAGGAAATCCATATTTTGAACGTTACAACCGCCATTCTACTCCCTAAGAGATTTTGTGTCTTTTAAAATGTGTTTCTGGCTTCTATGAATTTAAGGAATATTTTTTTAAAAGTGTCTTTTGAAAAAATCGCTAAATCAAACTCTTTCTCATTTTAGACATCCCAAAAATTATTTACGGCAAAATTGGTGAGAAAATGTGTTCAGCGGAGAAGTCTCAGAAACATTTAAATGAATATGGGGGAAAAATTCCTCAAACTACTTTCAATCTCCCATGGGAATGTGTGGAATAGAAACTGCTTTAAATTTTATAGATTGAAGAATATTCATACGAAATTTATTGTCGACTCGTAAAGCAAGATATTCTAAAAATTAATGCTCAACTTATGGTTTAGAGGTACGATAGCTTGTAAAAGAACTCGGGATGGGATATCATGTGCATATCATATCAGTGCACTTTCCATTTCAGAAATATGTATTCAAGAATGTGATTGTGTTAATAGGCTGTTTAGTGGAAGTTTTCCGGATACCTTCGTGACAGCCATTAAAGTACCATTGCAACAAACTGAGATCTTGTCAGAGTTTTGTGTTGCAAAAGCATTTAAATCAACATCAATTTCGAAATATGAGGTAGAGAAAAAAAATATTCGTTATTTTTATGTAATATTAAGTAGACCATTTATGTCCAGAAAACCCAGCTGACAGCATTTATATCCAGGTATATTATTTATAACTATTCCAGGGCGTAATGAACTTATCCTGGAAATTTCATTAAAATCCGTGTTAGTGTGTTTCTTAGTTACGAAGCAAAAAAAAAAAAAAAAAAAAAAAAAAAAAAAATTATATTAAAAAGGATAAGAATGGTAAATTATTTTTGCAAATGTTTATTTTGGTGCTTAATATATGATGTGATTTTTTTATATAACATCTAATTACATTATATAAAAGACTGAATTTCAATTGCAAAAAAATTGGAAATTTATATTTTTTAGAACTTATTTCATATTTAAAGCATAGGAGAATTTAAGGCATAGTAGTATTTAAAGCGTAAGATTCAAGCAATTACCTTAAGAGCCATTTTTTAAACGATATAGCTAATGATATGTGAATTTTATTTTTGGCTATTATAGTGCACTCTGTGATTCGAGAAAAAAAGAGCCATCAAAAGGCAATGAAGGTTTATTTTTTTTTTCAGCATTGAAACTACACACCATTGAATCTGTTTTTTCTGACATTAAAGATCACAGATGCGAAACTAACTCATATCATGATTTTGATACTCTTTGCTTTCTGGTCAATAAACTTAAGATCTAGCATTACAAAAAATGAAATAACGACAATGACATAGCATTTCTAGAAATTGCTTTTCTGCCATTAACCCTCAACATGGAAGAAAAATATTTTTGAATATCGTGTTCTGTAGCTATGATTTCAACTTGGGAAAACTGTTTTGTAGCAAGTGAAAATTGGAAAATGTGGTGTACTTTTTGGTTTGTGTTACATATTCTAAGTTTTTATTCCTTACTTTCTTTGAAACTTGCCTTTATAATACAAATGCAATGTTTTATTTTAGATTTTATAAAAAATGTATTTAAAATTAGTTGGTTATTTTAGAGGACCACACAAGAACAATATTGCTCCTTAAAATTGTAACATTAACAACATCTACAATTACGCCTTGTAATTTTGGCCGACCCCTGAGCCAGCATCTCTCTTTCCACATCTTATTTGTATGATAGATATAAAAATACAGTTTATCAATTCAATATAGTTACATTTAGCTGTATTCTACTTTCATTTTTACACTGTACCTTTTTAAGTCTACACATACCTTTGGCGGTATTGCATATTCACAAAGTAATGGCTCATTTACATGTTACTAGTTGCTATACCAGTTGAGGTTGCCAGTCTCTAGATAATAGCTATTGGGTAAATGACGTATAATCGCTTAATGTGAGTCATTGAGGCAATTTTGTCTCTGTCGTACTAGTAGCTGGCAGCTCTAATAGATCAAACATTTTCAATTCCCATCACTCGTGCTTTTCGTCACTACCGACAGGTGGTGTATTGTCCTCTGAATACCTGTATTGCTACAGTTGCTGGTACTGCGTAAACGGGAAGCTGGCATTCCAATCCACCGTGGCAGTGACTTTTTAATTAACTTTCCAGCTGGCATTCCAGTCTTTGGTAATATGTAAATCAGCCTTTAGAGAAGAGTGGAGGCTAGTAAATATGTACAATTAACTAAAACATGTAACCACAATGTTGAATCCATATTCGGAACTCAAGCCAAGGGGATATGGGAAGTTAATCCCCTCCCTGCCTCCCGAAATGCTGTACTTGAACTGCCCAAACCTTGTGATTCACCCTGAATAGTTAAAAAAATTTTATCATACGGTCATGGACCAGCAAGAAGTTCTAACAGGTCGTCAGACCTGCCAGAGCAGGATTTGTGATAATTTTCCAAAATTTACATAGATCCATAATATAGTATTTTCAAGAGGTTTATATTTGTATTTTAGTATTGTTTCACAATGTACAAAGTTGTAAGGATTTGCATTATGTCTGGGAAAGTAAGAAAAATAAAGCGAAAATTCTTCTTTCTTGAGATCATAATATTAAAAAACAAATTAAACAAAGAACAAGTTATCATACTTTTATTACAAAATAAATTCCACTATAAATCCAAGTGGTACATTAAAAAAATAGTTTAAAGAACAATAATAAATGATTATTATATAAAAATGAAAATCAATTATAATACCATACAAGATTCAAAGATTCAATTATTTTAAATTTATAATTTAATAACAATGAAACATTCTTGAGTCAAACACTCGCAATGGATCCGACACTTAATTCGTAACTGTAAGAATTCCGATTAGTATAGGTAAAAAAGACAACGGAAAAGTATTAAATATGGCTAGAAAAAACGTGATTTAATTTAAATGAGCTTGGCTCCCCAAATCTTTTGCTGGTTATCAGCTCGAAATATAACAACAATTCTTTTCCACGAGGAAAACATCGCCAAAAACAAATTTTTTTTTGCTTGAATAACAAATCAGTTACATATCGAATACGTGTGCTTCTTTCTTAAAAGAATGGTGCGCTTTACCGTTGTGATGACATTGAAAAAGAAGTGCCATTCCCTATTTCCCACAGAATTCTTCGGCCTTATCCACACTGTGCGGACGCGGATGCAAGTGCGGGCCCGCAAAAGGGACGAGGGGGGGTACCGAAATGAGAAAAATATTAAAAAAAAAATAATATAATAGTATGGTAAAAATGAAAAAACAATATGGTAAAAATATAAACTAATAAAAACATTTTGCGCTATTAAAGCTAGGAAAGTTCACTGCCAAATGATGTAATACAGGTAATTTTTACCAATTTTCTGTAATATTTTTTTTTTAGATTTTTTTTTCATGAATATTAAATCAAAACTTTTGTTGTAGTTAAAAAAATATGTCTTATTTTGTGACAAAACTATAAACAGAATAAAAGAATTTAGGAGCTTGCTTTTTACAGAAGTACAGTGCACCATGCCTATTGAAGTTTGAAAAAGTCCGTTAAAAGAATTAGTAATAGAAGAAATCATTTAAAAAAATAAAAATAATGAAAAGGTACTAAATACTTTACTATTTGTTACTACTTATGAGTTTTAGTTTTTAATCCCTATAAAATGCCAAATTCAGGTATTAAGTTCCTGCAAATTTTAATTAAAGAGCACCCATACCATTTTCAGAGTTTTTTTTTAAAATCCGTTTTCATTGTAAGATGCGTCAAAACTCATTCTTGCACTCACAGCGTTTTGCTCTTAGGTTGGCATTGTAGTTGAACAAACAGCTAAGATAATGCCAGTACTGATTAGCAGTATTAATATATAGTCGGCCACTTTTACTTACTGATGTGGGATTCTCTTCCAGTTTCTAAAACACCGAAAAGTGGTTTGAAACTTAAAGTGTAATTTGAACCTTTTCACTCAAAGCCGATCTTATGTTTTAGAAAAAAAGTTTCAATACTAGTATACATTGGAAAAAAATTTCTGAAACTTTTTAATTAGATTCCCATTTTTTCACACTTAACAAGTGTTAGTAAACTAAGATATCTGCATAAAAATTATTAATTTGAGGGTTGATTAATTAAAAATTAATTAAAGGATATAATCCTGCACCAATCATAATTCAATTTGTAATTATTAAAATTTTAAATTTAACGACAAACGATACACAATGATTTGATTTAAGAAACCCCGACTAGAATTGAAAATTTAACTGAAATGTTTTTCATATAATTTTGTTTTGAAATTGTTTAAAATTACAACTTTTCATAAAAACGTCAAGACTCAAAATTTAGTTAAAATTCAATTACTGTATAGATGAGTTAGATCCCAGTAGGTTTTTTGTTCCACATTCTACACTTTAAATTACAAATAAAAATATAATTAGTTAATTCAAACTGAATTTATCGATGGAAATTGCTGAGGTATACCGACTTCTGTGGGCCCGCACGAAAAGTTTAACAAGGTATAAGGCTTCTTTCACACGGTGAGGACGCGGATGCGAGTGCGGGCCCGCAAAAAGTTTCTCCAATGTATTTTGAATGGAGCTTTTCACACGTTGCGGAGAGCAGCCTGCGGGCCCACAGAAGTCGGTACATCTAAGAGCAAAATGCTGTGTATGCAAGAATGAGTTTTGGTGCCCCTTACAATGAAAATGAGCATTGAAAACCTTCCGAAATTGGTATGGGTGCTTTATAACTAAAATTTGCAGGAACTTAATTCCTGAAGTGGGCATTTTAAAGGGATTAAAAATTAAAACTAATAAGAAGTAATAACTAGTTAAGTATTTAGTGCCTTTAAATTATTTTTATTTGTTAAAATGACTTCTTTTATTACTAATTCTTTTAACGGAATGGACTTTTTCAAACTTCAATAGGCGTTGTGTGTTGCACTTGTGTAAAGACAAGCTCCTAAATTCTTTTACTCAGTTTATAGTTTTGTCAGTTAAAAAATGTGCCTGTTATTTTCTAACTACAACAAAAGTCTTGATTTGATATTCATGAAAAAAATAATCTAAAAAAAAATATTACAGAAAATTGATTAAAATAATCTGTAAAATTAGCAGTGAACCTTCCTAGCTTTAGTAGCAGAACATGTTTTTATTAGTTTATATACTTACCATCTTATTTTTTCATTTTTACCATACTATCATATTATTTAAAAAAATAAATACAAATATTTCTCATTTCGGCACCCCTCTCAAAATCACATGTGTGCGATCGCACACGCCTTAGAACGGCCCTGAATTATAGGATGATCCAACAGACGCCTATTTCACCGTTTCCTTCTAAAATAAAGGAGATTCTTTATTTTAACTTTCCTTAACGTAACCTTCTTTTATCCATACTTAAATTTTACGCATATATTATAAAGTAAAACTTAAAAAATAACTAAATACTTTTAATCAACGCTTATCCACATACTGCATTCACTCCTCATGCGTCCGCACTCGCCTCCGTGTTCGCACCGTGTGAAAGAGGCCTCAAACCTTCGTGCGGGCTCGCAAAAGTCAGAATTTCATGCGGACAGTGAGGCTATCACAAAGGTTTCAATGAGGCTATTCACAATATGCGTGTGCTGACAGTATATCTCCGCAATTTCCAAAGAAAACTCCATTTTGAATTAACTAGTTATTCTTTTTTTGTAATTTAAAACGTATCATGCGGGACAGGAAACCTATTAATGTATAACTCATCTGTGCAATAATTGAGTTTTAACTTCATTTTGAATCTTGACGTTTTTATAAAAAGGCGACAGTTTTAAATACTTTCAGAACAAAATTATATTACAAAATATTTAAGTAAAATTTACAATTCTTGTATGTTCCCTGATTGAAATCATTGTGTATTGTTTGCAGTTAAAATTGAAGTTTTAAATAAATTACAAATTGAGTTATGATTGGTGCAATTATACCCTAATTAGGTAATTGAATTTGAATTAATCATTTAAATACTATCAAATGAATATTTTTTGTGCAGATATGTCAATTTTCTGACACTTGTTGAGTGCGAAGAAAACAAGTGGTTCTGATTTAAAAATTAAAGACACATTTTTCCAATGCATACTAGGCCGACCAAACGGCATAGTGGTTAGCGTGCTAGCTTCTGGACCGCGAGGTAGTGGGTTCGAGTCCCGTGTTAGGCATGGTTGTTTGTAAATGTATGTTGGCTTGTCTAATGGTGAATGTTTCGGCGCATTATAGCCATCGTGTTGCTGACGGCGCCAGATAATCTGAAAACAACCAACCAATGCATATTAGTAACTAAACTTTTTTTAAGGCATATCGTCGGCTTATAGTAAAAAGGCCTAACTCTACTTTTGGTCAACACCCATTTTTTGGTATTCTGGAAACAGGAAGAGAAGCTCATCGATAAGTGAAAGCTGCAACTTGATCACTAAAATAAATTTATGATACATGAATGAAAGGCAAAACCGCAAAGTTTTTGTTGAAATACAATTTTAGAAGGTTTTATTGCTCGTCTGAAAACTTTGACAGAGTTATCACATTTTCAATATATGCCAATATTAAATTAATACTTCTAATCAGTAATGCTATTCTCTTGGTTGTTTGTTCAACTACTACTATTCACTCATCATCAACTATTCAACTACTACTATTCACTCAGTAATAAAGAGTTTTTTTATTGTATTTTCAGGATTTTATACTCTGCACTTATTACTTAGACTCTCAAATAAATGTTGCACATATAACAACAAATTAGAGCACTAGGAAAATAATCGATTTTCATTTTATACGATGCAACGGCTAGCCTTTCCTATAGTAGTATGTAATCGTTAATGTTTTTTGAAGTCTTATTCAATTGCGTTTCAGTTTTTCTAACAGTGTGTCAAATGTGTTAACTGACATGTTAAAAGGAATTGAAGAACTTGCCACTGTCCTCCCCAAGCTTGCCCTTAAAACACCGTAAGAAGGTCTCTGTTTAATTAATAAAATACTCTCACATATACACCCCTATACTTCCGTTTCCTTCTTTGATATGAGAAATATAGCAACCGCAACTTTCTTTTTCCATACTTTAAAATTATATTCTTATATTAAAAAATAAATCTCCAAAAAATAACTAAATACTTTAAAACAACACCACCTTCGTACAGCTTTCACTGAGTGAAAACAATAATCAAACTCTCAAAGATGCGGGCGAAACGTTCGCAGATATAGGCTCGTGTGAAAAAGGCATGCGTTTGCGGGCCTGCGTTCGCACTCGCATCCGCACCGTGTGAAAGAGGCCTTAGTCTTAGTATGCAGAAAAAATATCCGAATTATGGCTATATTTTTAGTTTTAAAAGACTTAGAATACCGCGGTTGGCACCAAAGTAATTTGGTTGCGATTATTTATATGCCTGGTGCAAAATGTTTTTTCTTTGGAGCTATTTACTAAGTAAACTGAACACTAACTTTGAAAATTTCAATACGAATCCCTATTTTTTCCCCTTTCAATCGATTTAAAATACTTTGTTTACCCTTAATATTAATTTTCAGTTCATCAGTTCATTATGTTGAAAAACATGTTAGTTATGAGCTAAGGGCAAATTTCAATATTGAGAGGTGTAGTTTTAAGGTCGGGGGAAAGCAAACAATCACGAGTTTCAGGAAATTAGTCAAAAACTGCTCGGAAACTACTTTGATTTATTGTATCATGTTTAACAAGATGCTAAAACAAAATTAGTAAAGTAACTTAATCAGAAATGAATTATAAAGTAACATATAATATTAAGAAAGTTGCAAATGAACCAACTTCATACTGTCCAATTAATGTCCAATGTAAACACAATAGCGGCTACTCTTAGGAGATGGTACTAAAAACACGCTAGCTGTAAGCACTCTCAGTTAACACTCTGAATGATGACGAATTTGGGACTTAATACGACTTTATTTTTAAGACAAACTTGCGATCGTTTTCGGCGGGTTTCAGCGGCTTCAGCAATTACTTTTACGATTTATATATATTGCACCAATGTACATTTTATAATTTAGGAGCACACGGGAAAAAAGTAAGACAGTCGTAGATTGACAATTTTTAGAAAATCAAAAACTATGTTAGATGTTCTCGTGTTTAAAACGTAACCTTAGTACCAGACTCTTACAAATTTTACAGATGGGGCTCAGGGGCTGAAATATCATTAAAAACAAACAAAAAAAACAACCTCTTATCATCACAAATAAAGATTTTGGATTTAATTGTAGTTCAATATTTTGATATTAACAGTTTTCGGATTTCCGAGCCTTTTGCTAAATTTTAGATTGTTTTTGATCTCATTAATTCTTATAATATTATTACAGCAGCTTGATTATAGTACATGAGTGAAATTTAGTGACTCCTGCATAAAGGCAAATAGATGGACATAGCTTTTGTATCTAAGCTTACAACTACAGTAGATATCCCTACTATGGATGAACACTGTATTTTCAGAAATTATAAACGTGTATCTCTGATTTAAAACTATATCAAGTTAAAAATGTAATTTGTTAAGTGTTATAAAATTAAATACAAAGTTAAATTGAAATGTATGTAAAGTAATATTTAAAGATAAAAATTTCAGTAATAAATTAGAAACAATTACTAATAAATAACCGTAAAATATTTTAATAACCTCTACTCTTCAATGGGTTCCAAAATCGTACAACTAAGTAATAAAAAATCAAAAAGTCTACTTTCTTAAATTTGAGATACCAAGGATTTTGAAGGTTCGATTCTTGACAGAGTGTGGCATAAAAAGAAAATAGATTAACAAACGGTGTATAAAATAAATTCATTTTCGCACTCTTTTCAATTTTTTTATTTTTGTCAAGACAAATACAATAGAACGACCATGAAATGGTGACAAATTTATCTGCGGCCTCTTGCCTTTACATTCCGTTCCAGGCTGTTAAAGATAATGCCGTTATGTTGGACTTGGAATTGGGGAAGTAGAGAAAGTTGGGATATTCGCTTGAATGATTTCCATGTTTACAAATTAGTTGATCAATGTTTTGGGAATTTTTATCGTGATTTTAAACAGTTAGACTGGTGATCTATTTTTTTCCCTTCATGGCAAACTTGATTCTCTCTGTTATATTAACATATTCTTGACAAGCAATTGCATGAAAGAAAACAGCCTGTTTTGTTCCCTATTTTTCTTCCAGTCATTACCATTTCAAATTTAGTTGAATTTTGTCAGCTCTTTTACAATTACAGTTTATTTTGGTTAGTATAACATAAGCAGAGAGTGGCGTAACCATAACTTAACCGCAAAAGCCAACTTGCCCTTTTGTGCCTCTCATACAAGATAGATATGAAATAAAGGACACAGAGCATGCTAAATAAGAAATAAAGGACATAGAGCATGTGACTCCTAGATACAGGCAAACGGATGGACATAGACTTATGAAAAGTTTGCCAAAAAAACATAACATGTTTAGCCCATTTTGTTGAGATCCCATGAATTTTTCCTAGAATTTTTATTAACGTTATTGGTTTTTATTCATGTATTGTATTCGAAATTTCTAAATGGTTAACAAATTGGAATGTCCGAAATTTTCTATGGACGCGAATGGTCGCATTTACCTAACGGTTATATTTTCGGGCAAGCATGGTATATGCTATTCCTTGAGCTTGGTTCCAGGTTGACTTCTTAGTGGATTCGTATGAGCAATCAGCTAAATGTCAGATGTTTTAAATGTTTAATCGATTTGTCGGTGTTAAATTATTCACCCATATTGTTCCTTTCTGGGTATCATCGTAAGATACAAACTATAAGAAGGTTTTATAAATGTGAATAGAAGGAAAAATGCACCTTGCATATTTTCTTTTATTTTAATTTATTTTCTTTATTCAAATTATTCTGCAATAATAGATGAAAAAAGGGGTCAAAAATCAAGTATTTTAGGTGTCATCCTAGATTTTTATTTGTTCTACTTAGGTACAGATATTATAAGCGCATTCTAAAGTTTTAACGTCTGTCTGAGAAAAGGTTAAGTTAATCCTTTTACATTTTTATGTTGAGTATAAACTTACTTGAGTTTCACAAGAAAACCCATTAAGGAGTAAACAAGCAATCATGCGTTGCACATTTAAAAGAAGTTTATTAAAACTTTCCAAAGGAAGCAGGTGTTTTTTTTCTGTTTAAATGGATCGCGATCCATTCATTGATTGGTTGAGTGATCGAAAACTAGTGAAGCACGTATAATTGTTATAGCATAATTTATATAAAGGTAAAGTAAATAAGACCCCAGTATCTATTGAAATATTCAATTGAACTACCGGAAGAGAATGGTCTTTGAAATTATATGATTATAAACACTTTTTTTAGTCACATATTTAGTGTGAATAATTTCAGTGCGATTTTAATAAGAAAGTAGCTCACTAAAAAAGCAAAAACATTTGATATGCTCTTAAAACTTTTTTGTTTTGGTTCATTCGAATTAAGTTTGGTTTATACAATTGGCTAAACAAGACAACTTTTCAGATTAAGATTAACTGTATAAATGCGCGATAGTTTAATATTTTAAATTGAATGTCTGCAGTAACACTTTTTGTTGCTACATAAATCATTTCAAAAGGCCGCATGTATAAATAAAACTTTCTGCAGTAACTTTGAGATGCCTGATTTAAGAACTATGCTGTTTATATACTTATGACTCAACTTTTGCACTAATGAATTATTAAAGCAAATTCACAGATTTGAAATGTGTATTTCTTTTTCGACTTAGCAGATTTTTGACATTTGAGTACAGTGGTATTTATACGCATGCTAAATTTATTAAAAATCGCATAAAACTTGCTTCTAACTTATTGTTCATTAACAGATAGAGAGAGTATGAAACTTGTTTACTTTTATCTAACCATACAGGATGTTCATAATTAAAATTTTCCTTTCTAGAGCCATGAGGGGCTATAGTAATCAATAAACCTTTATAATTTTTTTACACATCTTACTGAGATAAGAAAATGATTATGAAAGACAAAATAAATATCAGTTCAAACTTTTACAATAAGATGAAAATTTGCTACTTTAAGTCCTTACATGGAAGCTAACTTTTCTTATATGAAAGTTAACTTTCCTTTTATGGAAGTTAACCTTACAGTTGGAATCTTAGATTGAAAATTGTATATGAAGTTTTTGACACACAACGAAACACTGATATATTGGTTTTGGATGTATATCCTATAATTGTACATAAAATATTCCTTCCATAAACATAATTTTTAAATTTTTTTTTAGAGAAATGTCCTTTCACTGTAGAAGTGCGCAAATAAAATGTTCTGTTGTAAATTATAGGCACCATATGACACTAAATTTGGAAAACTTTAATTATGAATGCTCCTATATGCTCTCCTCTTTGCTCTTGCTGTAAGATATCTTACTTGCTGGAATACGAGACTTAGAGTTTCTGTACTCACACAACCGCGTTTTTATTGGTTAACTCTCAGCATTTTTCTTTTTAGAATGCCTTTTTTGAATTTGAGAAATCTCAAATAAGCCGTGACTGGCCCTTCAATTAGGTTGGTTGGTTGTGTTTAGGTTTTACAGCACAAAGGCAGCACGAGGGCCATACTGCTCCACCCTTCAATTAGGACTTCAAATAGTACTTAAAACTAGTTAAAAATGAGAATATCATTACAGTATGAATGGAAAGTCGAACTCAGCGTCAATTAATTGTACTATTTTTTTGTCCTTTCCCCCCCTCCCCCCCCCCCCCGATTTTTCGAAATTACTTTTCCCATTTTAAGAAATATCAAATTGACCACGACTACACCTTCAAATGGTGCTTAAAACTGATTAAAAATGAAGACTATCATGGCAGTACAACACGAATGGACAGTTGAACTCAGCGTTAATCTTCCGTACTATTTCAACGCATCTTTCATTCTTAAAGTTATCTTCTACGATCTCTTTGTCTCTGGAATGAGAGCAAGTTCCTAACCCACGCGGTCTAAGATCTGGCCTGCCAACTTTCATAGCGGTTCGTTCCAGTCGGAAGCCTTTTTCTAAAAACTCTTATGGGATATTGTGCTTGCTAAGTCAAGGGCCAATGCTCGCCCCCAATCTCATGCGGACACGCACCTTGTAGTCTTGTCACGTCTGTTATATTACACTAAGCCTCTGATGGGCGTTTTTGGTTATTATTTGTAGGATCAGACGCTTTTGCTACTTGATCGTGTGAAGCATGAGGAAGTCTATTTAAATCACTTTGCGTGTAGACATGCCATGTTTGAGTTGTTGAAACACTGTAAGACAACTGTTATGAGAAGAAAGTGGTAGATAAAAAGATTATTTAAATATGCAATTTTTATTGGAAATAACTTATATAATATCTAGTGGAAAGTTTAGCATTTTTATTCAGCTTCCCTGTAAATTTAAGAGCAACTTTTTCTTCGGAGTCCAGTTGGTTTAAAAAAGAATCACATTTATGAACGTATCAACTGCTTTAAAATGATATTTGTCAATGGATTTTCTTTTAATTTTATAACTCTCGTGAGTTTAAAGTAAGTTATTGGCTAAATTAAAAAATAAAATAGCTGAATTGAAGAAATGTTAGCCTCTTTTTTAACATGGCAGTATACAGATCTCTCGTTCTCTCTGATTATCTGACTCTTGTGACTGTCTGCTGTCT
Source organism: Linyphia triangularis (assembly GCA_963978545.1). Lineage (NCBI taxonomy): Eukaryota > Metazoa > Arthropoda > Arachnida > Araneae > Linyphiidae > Linyphia > Linyphia triangularis. The sequence continues at coordinate 50,165,885 of OZ021721.1, read as the reverse complement.
CATGATTGATAACTTGTAAATAAATTAAACTATATTATAAAATTGCACAACTCACATAGTATAAAATAGCCCAAAATAAGGCATAAGAATATTTTATTCTGAAATTGACAAATTCGACAGTCAATTTGAGATTTGGAAAATTCACAATGAGTCTTAAAATGAAGGATCTCAATATAAAGATCACTCTTATACACACTATTATATGTTTCTCAGAGCATATTTTATTGAAATTTATGGAGTTATTAGCATTTGATTATTTGATTTGTTTGTAAAGGAAAAAGGTCCAGAATAGGGCAACAAAACTGATGCAGATGAACTCGAGTTTCGATTTTGGTGTTAGATTGAAGAACCTATGTACATATTGTAAGAAAGAAGGTCTATAGGGGGTTTGATACATTTGTTCAAATTTATAAAACATGTTGATTTAAAGGATTTAGAATACAGGAGAAATTTCGCTAGAGGTTATGCACACAAAAACTATATAAATTGCAATTTACTTGTAGAATAGAAAACATTTATTTTATATTACTAGACTACCCTTGTCTATTTATAGAATAGAAAACATTTATTTTACAATAGTGATTCATAAATGGAACAATGCGTCAATTTAATTTACATCGTAAATGTTATTGGAGTAAATAGTTGTTGGAGGTATCTGGATCTACATTGGAGGATTATTAAAATGAGTTTTAACAGACCTACCTTGATAAATCTTTTTTTTTTTTTTTTTTTTTTTTTGAATGTAGAAGACTGACATGATTTCAAAAAATAATTTTTTTTGTAGATTATTTATTTCATATACAAATTTCTATTACTAAATTCTTCCTGTTTTATACTAAGTCAAGGATCACTCTTCTAACTTCACACTCAGGTTCATTTTAATTTGTATTTCATAGATTTGTACCTTTGATAGAAAAAGAAAACCAATATCCAAAACGGGTGAAAACATTTTGGTATACCTATACTTCAAATAAAATAAAATATATATACTAAACCTGCATTGTTAAGCAAAATTTTAAAGTGGTGGTTTCGTTTACAATAATGTAGTGTTCTATTACCAAGGAGATACGTTACTTTATCTTTCAGTAGTTTAACAAATATACCTTTCTATGATAAACATACTATATTTTATAACACAAAACTTAAGTAGTAGAATTTTCTGAAGTCTTTTTAAATAATTATTATTGAAAATTCATAACTCTTTTTAATTTTATATTTAATAATTTCAGGTTGAATCTGTGTTCATGATAATTTTAGCAATATTTGATATATATTGCTTAGCAGAAGCTCAACCTGGATCCACACATTATCGATATTTTGGAATAAGCTTTCTCTTTGTTTACAGTGGAAACCAACATGGTAAAGTATTTAAACATATCCCACTAGCGTACTTTTTTCAACGGTTCTGAACGCGGGAAAAATTCCAAGCAGATGCTTTTAGATTTAATATTCATTGGCATCAAAATAATGATTGAATCGACCGTTGCGAAATGGCCTCAACTAGAAAAATTATAAGGCCAAATGTTAACGTAAAAAGTATTTGTAATATTTTTAAATACTATTTGTTGTATTGCTGAAGCAAAGTTCTTAGTTTAAAAAAAATCGTGTTTTTTTTCTATAGTGGACATAAGATCGAGATTTGTCTTGTAGAGGTCCTCAGAATATGCACTTTAGTCGCGTGCCTGGTTTTTCATAGCTGAGCCCATTTCGCAATAGTCGATTCCATTGCAGTGTTTTAGTATTTCTAAATTTTATTACTTGAAGTTGTAAACTAAATCAAATCAGCAGTATTAGAAATTTGGCATTTTCCCTTAAATTTTTTATTTATTTATTTTAATTATGGCCAAAATTATCGATGAAAGTTGTAAGATTTTTCTAATCAGCTGCTTTTGTTTTGGACAAAAGGAGAAAATAAATAAATCATCTATAACAGAAGCCTCATATTTAATTTTTTTAATTACGATTTTGTGACATTTAAAATACAAAATCGTCGGATCGCATCATATAGATAAAGAAAGAAGAATTTTGAATATTGCGCGTTCTATCAAGAAATAAAAAGAATGCAAGATAAAGTTGTAGAACACCATATTTTAGAATTTTATAATGTCTCGTGACAAATTGCGTAAAATTGATTTACGATGTATTAATTCTTGGCCATCCAAAAGTTATCTATTTCTATCAATCGTTTCAATCACAGTCATTTTTTTTATCGTTTTCTCTTTGTCATCTGCTCCAGTTACGGTTATTGACTTTGACCTATTGCTCGTTACAGTTTTCATTAGGAAAAAAAAGTGATTTTTTTTTTAATTCTAGTTGGCACTGTTTACCTAATTTTAAAGTTACAATGCAACGCATGATAAAAGCGCGTGGGAGTAAAGCCGTGTTTCTTTTGGTATATTAGACATTTTAGCTACTTAGTTAATATCCTTCCTTCGCTAAAGATCAGATCTTTTTTAATATTTTCAAAACCTCGAACCTTAAATATTTTACGTGTTTCAATCAGTAAGTTTTTCCTGAAGTGTTTATTATTTTCATAAGTATTTATAACTGTGCTGATATATATGTCGCTAAATGATGATGGATTAATTTGGGGATTATAAATGCTCGCGGTTTTTCTTTATGATAGTGAATAGTAACTTTATACATCAAGCTTGTGTTATTTTAGTATTTATTAATTACCCTATTTTTAGTACTTTTTTTATAGAAATATATGAAACTTAAAGATAACACTACTATTACTAAGCATAGAAAAGAGGTAGGTTTATAAGAACATTTATTTAACCTACCAGAGCGGACAAATGACCGTTTTTGAGACTTTAATCAAAATAGTTAATTTCCAGGTTTTAATTTTCTTGAACTTATTGCACGACTTTTTCTATAATATATAGCTAGTTAATTTTTCAATATCGATCTTCTTTCGTTTTTCCTGATAATCATATGTACTCTACCGTTATCTGTGAGCGAATATATGAAATTTTATAAAGTTATCTGCATTGAAATCTTTAACTTACTACTCCTTTTTTCACCTTCGCTTGATCGGAAGTCCATTTTCCCAAAAAATGTCATCCAATTGTGTTTAAAATCATGCCATGTTCTTATGTATAGTTTGTTACATGCTGGATTCAGAGCGCTGCCTGCTGGTAACTCACGAGGCAAAATAACGTTCAATGAAATTCAGACTCAAATTTCAGATAAAGACCGAAAAAATAAATATTTTTTAATTATTACGTGATGATTATTTTATGTTTTATTGCCTATGCTAAATTCTGTATTATTTGTAAACAATGTAATTTTTATTTGAGAAGCGGCCATTTGACTGCCATCGATAGAAATAGGTATATATTAAGTGTCGGTAGGATTAGTGCTATAAAAATTATTGTTATTTAAAGGGATTGAAAGATTCGCAAGTTTTCTATTTATATTTTGTATCAATAAACTATTGAAATTATTGTGATGAAAGTTCAAAAGATTTGGACATATTTAAAAAGCAATCTTATATTAGTTTAAATCTTGGTCATACAATTCAATTTGATTTCATTTTGAAAAATACAGCGCAATTTATGTAATTTTGTAATCAAGAAAATTATACATTAGAAGAAATTTTGAGCTAATTAATATAAAGAAAGCTGAATTCTTTTTACAAAACTGCAAGTAAATATTATAATCTAGAAGCATAGTGTAGAACATATATTTTATTTCAAAACATAATATTTCTGCACCAAACACTGTAACAGAAATAGATATATTGCAAGCATCTTATAAAGCAACCGCAAACAAAGAAATTTAAGGAGCAAAGATGAACTTCATAAGGAAAAATAAAAGTAATATTTTATTTTTCAATAATACATTTTCATAAAAATAAAATTAAAAATCAACGTTTTTTACTTTGTCAAAAGGCTAATGTTAATAATGAACTGTTCAATTTCTCCCCAACCTTTTCAAAATATTTCAACTCTTTGATGACTGATACTTTCTTTTTCCATAACTTAAATGAAATTTTGGGCAATAATGAGCGAAATTTGAATTTCCCGTTTTGATTATACACTCACTGGCCATTGGAGCTGAAGGCCATTGCCTCACTGAAGGGCAGAGGAATGTGGTGACTGTATAACTTTGGGCTGTTGACTGTCGATGGTAGGTTACGCATTGAAGGCTTTGAGATGTGGAAGCTTTTTGAAGAACTCTTTGGTTCCTTACTTTAGGCCGCATCTTGAGTATGCGGTACAGTTTTGGTCACCTTTTTTTTAAAAAAAAGGACATTGATTTACTAGAAAAAGTTCAACACAGAGCAACAAAAATAATTCAGGGTACTTCGGGCATGGCATATGAGGACAGATTGAAAAAGTTAAACATGTATACACTGCAGGAAAGAAGGGCAAGGGGGGATTTGATCCAGCTGTTTAAATTTATTGCACATGGTGAAGTTAGGGGTTAAGAATTTGTCACTGACAATAGGACATGAGGCAAATTGTTCAAATCTCAATTTAATAGGGAAGGACTAAAATCCTTTTTTTACAGTAGGACAATTAATGATTGTAATGATTTGCCAGCAAATGTTATAAATTCCGTGGGAGTAAAGAGTTTTAAGAAACAGTTAGATATGCAATGGGGGATCGTCAATGGGCAATAATTGGATTACACTGGCTAGGAAAGTAACTTATAATTTGTTCTACAAAACTTGTATATATTTAATTTAAGTTATTTAGTTACCATATTTGGTTACTTATGTTTACGTACTGTTGGATGTTATAAAATTAGTCAGCAAGCATTATGTATTGCAATTTTCCAGTATGATTGTCCAACGCTGTGTCAACTTTGTATATTGCATTGCATTATTATGTATGATCCTGTAAATATTGTATATTGTATGTATGATCCTATAACTATTGTATGAAAACTCTATTTCTATATACGTGTAATATATATATATATATATATATATATATATATATATATATATATATATATATATATATATATATATATATATATATATATATATATATATATATATATATATATATATATATATATATATATATATATATATATATATATATATTATTTATTTTACTCGACCAACCCAGTTGGGCCTTGATCCTGTTATTGGTCTTAAAATTTGTGTTTGTATTTGTAAGTAGAAACGCGTGAATATGTATGCAAATATTGGCTGTGAGTGTGGGTAGACAAATTTAAGTATGAATTTTGGGTGAAACATATAATTAAATTATTGATATAAAATGCTGTGAATCTTTCCCCCCAGAAATGATGTTGCAAAAGAAAAACTTCAGACCATTCACCATTAAAAAATTACTTATTATGGACGCCCTTTTAGCTGTAACTACGCTTTTTAAGAGAAAATAACTCACTGGATTACTAATGGCTGCTATTTCAAATGTATTTAAGAATTGGAAGCAGGCATAGTTCTTATCAAAAGCTCAAAACAACTTATTTTTACTCAAAAACGATTTATCAATATTGTTTTCTTCGTTGTTTCAGATGAAATATACAGAAAAAAATAATTCTGCTGTTATACAACTCACAAAAACGTTTAAGTAGAACATTGTAGAATCACTCAAGCAAACTGTTGAAAGGTTTTTGTGAGTTGCAGAACAGTGGAGCTACTTTTTTTTTTTTTGTATTTAATACAAGTTTTTAGCTAATATTCGAAATAAATATCTAAAAAAGTTTCTTTTATTCATTTTGTTTTTTGCAGTTAGGAATCTCCTGATTTTTTGCTCCGTTATTTCATTCATCTTTTCTATATGTCTAATAGCTGCATCTGTCATATTAATGAAAGCACTGAAAAAGGTATGTAAAAGATTTATACATAAGAAATGTCAAGTTTATTTCTCACTTACAAAATTTTTTCTGATTTGAGGGACTGAGAAGCAAAGGGGTCTGACTTTTCTTAACTTTTGAGAAAATACACTTTAAAGTTTCATATTCATATTAAATTCTATGAAAATTATTTGTTGATCAAATAGTAACCTCTGTAACGAAGATATCACTAGCTGTTTTTACATATACCAATTATGATTTTTTTTTACTTACTTCATTCATTAAAAAAAATCACTTGGACCCCTTTGCTTCTCAGGCCCTCATTTAACTTGTAGACGAGTATTTTATAAAGTATCTTTTTAATTTCTCCGCGTAAGTTTTATTTTTCGATTGGCCTGCGCAAAGTCCTGATTGAATTCTATAAAACTTTTGTTTGATATTGAACTTTCGGAAGATTGGAGAGTCATTTAAACTAAATAGTAACAATGATTATTAGACAGCCTTCCTCATAGAGTGTCAACTGTTGATAAGGGAATAGTTGTTTTCACGTCATATTAAATTTTAAATTATGAATACTAGAATCAAACGTTACAGGTGTTTTTATACGCTATAAGTATTTTACAACGTTTGTATGTATTCTCTAGGAAAAAAATATATTTGTGGTCTTCAAAAATGGAAAAGATACATTTTATAATTTTTTTTCAAAATTAGATAATTTTTCCTGAAGTTTTTTTTAAAGAAATTAAAAGTGTCCAACGTAGAAGGACGAAAGACTAAATTTTACACATTAAAAAAATTACTATTCAAGCTTTTGCTGTCCATATCCAAGTGTTCATATCCAAGTGTAATATTAAAAAATTACTTATATTAAGAATAAGATTTTTGTTTGTTTCTTTTCCCTTAATTTTCATTTTATTATGCATATAAATTATTGATATTACTTATATACTTCATGCTTTAAATTTCATATTTTATGCAGGAGTTTGAAGGAAAATTTCGGCCATGGCTCCTTGCTATGTTGTTATTTACTATTTGGAGACTTATTGCAATTTTTTACAGATCCATTGTCAATGTAAGTCCTCATACATCTTTTTTGTACATAAATGTGTTTATTGAATTATAAAATTAAGAAATCTTTCTTGTAGTGTTAAATACAATTTCATCTCATAATTTTGAATTTTAAATCTAGTTTACTCAATTTTTAAATACAGACTGAGATAAGTTTTTTGAATTTCAAGAATAATAAGAAAAAATTACATTTGTTATATCTTTCTTCCAACTTAAAAAAACTTAACTATGACACTTTACTAAAGAAATGTGTAACAATTATGTGCTTTCTTATTTGTACTTCACTAAACCCATATTTTTATGATTTTCCAAATTTTTTAAATAAGTTAGCTAATTTTTCATTTTATTATTTTGAGCTTATAATTTTGTCTCTTATTTCTAGGATCTGTACTTTGGGTATCATCAAGCCATGTTAGTGATATGGATTTTATTGAGTGCAGTTAATGTGAGCCATTCTCTTAACATCCATTCTTTCAACCAGAAAAATCGTTACATTATTAGAATATATTTTTATTCAGTTTTAGTTTGTGTGAACTTTTATTTATTCCGCTAATTATTGTAAATAAGAATAAACAGTTGAAACAAAATTGACTTAGAACATAAAATTTCTTAAAAAAAATTATTTAATTCCATCAAGATTAAAACTAATAGCAGTTTTGCACTACCAATAAAATGTTTTATTACATTTTGCTTTTTTGATATACATATAATTAAGATAGTTAAATATTATATTTTACATAAATGAACAGTTTGAGGAATTATGATTTCGTGATCATGGATACCAAAAATGCTAAACCAAATGACGAATCTCTAACTATAATAGATATTATAATTAAATGGGATATAGATATATTTAATGAATTATCCATTGTTAATAAAATAAATAATAAAAATATCAATAATATTTCCAATCTTATTATATTTTTTCACCATAAAAAATTCTTAAAATTTTTATTGTAATAATTAATTTGATAAAAATAATACCTAACAAAAAATTATTTTTAAATTTAAATTTGCACTGTTTTAGAATGGATCAAGAATATATTGAGATTTGTTCGCCTCTTGTTTATAAATCATTAAAGTTTCAATAATCAGTCCAAACAAACAACAATCTGACATATTCAGGAAATGCATTAAAAAAAAAAAAAAATCTGTTATCGCCTTCAGACTAACAGTGCATATCGCTTTTTATATTTCCACCGATGCTAAATTTTAAGAAACTAAAATCATCAAATTTTGATAGAGCTTATTGGGACGAATCCACCGATATTCATAATTTAAATTTTTTTAAATTTTGTTGATTATCTTATTTTGGATATCGGTGTTTGTTTTATAAATTTTATTCTAATGATCACAGTGAAGGACACACAGAATTTTATTCTTTTGTTTTTGACCTTTTACTGATGTATAAATATAACTTTTCTGATAAATATAGGTATCAAGAAAATACCTTCAATTAAATTTCATGCATTTAAAATATCTTTCAATTTAATATTCATGCATTTAAAATATATTTCAGTTTTTATTAATACTTATTAAAATATTAAGAAGGAACTTATTTGTGTAGTAATAATTTTGATAATATTTAAGTATACTGAACATTTGTAAAGATTATAGCCATTAGTTCAATTGAATGTGTAGACTAGTGCAATATTATTTTGTTTTCCAACTTTGAAATAGAATATTATTATTGACAAATTTGTTATTTAACTGTAATAGTACTGTACCAGTTTTTTACTATAATTATAGGTATTCATGTGGCTTATAGTAATGTCGAATTATCAGGAACTTGCAGATATAACAAGATTAGAAGACATGGCTAAGTTAAAGGTATTTTTTTAAATTTTTAATCAGATATACATGGTACTTGGTATATTATATTAAAATAATTTACTTTTAAAGTATATTAATATTTATCACAGATTTGATGTCATCAGTTGTCCTATGCTTGAAAATTTTTTACTGGGCCACTTTTGTCATCCTTTTTCATATCTCTTAGTATAAGTTTTAAGTAGTTATTCTGATACAGCTGCAGTTTTTTAAATTTACATTTTGAAAATAATTTCTAAAGTATTTATATGATTTTCTATATTATAATAGGATGAGATCATATTTTCAAATATTTTCGGGAACTTAATCCAATTATTTCACTTTGGCCCATCTACTATTTTTATTTAAAAAGATGTATGTATTGTAATTTGTTGATTTTAAATTTTTTTTATTTAAAATATCAACAATTTGTTACAGATATTTTAAAATTGATTTCTATAATATGGTTTGTTCAAAAATATTTATCGTTTTCCCAAATGCAAAATTTGTATTTGATGGCAAATTTTTTTGTCAACAGTTTTGTGGAATTTTAAATATATGTGATGTACACGTTGTTGTTTTATCACATTTCAGACATAAATTAATTATAATAATGATCGAGGCAGTATAAAAAGGATTTAGTTTTTAATATCTAATTTTTAAATCTAGAAATTTAAATTATTATTTAAAAAAATTTATTAACAAAACTTGTATCAATATTACACACAATTTCTATAACAGTAGGTACTAAAAAGAGAAAAGACATACACAGAATTTTAAATGAGTTCCACACAAACCTAATGTGAGGTTGAATTACAGACGGATTTTTTCCGTACACAATTTGAAAAAAAAAATTTGAAATTGGTTAATGATTAAAAAAAAAAATATTTTTGAATAAAGCTCTAGATTCCACTTATTCCTAATTGGAAAATAGGTCGATTTTACCAATTGCTTCAAATGACTGCCACACACACACACACACACACACACACACACACACACACACACACGATTGATTTAACGCTAATTGTAATCTTAATGATTTATTTTAGCCAAACCTATCCCTGCACATTGCTATGGAATTCGAATATCAAATTAAATAGTTTTTAAATCGAGTAATTTTAAAATTAACTTCGATTTTGTTTGTTTGTCTGCCTGTTTGTGGCAGGCAAATCTTTGGAGGACAAAAATCCAATCGACCTGAAACTTTGAAGGTCGTTTTCGATGACAATGTATTCTATCACATGTTTGGTATAAGGCCGCTTTGACAGATAGTCTCGTCGTCGAAGGGAAAGCCTTCTATTCAATTTTTTTTGTGAGAAGGGAGTGGGGGGGGGGGGTGCGGTATTTAGTCAATGTCAAGAAATTGATGGTTTTGTTCGTAGTGGTCAAATACTATAAACACATTTTTGGGCTCAAAATCTCTTCCACCAGTAAAAGTTGTTTCTTTAGCGCAAATCTCTTAGAGGTGAATATGCGACTACTTAAATTTGATTCTTTGCGTTATCTCTCTGCAATCTTTGATTTAAAAATGAGTAGACACGATGGAGAATAGGAAGAAATTACTAGTGTCATTTGCCGAGCGGACTAGATATTTTATTGCTGTAGATAAAGATTATATTGCGTCAGAAAGTCGTTGTAGCAAGATATAGACAAATGAATCTAGTCCAAGTGTTAAGGAGAGAAAGCCTTCCGGGAGGTATTTCACAGGGGCCTTGCCCAATAACGTGGCTATTCAAGAGGGGAAGCCATAGTTAGAGTTGATTACGAACCACGACGAACATTGATGCCTAACCCAAGCTTCGAACCCAGCACTTTTTACATGCAATGCCATGGCGTTAATAGATTGTATGGTATTAATATTTTATTAGATTTGGTTAGTTGTTTTATGGCTATAGATTTCGATTATAATGCATCAGGATGTCATTACAGCAAGATATAGACAAATGAATGTAGTCCAAGTGTCAAGAAGGGAAAGCCTCCAGGGAGGAATTTCACAGGAAAAATGTCTTGTATATGTGTCTTCGTTGGGTTAGGTTAGGTTTTTCCCCCCAAGTGTTCTGGTGCAAGAGCTGTCCATTTGCTTCTTAAAATTGTAATATCAATAATATCTACACTTTCATCTCATAAGTTTGAAATTGGACGGATGATGAAGCACCTACATCTTAGATAGCACCTATCTCTTCACCTCCACTCCACACCAATGAGAAGACATTGAGGCTTTGACGAATGTGGAATGCAGAAGCCTCCAATATTTCTACTCACCAGTATTTACCCCGCGCATCAGCATGATCCCACATACAAGATAATGAAGATTCGAAAATATATCCTATTTATTGAAACGCAATATTTTCAAATCAAATATTAGCTAAAATGTGTTAAAAATCGACCGATAAAAACAGCTTTTAATGTAAATACTTTATATGATTTGTTTTGTTTGTACGTTCAACGGCTAATCAGGCCGGGATCTACAGCTTAACTTTTATTCCGAACCACAACGAACATCCATGCCTAACCCAGGATTCGAACCCGGCACCTTTGGTATGCGAGGCCAGAGCGCTAAACCCACAGCCATCTGGGTGGCAAATACTTTATATGCATTGCCAGTATTTGTGTGTAATTGCAACTTGTTTTAGTGATTTTGATAGACTTTTCATAGTGTTAGACCACAACGAAGAAAATCATCGATTTCGTGCCATGGACTAACTCTTTTTCGACGTAAAAGAAGGGCGTGTAAAATAGGTCTTTTAATGACAGCCCTCAAAATTTATAGAATACAGTCGCGTCGACTAAGAATCTATCTGCCAAATTTTTCCTGGATTGGATGACCACAAGAGGGTTAATTTATCCTCCAAAGGTAATAGAAGCTTCTGTAAAATCGGCCTTTTAGTGCAGTCCCCAAAACTAGATAGAATGCATAGTTATCAGTAATGAATCTAAATACCAAGTCTCAGCTCTATTGGATGACGGTAAATGGGTTAATTAGCCTTCTGTAGATTTGCCTGCCACAAACACACACATAAACAACCAAAATCGAAGTTAAAAGGATTTAAAAAGAAAAGAAAATAGATTTTTAAAAAACAACTGCAGAACCTACTGTAATAATAACTACCAATAAACTTGTGTATTGCTGGTGCCTTCCGGGAGGACTTTCAAATGAAACTGTCCTAGTTTTCAATCTGTAAAGTTAGAAGACTCCCCATTGAGCCAAACAACTAATACAACACTATCTGTCACTATCACTGCCACGATTCTCATTTTAATACGATTTTAAGAGCGTCGGCAAGATTCGATCGCGGGACCTCTTCCATGATGGCCAAGCATTTTGCCTTGAACATGTCATTTAACTATAGAAAGTTAAGATTTATAGTAATTGTTACAAGAGATTGTTAAATAATTATATAATTGTTATAAGTAAGAGAACATTACATAATTAATCATCATTGTGATTGCGATACAGCTGTGCGTTTTTTGTGTAAAATAAATTGCATTTTAAATTTCTATCCTTTTCAATATTAGAATATTTTACATTTTATAACATATATTTTAAAGCAAACGTGGAAATATTATGTTGCATCGTATCAATAATCTAATGACATTTCTCTATAAGGTATTTAAAGTATATTATTTTTACATAATAACTTAGTTCTTCAATTCAGGTCCTGAAATTCTGTTTAATTCTATAAATAGAGAACTTACCATAAGGTAGATTATGCATTACTTTGAGATAGACAAAACATGAATCCTCCAGAAAGTGTTAAACTAAAAGAACAATCAAACAACAAAGTTGATGGCATAGAATGAACAATTTGCGATACTAATTTGTAAAGATAGTTTTATTTCATAGTAGATATCTTTGTTTGGTTAAGACATAAACTAAACTTCCAAATTATATATGTTTGAATAATTATCATCAAGTTTTAACAAAATTATACAATACATTCAGAACCTAATTACCGTATGGGCAGACGGGCAGACGTAACACCTGCTCAGGGCCCACTTTTTTCAGTGATTCATTTTTATTTTTTATCAAATTACAATTTATTTAAATAAATGTCATTATCATTCCAAACTGCAATAATAATGATTCAATACCATAAATTTAAAGATTTAAAGTCAGAGTGGAGTAAGTCACATTTTAGACAATTATTACTTAAGTCCGCATAAATACAATCTAATAGGGATATAAACTGTTAGAAGAAAATGAGAACTAAGTCACAATCTCAACAGTTCCACCAGGCTTAAGTCCAATACAGGCAGAACAATACAGAACAAGTGGTTTGTTAAAAGCAAAACCTTTTGTACCTCAAAACAAAGATTAATCAACTTATACCATTCTGACTTGAACTCTCTCAATTGTGATTACAGAAAAATCTAAAGAAAAGTAATGGTATAAGTTTGTTGGATATGTTACAAAAACAAGAATTTCTTCTGATTAACGAAACGGTAGTAATATTTATTTAAAAAAATTGTTTAGGTAGTATTGATGTGACCACTACAGTATTTGTCCAAAGAAAACATTTATTTTTGGGGGACCCAACATGATCCACAATTGAGGACTAGAAATGAAAAACGTCCTAAGTGGCAGGGGGAAAAAAAAATCGAAAGTCGTTTTTTTACGGAAATTTTTCCTTATGACTAAGCTAAACAAAGTGGAGAACACCCAAAGTGCGAACTCTAGTTGTAATATTTAAAAAATTTGTCGAAAGATCACGCTGGTTGAATGTGCCATGCGAAGTGAATTAGAGAACGTCCTAACTGCGATAAAAATAACAATAATATTAAGAAGGTATTTATAAACTAAACGTAAGGAAGTTAGGTTAATATGTAAGGTGTTGTTGGCTATGAACCCGAAGGAGTGAAATGGAGAACGGCCCGAGTACCAGATGCGAGTCTTTTTCATTTTTCGGCTATCTTGAAAAAATTTTCTATTTTGAACTTGGGTCGTTTTCCATTTCTAGTCCTGAATTGTCCTGCCATAAAAATATAAACAAAGCTCTAAATACATTCAAGCTCACAGTATTACACTGTAAAAATAAGTTATGTTTTTTTAAGGAAGTGTATTGATTTTTCAAACTCTCTTTCATTTTCCTGATAGTTGCAGTTTTATAATACATTTTTTTTTTCTGTAGATGGGTACGATGAGTAGTTTGAATCAGTCTCATTCCTTATCACGTCATTCTGTGGAATCAGTTAAGCAGTCATCATCCAGACAGTCTGATGAGTCAACTAAGCAAATATACAACACAAGGTCTACCACACCTAAGAGTAATCCATCGACATATTCAGCATAAACTATTTAGTTCTTGGTGTAGGTATTTTCAGAGATCTGCTGCATTTATTCTTGTTTTACAAATGAACAGAGTTGGGCTATATTTTTTGCGTTGTGTGCTGGGAGTTTATCATGTCTTCACTGTTTATAATATTATACATTTAGTTGAAAATAGAGTGATTGATATTGTTATGAAGAGAAACATAAATAGATGTTATATTTGTTGTATTGAAATTTTTTTAGCATAGACACACTGTTTGAAATACAATACAATCCAATTATTTGAAAAATAGAGTGATTGCTATGGGAAAAAACATGAACAGAAATTTGGTATAATAGTATATGTGTTGTATTATGTTATGAAATTATTTGAAAAATAAAGTTAATGATAATAATACGAAGAAAACATCTTTTTCTCAGCTCTAAATCAGCGATTTTTATTTTTAAGAACCTCGCTTTTCATTAGAATTTTTTTCTATAAAGTATATCTTAATTAAACCAATGCATTTTCTAAAAGATATGCGAAAATTCTTATCAAAGTATTTTGAATTTGATTAGGGTATTTTTAAGCAGAATTGTAAAATATTAGAGAATAGTTTTATAATTCGTAAAAAATTTAATTAAAGGAAATAAAACAGCAACATATTTTTCTATTTGTCCACATCTAAGCTGTAAAGTTATTAACTGAATATTGTCATCACTAAAAACTACTTTTTTAAAGCTTATATACAGAAAATTTATTTTCCCCCCCCAAAAGAACAAAATAATTAAAAAAAAAAAAAATAATAATAATAATAATTATACCGATACATTCTTTCCAAGAAGTAAATAACATAACACAATGATTTGATATTTGTCTACATGAGTTCTTCTATTCATATATTATAAATGACTTATTATTATCTCAAGTATAACATTTTGGGGATTACTACTATGAATGATTATTGAATAGAACGTTTGTAAAGTCTGCTTTTCAATGTAAATTTTATCATATATTTCATATGAAAGAAGTTCTTGTCACCTTAAATTTGTAAGAGATTACTGTAAATATTAGCTCATCATATATATCATATTCTATCCAAATGCTGGTATTTCTATTTTAAATAAATATTTGAAGGGGGCAGTTTATAAAGACTCATTGCCGACCAAAATAAATTGTTAAAAAATAAGTTTTTTTTTTTTTTTTTTTTTTTTTTTTTGCGATGACAACGTGCCTTCTTCCTTAGTACAAAACTTGCCCAAACGATTTTCTCTTGATAAACATCTTCATTTTCCAAATGCTCTTAGATCATCATGAGAATACCAGTTTTACTAAAGCAAGACATTGAGAATTTATCTACTGTATCCTTCATTTATGCTCAAATTAGCATTTTAAGAATAATTCTTGCTTACTAACCGTTCATTCACAATTTATATAAATTATATCTTTCCTACTTCTCATGAAAATTAAAAAAAAAAAAAAAAAAAAAAAAAAAGTGTATTATATCATGTGCATATTTTTAACACTTGTTGGTCACTATGTATATTTTTGTGAGTGCATTTTTGCGGAGAATATGATTATAGTCCAAATTGCTATTTGAATATATTTATATTCGATTTATTGTTGTTGTACAGGATTTTCATTTAAAATTTGCCGTAAAGTTTATTTTTGTTACTGATGTTTTAAAATGTGATGCTGCTGTTTTATTAAGATAAATAATAACAATTAAAGAGTAAGGATAATATAAATATATATGAATCTTATAAACTTTAATATATGAAAATATGCATATCATTTTATTTGTAAATATGGAATTTTAGAGTATATACAGGATGATTGTAAAGTTACATTTTGAAATCCCAAATTAAATGAAAACTTCTGGACCAAAAACTTTAAAACTTGGAAATAATATGAAGGAGATCATTGAATTTTAGATCGTGTAAAAAAAGTTTAAAAAATCATCACCAGGAAAATGATTTTTTCCGGTTTTATCATCATTACACATTCTCCAAATAAGAATAGGATTTCAAGAATAACGTTAAAAATATTTTGTACCCAAATTGTGAAGTTATGTGTTTTTATGGCATCATTTAGAGGTAAATTTTTTTATTTATTGAAGTTGTTTATTGAAGGATACGAAATCCCTTTTCCTTAATATTACTTTCAAGTTTGGGAACTTTTGGTTAAGTAAAGTATTCAAGTATTTCAAAGAGTAATTTTAATTATAATCACCCTGTACTTAACAAATTATATAAAATGTAATTCAAATATCAAAATAATAGAATTTCTGTTGGCGAAGTAATTACATTTTACAGTTTATGTATGATATCTTTTGAATAAATGTTGGAAAGTTTTACATACTTTGTTTCTAAATGAATTTATTGATCTAAAATTTATATTCTAATATTATTTAATACCTTCTATCTATGACTTAAAATTACGTGTTTATAAAATTATCAGTTATGTTTAAATTTTATCTGTTATGTGTAATAAATTTAAAATTTTAATATTGTTATCACTAAGATTATCGGTGCATATATTCATTCATTTGAAATTGCTTGCACGTTCAAGGAGAAATTTCTTTATTCTCCATTGCATTTATGTAAGGGTTTTATGTGAAATGATTAATAAAATTTATATACAAACTATTTTTTGTTTTCTTTTATTAATAGTAGGGGAGACTTGTGTACCTAAGGCCACCATGTACCTTGGGTCACCCCACTTTTATTGAATAATGTTTAGTTATAAGTTATTTTTACTCACTTGGGTAAGTGGCAACACTCAATTGCTCTTTTGGCAGCCATTTTGAAATCTTAGAGGTGAAGGCTGTGGCAAGTTATAAGTGGAACACGTTTTTATATGCTCATTTTTTGTGCATTGAAAAAAGGCGGCCCTAGGTATACAAGTCTCCCCTAATATTTCGAAATTTAGGTTCATTGCCGTAACTCGAGTGGAGAACGCGAGCGTTCGTGTTGGACGCCCGGACTAGCGACTGCAGTGGCGCATCCACGCGTTCGCAGTGGCCAAGCCTAGCTTCCGTGTTTGTTATGATTTCATTCCCTTTTCTGTGTTCAAAATATTTTCGTCACGTGAGGATGATGAATTGCGCCTGCTCCTCTTATTAAAAAGAAGGAAACAAAGAAATAATAGAACTTTAGGAGTGCGTCCCTTCTTATCAAGAAGGCCCTAAAAGGTTTATTTTCATACTCTGTATGACGATTTAAGAGAAGGCGACAAAAAGTTTTTTTTTCTGTGTAAATGACTTTAATTTGTATGTTTTAATTTTTGAGGTGTTTCTTGACTTACTACAAGCACACGTTACTTACTGTAATTGTGACGCATCAAAGTTGCCCAATGGTTGGAAGAATAAGTTAATATTGTCAGTTTTTTTTTTTTTCTAAGAGTATTGGTGTACTTAGCAGTTGAGTAAATTAATTAAAAAACTTACGGCAGTCTTTTGTTAAACTTATACAATTAATATACACTGATTTGAAATTAAACAAAATTAACTCATTTTGTAGAGAATTTATGGAAATTGATACCTCGAAATACGGAAGATAATCCAGGATGAAAATAATTCTATAAAAAATAAAAAGTACTTCGAAGCCTCCCCACACTATTTAATTGGTAGAAGCACTTATTGGAACTGCACAACATACATGCATTAGCGACACGGGGCCATGAGTGTTGGCAGAATTATTTTCTCGGGGTTGTAAATGGCCTCCAAGGGGAATGGAAGGTGATAATTATTATTATTTTGCTTTAACTTTTGATTTTTCAGTTGTCAGGGATGTAAGTGCCAAAATGTGATTTTGGAGCACTTCTGGAGCAGTAAAAATATGATTTTGGAGCAGTTAGATACGGTTTTGGAGCAGTAAAGTATTGCATTAAAATTAACGATTTGTCGAACATTTGTTAGTATTTTGACCGAAATATATCTACTTTATGCTAACTTAAAGTCAATTTGCGTGTAAATTAATTTACATTAAGAATAATTATTAATTTGAATATATTATGTAAAAGATAAATGAAATGGTAGTGTTTATTTTCAGATAGGGCATTTTTTGTCATTTTTCGTGCTAGTATCAGTGCTAGGAAAAAAAGAACGTGATCATTAACTTCTGGCCCAACAATAAAAGTCTGAAGAAATTCATTTCCCTTTCAAACTATCCAATAAGAAACCATGATTTCATATTTTTAATACTGAGCACAAAACAAACACTGAAAATTTAAAAAGTTAAAAAGTAAATTTCGTAAAATTAATAGCTGATAGTTGTAATGGTTTCTTTTATATTAGTAGTACTATTATTTTTCTTCATTAAAATAATATTTACTTACTCAAATGTTATGATCGATTATGGATAATTTACAAGTATTTCAACAATCCATTGCATGTCTAATTAAATTTGAAAATACAATTATAAAACAAATAAACAAACTCTGCAAAAAAATTCGCACACCTATTTAGCTTAAAAAGTATTTAGAATAATTTTTTTTTTTACATTATATTGATTTTAAATATGATAAATTGTCGAAATACAATAATCAACTCCAAATAATAAGACTGTCAATAATAATCCAATTAAAATGTATAAGTCCTCCATTACAAATGTTGTACATACATGTATTTTTAAGCAATGAAAACAAGTACATTTTTTTGCCTATTTGGTAGAATGCAATGAAACAAAAGCTTGTTTCTTTCTGTTCTCTTCCAGGTTCTTTAAGTACATACTGATTCTTGATTTTGTTTCTTTAAGAAGCACTTGTCCGCTTTCTACGAGATGCATACTCTTCTTTTTAATCCCTTCTTCAATATTTTTTTCAGAATTGTTTAATAATTCTTGGGATGCTTTTAATTTTTGTTGTGTATCAGATTCTTCAGCTTTCAATTGCATTGTGTCTGTAATGACTTCAACTTTTGGCTTAGTAACTTTTCGTTTTTGTTGCTTCATTCTGCTTGAATACTTTTTGTAAGCACCTCGTGCAGCTTTTAGCATCTCAACTGTAACCTGAAATGTGTCCAACTCCTAGTGTTTCAACATGTGATTTCACTTGTCTTAGACCATTTATACTGTAAATATTTAAATTTAATCGACTCTCCAACAGTTGCTTATTTATGCTGAAACCTCTCTACATCCGCATTTCCATGAGGCAGACTCAGAAGGGCATTAGATAACATTAGATAGCAAAGGATACTTCGCATTTCCAAGATTATCTCTAATGCAGTGATGCAAGTACCAAAATGTGATTTTAGAGCACTGTCAGAGTAGTAAAAATAAGATTTTGGAGCAGTAAATTATTACATTTAAATTAGTGATGAAGCAAATATTTCTGTATATTTCAACCTTGATATTTCAAATTAATTTAAAGTAAAAAAAAAGGTGTAACTTGTTCATTATATAAATACGTTTGCATTCTAAATTTACATTAATTTGATTGCATTACTCAAAAACTAAATTAAAAAGCATGACATTTATTAACATCTTTGCCAACAATTAAAATATTAGAAGTTTTCAATGATATCATAAGGTTCGGGGCACAGCATAGCCCTAGTGTTGCTTTGCGCCACAAAAACTAACCAACCAACCAATCATTAGGTTCGGTTCATCAGTGAAAGTTTTTCGAAATAATCTCAGTTAGCTACTTTTAACAACTGATGAAATAAGATTTTTTCCTTAAATTACCTATAGAAGTTCTTCCCAATAATCCAAAACAATTTAACTGTATACAAAATACTACCCCCCCCCCCCCATGCAAAAAAAGTGAAACAAGGCTGCTTAACAGCAATCATTAGATTTCATAACATTGTTTGGGCTGGTAGCTTCACTTAGCAGGTTTTTTTTAGGGCTATTTGTTAATTGGAAGACATTTTTTTTAACTCAAAAATTAATACCTCTAACTGAAATTTGACAATTATACTAGTATTTAATTTTTATATATATATATAAAAAAAAAAAAAAAAAAAAAAAACTTCTAATGTAATTAAATAATAAATTAAAACAAGGCAGGTTGTAAAATAGTAATTTTTGTAGTGGTTTGTTTTATAACACTACTTTCCATTGTCTAAATGGATTATAGAGGGTTCCCATGAGAAATCTCAAGGTCAATGGAAACAAAATGATCTTAAATCTGTGGTTTTGTGTAATCCTTAAAAAAAAAACGACACATTTGGTTAGGTTTTTTTTTTTTAATATATGCTAAAAAATAATCATGTATTCTTAAAGTACTAAGAAAAATATTTATTATCTTTAGTTACAACCAGGCAAGAAAAAATATCCAAATTGGATGCATAAAGATTGATTTCATGCCTTCTACAGTTTGAATAGAAAGCGCGAATCCCTGGTTGGTTGATTGAAGTTTAACGGCGCAAAGACCATACTGCCGCGAATCCCTGATCTTTCCCGCGGCTAATTTAAAAACAAATATTTATAAATACAAGAAATCTTTACTTTTTTTTAAATAGAGGCTTAAATCCCCCTCCCCCATGCAAGTTCTTCGTAGAATTTATAGTCTACCTACGGTACGACTTGGCGCTTTTTCTGGGAATTGGCTACAATAAAAGAATGACGTAATATGCTTTTTCCCGTTTGTTGCCAAGTCAAAATCATGATCCAACATCCAGGGTTACCAAAAAATCATTTACTAATAGTCACCAATCCTTCCACCTAATCACCACGGCAAGTTCAAAATTCAAATCCCGTTTTACCGATGACTTAGAAATTAAGCCCTGAAGTGTTGGGAGAGGGGGCTGTCAATTGGATTAAGAAGTTTAGAAATTAAAAAAAATATTCGAGTTTTCGTTTAGCTTAAAGAAAGCTATGTATTTCTTTATTATTGAAACCAGGCAAGAGAGCAAATCTAAACCGGATGCACTAAGATTGCTTGTGTGAAAAATAGAATACTTGTATTCTATTTTTAACACGGAGCCTCGGTAAAAAAAAATTCTAAAAATAATCATGTATTCTATAAGTATATATATAAAAAATTTATAACTAAAATCAGCCAAAAAAACAGATTTAAATCAGATGTACGATTCATTTACTGCTTCTTTACAGTTTGAAAAACCTACAACTAAACTGAGAGAATGTAATATGTATTTTCAAGTGCGAACCCGTTCCGGCACGTTAGCTGACGAAAAACGCCCTTGAAGTGCAAAATACTCGTTATCGCTTTATTGGCGACGTTCCATGATAATTTGGAAAAATTTCGAGCCAAAATTCTCGCCAAGTAGTTTTTGAAGTCAAAAAATGATTTTTTGGCGCAGTTCGGCGCAATCTTGGCCGAAAAGAGGTTTTTGGCGCAGTTTGGAGCAGGGTAGTCAGTTTGGCGCACTTCGGCGCAATTGGAGCAGCTCTTACATCCCTGAGTTGTATGTCTAAATGAAGTTTTAATTAATCGTTTTGTATTAAATTTCTATTCCGTTGAATATTTTAAACCTATAGACACTTTTATTTCTTGTTAATAGTACCACTTTTCTCCACATTATTTTAAAATTTCGAAAACCAGGGGGGTATAAGTGCACTCCCTTGTACCTCCGGGGGTATAAGTGCACTCCCTTGTACCTCCTTGGTGGGGCCCATAATTACGGTTTTCCCCTCCCCCATTTGGCTTATTATGCCTTATATTATCTTAATTATCTTTTTATTTTCGCATTAAATTCCATTTTTATTATGTCAATATTAAAACTAAAACATTTTTGTCCTTAATTTGTAGCTTTTTTTGTCAAATAGCTTTTACTAAACAAAAGAAAAACGAAACGTTTCCAAGTTTTGCTTTTTATTACGAAACTAAGCTTCAGTTAGTCATTTGCACGTTTAATAAAAATGGAACAGAATTATTCGAAAACGTGGTATGTGTGACGCAGAAACGTGAAAAGTTATACTTGATAATTCACCTGATTTAAAAACTCATCATTCCAAAGTCACCAAACACACACTCAAAAGTCACATTGATATATTTCTGACTCAAGCAGAAGCATTAGTTGATCCCATCAAAATAAAAATATGTGGTACCGAATGATTTTCTCTTTCCTTCAAACAAAAATATGCTATCAAACAAAAATATCAATGTGCCAAGCATTTTTATATTTAATTGCTTACGAGTTGCTTACGAGCAGGATTTTTTAATATTATTTGACGATTTCAATTATCTTAAAGTTATCTATGGTTATATTTATGTTCGCAAGCCATCAAAGTAGGTAGGGTGAAAGTGTAGGCGAGGACTCTTTCTCTCCCCATAAATTGATGGACTGCAGACTTCAGGTATAGAAATGCCGATTCGTCAAACCCAGTTTGGACAGCCTTCCAATATTTTCAATACTGTTGTTCTACACATTCCCCCCCCCCCCCCACACACATTTTTAGTTTTTTTTATTCAATTCGGTTTCCTTCTGAATCGGAATAAAAAAAAGAATGCAATAAAACTTTAGAAATTTCGTCTCTTTACCTTTCTAAAACTTAAAGATCTAGACGCTTCAACCCCCCCCCCCCGCTAGCGTCGGTCCTGCACTTGTGCAATACTTATTTGCTATACATCCAGATATTACCTATTTGCAATACATTCATGTTATACATATGTGAAATGTGCAAGTGAAAATACATGCAATATTATTTATAAACAATAGCCTCTGTAAAACCTTTTTGTACAATGTAATGCAAAATTTCAATTTATATCCTGAACAGCTATGCAGCCCAATAATACTGCCAAGAGAAAAATAATCGTCGCATACAATTGTTTCTCAGTAAATTTCGACAATCGATTGTCTTATTTAGCATGAAACAATCGATTCTATCGATAGTTTGCCCTTTTTCGATACTATCGAATTTTCACTCGATTGTTCATCTGTACAATCGTTTGAACAATAGATATTAAAATAATCGATGTTCAAGGAACACTTAATTCATAACAAATTGGGACCCAAGACCGGGACACTTTCACGGGCCTCTTTTTCAAAAGCGAGATTTGTTGGAAATTTGCTAGACACAAAGTCAAATGAAGTAATATTAAATATAGAAAAAGTTGATAAATTAAGGTTGATATTGTTTTCTAAAAAAATTTGTCACAAATAAAGAAAAAAATTTCAACAAACAAATTTTTATATCAAAAGAGGTAAAGCTTTGTTATGTATAGCATTGCATTTCACTATCACAGTGTGTGACACACATGACAACAATATCTGCAGCATAATTCACAATTTCAGAGTGGACATTCGAAGAGCTCGAAAAGCTGATCTCACAATAAATTCGTCACGACTTTCTTTAAATTTTTTCTCTCTATCTTTCAAGAAATCTTGTTTTTAAATCCCTTATATTAACTTCGACTTTGTGTGTTTGTTTGCTTGTTGATGGGAACGGAATCTGCGGCTGCCTAATAAACCCCCTTACCGTCATCCAATCAGGTTTAAACTTGGCAGATAGAATCGATGTCGATGACAATGCATTCGATCAAATTTTGGGGCTGTTACTGTCACTAAAAGGTCACTTTTACAGAATACTAACAAACCTACCTGGCGTCATCCAATCGCATTAAAATAATATTGAACCGTTCATTGTTGAAACTCTTTCTTGTTGGAAATTTTTTTTTATAAATAAACAATAAAATTAATTTAATCAGTATCAATAAATTATATTTCTATGTGAGAGCATAAATTCGCGTTCATTTTTAATAAATAAATTTTGAAACGTAGCTTGCCACAAATTTTGCTGATAGAAATGTTTTTGATATCGGCGCTGTGTTAATGAATACAAAAATTGACAATGCATATAGGATTTTTTAAAATCTCTATTTTTATGGGTTATAATAGTTAAGATTTTAAATGATGGTTTAGTTTATTTGATTAAATACACTTTGGGATACTAAAGACGCTTCAAGATCAATACAAACTTATTTTTATGTAAAAATTCTTTCTTACAGATTATAAAAGATATTCACATAACTTTTGTGAAACAAAAGTTACTCGTTTACAGCTAATGTCGGGATCCCCTAAAATCTTGGGCCCAAGGGCCAGGTATTGTGGTCTTAGTCGATGATCAGGGCCTGACTAGATAACTGGGTCAAGGCAAGTCTATAAACAAATTTAATAAACTTCATAACAAACAACAGTCCGCTATCAATGCCACAGTCGCGCAAGCACGCCACAAGTAGCGAGGATAGGCAACTCGAGTGGTTAGCTCATGCCACAGACGCGACCACTAGTCACTGCTGTGGTTCAGTATGATAAGCTCCATAGGATTGTATGTTCTGTGTAACGCGCGCGTTCGCCACTCTAGTCGCCCTGTATAATAATTAGAGTTTGGAAATATCGATGAAAAAATATTGATACTTAATCATTGCATGGAAAAATGTATCGATAAAATATCGATACCCAACTTTTTTAAAAATGATTTTCAATTCTGCCGCAAGAAAAAGTTTTTGGGACAAATATCATGATTACTCCATGTAAAGCGATCTTTTTTTTCTAAATAAAATAAGTCTACTACTACTACACCTAAAAAAAAAGTTTTACTTTCGTTTAATTAAAAAGCATTAAGCAGTTTATTTAAAAGCATTAAGCTAGCTTTGATATTAACCAAAATGGAAATACTGAAATTTAGTTTATGAAAGCTATATTTCACTTTGTTTCTTATTATTGTAGGGCTGGCATTTTTTGTACTCAGACCATCATAATGATTACTGATCAAGTTTATTAAAAAATTTCGACTGTCTACTCTACTTACCGAAAATTAAAATGACTAATTATTATTAATCGATTATGCGATCACTGTGATATCGTAATTAATTAATCGTTTTAATAAACGTGTTTTTTATAATTAATTTTTTTTAAAAGTCTAAAAAATCTTTAGAAATTTTTAGGGTCGGAATTTTTGTATTGTAATTTGAGGAGCGGTAGGGTTATATATACAAAAAACAAACCATTTTATTTTATCTGGCTTTAGAGAAGTTGCTAAAGGACTAAAATTGCAAACACAAATAGGTCGATGAGAGAACAGATAAATATTTAATGAAACGTAAGGTAATATTTTACAAAAACCTTGCTGTGTTTCTGATGGAAGGTAATGGCGACTAAAATTATACAGTGGACTCTCGTTGATATCACTTTTTGACACATTATATAAAGCTCAGGTACTAACTATAACATACAGGGTGGTCATAAAGAAACTAGACCGATTTATGAACCTCTTGCTTCCGTTCAGTTTAACAGATCGAGGTGAGATTTCAGGTATAGTAACGCAAAGGTATGAGCTCGGGATTTTGTGAATGATAATAAAATGTCGCCCACGGTTATAGGCACAAAAAACTCGAAATTTTCGAATGGCAACATCTACTTTTTTCTGTCACAAAATACTCAGCGCATGCGAAAACCCTAAAGAGCATTAGAACGGTAAGTGTATCACAAAAAACGGAAGCGTTATGCACCCACAAAAAACAGCTATATTTGTAAAAGTATTTATCTCTCATGATTGACCACAACACAGAAAATTAAACAATTTATCCCTCGTTAATCAGGTTTTAATTTATTCTCGAATAAAAATTAAAAAATAGATGAAACCAATATGAACCAAAACACAATAACTAAATACTAATAAATTTTCTTATCTTTCATTACATTATGCTTTCTCTTCTAATAAAACCCCATGTTTGTGGTGTTCTTGGATGTTTCATGTATTTTTGAACAATATTTACATTTCACTTTGATGTGATCATTTTATAGCTTTGTGAAATGTCGCCAAACTCAAGACTTTACTTTGAGGTGCCATTTTCACTGCCTCCAGCGCAAACTTCAGTTTTTGAAAAAGCAATACTAATGACAATCGAAACAGCACAAGGTTCGTTTATGTTTTTTATAGCTGAATATTGCACTTGCGTGGGCGTGAATTTCCAGGCGCCTGTTATCTAGTATTATTGGAAACTGGGTATTGTAAAAAATGTCTAATTTTTTTTTTGTATAATTATTTATGCGTTGTATCTTTCAATGCCTGGAAAATGTTTTGCTTTTTAATCGTCATCAGATATAAGACCTTGAAATTTATTTTAGAAATCAATTGAGCATATTCTATACTGCTTTTTGTGTTTTATTTTAGGTTATTTTTTTCATTATTTCTGTAACTAGGAAGAAATAAAAAGTTTTTTGTCTCCATTTTTATGTCTTCTGGTTCATCTGTTCGAAACATTGTTTCTTGAAAATCGCAAGGAGTATTTTGATGTTAAAAAAACATAGAAAAATAAGAAAATTCTAAGAAATTCTAAAAATAAGAAAAAAAAATAAGAAGTTTAAAAAAATATGTTTTGGTGTGTCTGCTATTTGTTCTTTTATGAGAAAAAGTTTGTCTCTAACGTGGTTGTGTTTGGTACCAAATAAAAGCTTTTTAGAGGAGAGGATTTCAAAAATATATACAATGATTTTTTTTAATTATTTATAAAGATAAAATGTTTTAAATGTCATTTATCATTTCATTAGGAACCTCAATCAACATGTCCGTAAAATTAATGATTTAAGCTAAATTCTAGCAGTCTTACAACCGCCTTCAAAAAATCCTGTCGGCGTCAATGGAAACCGATATATTACCCACATCAACAAAACATTCTTACATTGCTTTAAATTTAATTTGTTTTGATGCTTATTGTGTTGGAAAATGTCTACGCTATGTGAGAAGATAGTGATTTTATTTGTTACACATTTATTTGTTTAAATATATGTTACTGGTATTCGTTTCGAGTTCTTTTGACTTTCACAATTTTATGCGAAATGAATTAAAACTAAAGGATTTAACAACAAACAAAATAATCGTCATTCAATTGTCTAGTTCATTTAACTACGCTTTAAGAAATGGTGGCTCTCTATTTATTTTACATTTTGTGTGACGCTCTTTTAACGAAATAATTCCCTTATAACACAAATTCTCTCTTCCAAATTAGAATTTAAAATTAATATGAGTATTTTTTTCTCTCATTAGAAAATATCGATATACGATGACTTTTATCAATATTTTTTGTCGATAATTTTTTAAAAATATCGATAAAAATATCGTCGTATCGATATATCGCCGAGCTCTAATAATAAGGCCCTGACATGTTTGAAATATAATAGACTTCTATTTTCTAAGAATACAAATCAGTATTTAAACATCTCTTGTGATGCGCATGTAAAATATTGTTTTGATAAAAATAAAATCTCAATATCTCATAGATTTTACTTATATTTTATTGATCTTACTTCCTCTATGGTACAGTACAGTAAGCAAAAAAAAAATCAAAAAAAAAAAAAATCATCGTGTTCAATCTTGTATTCTAATTGATTAAATAAAAAAAACCGTATCGTTGAAATTAATTGTAGGCAGATTTTTTTTTTTGGGTCTTTTTTGTTGTTGTTGTCTTGAAGGGTGATCTACATATTGAAACTAAACCAAACTTTAAAAAGTTCAACGGTAACCGCATAATATTATGCCATATTTAGATTGAGCACAAAAAATGCATAATAACTAAATTTCATAATTTTCCATTGAGTGGATAGTAATTTAAATGATGACCAGGAAATTACAAATTATTGTTAAAAAGAAAAATGTATTTTTTAACCATATATTGTTAAATGATTAACATATTTTAGTAACTTTCGTTTCAAACAATAGGGACTGAGAAGCAAAGGGGTCTAAGTGACTTTTCTTAACTTTTGAGAAAATACACTTTAAAGTTTCTTATTTATATTAAATTCTATGAAAACTAGTGATATCTTCATTCCAGAGGTTAGTATTTGAACAACAAATAATTTTCATACAAATTTAATATAAGTAAAAAATTTTAAAATGTATTTTCTCAAAAGTTAAGAAAAGTCACTTGGACCCCTTTGCTTCTCAGGCCCTCAAATAGCGTGCACTTTTTGCATTAAATAGTTTTTAATAATCTATTATTAATTGATAAATTTTTTTAAATAGAAACATATATCTTTCTACTTTCATTATATTTATCATGGTCACAAACCCCCCGTAGAATTTTTTCTTTTCCATTTTGATGTATAATTCTCAATATTTTAGCAAAAATGCAAAAAAGCTTATTTTACACTGAGTACACTGGATTACATTTGCATGAATTAAAGTTTAATTGAAGTAAAAAAAAATTATATAAAAATTTATCAACTTAAAAAAGAAACAAAAACATTTATCAGAATGGCTTGAAATTTGAACTGTGTATACTCGAAGGGGGAAACTTTCTGACATAAGAAAAAAACTATTTAGAATTTTTTTTTAAACGTACGACTTCTTTCCCTTTCGCGTATATTCAAGTAAAATTTTAGGTCTTCTGATAAGTTTTTTTTTTTTTTTTTTTTTTACCGTTAAGTAAAGAGGTATAATCAGCCCCGGAGAGATTATAATTAAAGTTGAACTTTCTAAAGGTATGGCTTTTGCCCAGATCTTGACTTTCATTAAAAAAAAAAAAAAAAGGTTAGCATATGGAAAAAGAGTTGTTCAAAATAGTTTTTTTTTTCTTTTTGCCGTACCATTTCCCTATTCTTCAAGTTTATAAAGGTTGAATTTCAAGTCATTCTGACCAGTGTTTTTTAACAGCTTTTTGAAACCTGAACTTTAATTGTGTATATTGCTATAACGCTGTATATTGAAATGAGCTGTACATTTTGCAAGAAATGAATGTGAATTTATGCATTCACGTCCTAATTGATATATATTTTTATTCTTATTAAAACAATTTTGGAATCAGTAAAGAGTTTGAATAGTGATCGGTTAAAATTCTTTCACTTACAGCTTTACTACGCAACGCAACGTTGAATTCACTGGACCACATTCCATAATAAATCTATGCACTCACGTCTAATTATCTTTTATTTATTCTGATTGAAATTACAATTTTGGCAACTGGAAAGAGTTTCAACAACGAATGGTTAAATGGGATGTATTACTATTCCGTAATGATTATAGAAACGTGTGTAAAAGCAACCTTTTAGTGACAGTGACTGTCCTAAAAACTTGATAGAATGCATTGACATCGAATCTATCTGCCAAGTTGAAACCCGATCACATGACGGCAAGTGGGTTAATTAGGTTTCCGCAGATTTACACGGCAGCCACACACACGTAAGGGCCTGACTTTCGCACAAGCCAACAAAGTTCAGGTTTGGGGCTCCGAAATTTTGGGGGCCCTGAACTTTTTAAAGTTGTTGAAGTTAAAATAAACTCATTGTCTTACTTTAATATTTTCAATCAAGTTTTGAAATTAAATAAACTATAACCTTAAGCTGATTTCGAGCAGCAGCTGTTAAACAATTAAATCTAGAAAAAACATGAGCTAAATATTCAACTGAATTACATTTTAGTTGATTTTCTGTTGTGAGATTTTGGACTTCAGAAAATTGTTATCAATAAACTTGCAGACTAAAGACGAAAATCTTAACAAGCAAACACTGTCCTTAAATATTAGGGCACCCCCTCCATAATTTTTTTATAGGGCCCCGAAAACATGATGTGCTTTGGGTCCTAAATGATGCAAGTCAGGCCTTGCACACACGAGATCGAAGTTAATGTAAAGGCTTTAAAAAATGCTTTATATTAGAAACGATTATCTGTTAACTCGGAGTTGCAGCTATTCTTACTAGATGGCGACACTATCATTTTTCAACACTAGCAGCCATGTATGAAAAAAGATTTCTAAGCATTATCGATCACAATATTCCCTAGGGTCAATGGTGTAGTGTAAAATAAAAAGGTGGGGGAACGCTTGGTCGAATGGGGTTACGGGTGATTTTTTGGGGGAAAGGGAAAGAAGGGGAGGGGGGGGGGTGAATGAAAAAAGCCATCGCCACCCACCTGATATTTGCATATGGCCGCCCATTCGTTGCGTTTATATGATGCAATTAACTGCTAAATTGATATTTTTCTTTTAAAATTGATTATCTATTTTTTTCATTAACTGTAAAAATAAGCAGATATATTTTCAACTAGCTGCAAGACCGGGCGTTGCTGAGAGCCATCATTGAGTATAGGTCCCAGCTTTTAATGTTTCGCACCCAGGCTCGCCTTGCTCGCTGAAAGATCTATTGCTATGCAAAGCAATTCTCATTTTGTTCGCTGAATGCCTCATTGCTGCGGAAGCATAGGCTAGCTTCGTTCGCTGAAAGATCCATTTATATGCAAGCACTAAGCTCGTTGCGCTCGCTAAAAGATTTGTTGCTACGTTTGTCTCTCCACTCAAAATTTCC
Source organism: Linyphia triangularis (assembly GCA_963978545.1). Classification (NCBI taxonomy): domain Eukaryota; kingdom Metazoa; phylum Arthropoda; class Arachnida; order Araneae; family Linyphiidae; genus Linyphia; species Linyphia triangularis. The sequence continues at coordinate 50,135,771 of OZ021721.1, read as the reverse complement.
ATAGTGAACTGAGTTGATTCAACTAAGCGACTGGTGTGAAAGGACGAATATCGATAATGTCTTTTGTGTTCAATCAACTAGTTAAGATGAGAACGTTAGCGGCACTTGTGCCTGCAAACAAACCGCCTGTGCAGTCGAGTTGACTGCGTGTGAAAGGGTTCAGGCGATTATATATCATTTCTTATATGGCTACACACCTTATCAACCGCCTGATAAGCTAGTTGAATCAAATAGTTGCCTCGTGTAAAAGAGGTCTTAGACAGACAGCTCTATATTCATTATTATCAATTTATATTATTAAAAAGAAAAGGACCCAGGAAATTCATTAACATCCTTCCTTCATCATCTCACTAAGGTCTCTTTCAGACGAGGCAACTTGATCAGGCGGGTGATAAGGAGCGTAATTATATAAGAAAAGGTAGGGAATCGTCTGAATCCTTTCATACGCAGTCAACTTGTTCGCTCAGGCGGTTTGTTTGCAGACACAAGTGCCGCTAACGTTCTCATCCTAATTAGTTGAATCAACACAAAAAAACATTCAATATTAGTCCTTTCACACCAGTCTCTTAGTTGAATCAACTCTTCACTATGGAAATTTGATTATCACTATTGAAGAAATTCGTATTAGTCCTGCGATATGTTACTATCAGACTATTTACAATAAGTAAATATTTATATAAATATATACATATGTCAGTTAAATAAAGTAGTAGATACCATTCAAATTTAAAAGTTCATTTGTTATTTAGTTAATGATGTTAATAATAGTTAAAAACTCCAAAATATTTTTTTTTTTACTTTTTAGAATTTAAAAATAAATTATTTACAAGCCACATTATAATTAAAACTGAACAGGAATATTGCTATTTGTTCATTTCTACGAAATATATTCTTTAGCATTGGTTTCTTGTTTGATATTGCTGTAGTGACAAACGTCACTCTTCACATTACATATCAAACAACATTACATTGATTAATACAGGTTACGACTGTTACATTTAAAAACATCTCTAACAGCAAATTAAGCAAATTTGCCCGTTATCTAATTAAGACGGCTTTTCTCAACCTTTCAGTACTCGAGGCCCGGTTTACAATCATAATTTTCATCGCGCCCCCGCTTGCAATAAAATGTATACAACAATAATGTATATTGAGTATTTGGGATTCTTTTTTTAAATTAATTTTAACTGCCAAAACAAAAGTAAAAGCCAGCCAACATTGGCGAGAAACCACATTTGGCATTTTGCCAAGCGGGCGGTGAACACGACCGAGGCCGTCTCGAGCATGCGCAGAGCAAATGTTTTCTCATAAGAAGGAAAATGTTCGATAACACAAGTTTCAATTCCATCCTATCTCATTCGAGTCGATCCTTCTATCGTTATCGAATCTATCGTGAATGTGTATGTTATATATGTTTTCGTGTTGATTGCAATTCACGGCAGCATATTTATGCAGACTCATGGATACATTTTTAAGCGGAAGTAAGCGAGCATTGGACGATAGTCAAGCATCAACTAGTACACAGACGAGAGTGGTTCCGAAAATAAAATCAAGAAAATATTCTAAAGAATACTTAAATTTTGGGTTTACCAGTACTGAAATAAATGAAGAAGAAAGACCTCTGTGTATCATTTGCTCAAAAATATTGGCCCCAGACAGCATGAAACCTAATAAAATTAACGACATTTGGAAATGCTTCATAGTGAGTACGTCAACAAACCCAGAGAATTCTTCGAATTAAAAATTAAAATCAAATAAAAAGCAAAAATCATTTTTTAAAGAAACTTTGTGAATAAAAAAGATTTAATTGCATCTTACAAAGTTTCATAAAAAATAGCCAGATGTAAAAAAACCTCACACCATTGGTGAAGAGAGCTTATTTAGCCAGCAGCAATTGAGATTGTAGAAACTATGTTTGGAGATAATTTTTCAAAACAATTGCAGTCCATACCTGTTTCGAATGATACTGTTGCTCGTCGAATTGGTGATAGAGCTGAAGTCGTACAGTGTCAGCTTTTCTCGAAGTTGCGTGACAAATTGTTTTCAATACAGCTGGATGAAGCAACAGATAGTAATAAAGATGCTCATTTAATTGCCTATGTTCGAGTTTGTGATAATATGTTAGTAGTAGAAGAATTCCTTTTCTGAAAACCAATAGAACTCCAAACAACAACTCTTGCATTATTTGCTATTTTGAATGATTTTATGAACGAGGCAAATATAGAATGAAAAAATTGCGTCGAAATATGCACCGATGGTGCTCGTTCAATGTCCGGAAGATTCCAAGGTATATAAGCACTTGTAAAACAAAAATCGCCTCAGTGCGTCTGGACACATTGCATGATCCACAGAGAAGCTTTGACTTCGAAAGAAATTAGTCCTTATATCTGAATATTGTGTTAACTACGGTTGTAACCGTAGGAAATTATATAAAAATGAGCCCCTGATATCGAGAATCTTTTTCGCACTTTGTAAAGACATGGGTTCAGTACATTCAGCTTTACTATTTCATTGTGAGGCAAGATGGTTATCACGTGGGAAATTTTTGCAACGTGTTTATGAATTAAGAGAAGAAATCGCCATTTTCCTAGAAGAAGAAAACAGACCGGAAGCAGAGAATTTTCGCGATAGTTTATTTGTGGTGAAATTGAGCTACTTGGTCGACATATTCGAGAAATTAAATAACTTGAATCTTCAACTCCAAGAAGCAAATACACATATGTTGTATACGAGTGATAAAGTTAATGCTTTTTGTAGAAAATTGGAATTGTGGAGCAGAAATTTAAAGCAAAAAAAAAAAAAAACTAACAATGTTTGCAAATGTAGATGATTGTACTAAAACTTAAAGGCTGAAGAAGAACATGTAAAAGTTGTTTTTGTAACCATTGAAAATCATTTAGCCATGCTGGCAAAAGAATTTTAAAAAGTATTTTCTTGCTGACGACGTACTGATAGAAAATTATGAATAGGTTAGGGATCCATTTCATAAAACTCCCGAAGGACTATCAATTAATGAGGAAGAAAAATGCATAGACTTCACGTCAAGTGGCGTAACCAAAAGAAAATTTAGTAATAAATCACTATTTAAATTTTGGGCAGGAGTAGAGGGGGATTTTTCTGCACTAAAAACAAGGGCATTTTGCATTCTATTACCATTTTCAACATCCTACCTTTGTGGAACTGAATTTCCTGCTGTGGCTTCTTTGAAGACAAAATATAGAAACAGGACTGAGAGAGGATATTTCTAATACTAAGCCTTCCTTCGAAAAACTTTGCTCTTCAAGACAGGCCCAAGGAAGTCAATAATAATTATTAAATTTATTTTTAATTTAGTATGTTTTGATTAAGTCAGTTTTGATTTAGTAAGTTGTTTTACTTTATTTGTTAAATATGTCGAAATGTATTTTGTTTTCTATGTGTATGTGTGATTTCCTTTCAGTCAGTTAATTAATTTTTTTAAATAATATTTTCTCTTGGATATTCTTTCGCCTCCCCTCTAGTGTGCTCGCGCCCCCCTAGGGGAGCGCGCCCCACAGGTTGAGAATCGCTGAATTAAGAAATTTATATAGATCCGCGAATTTCATGTTTACATGGGTGGTTTTCTTACGAGGAGGATTTCTGCACTAAACAAAAGAGGTACAGTACCAAAAAAAATCAAAAATCAGAACGATGGCTATATCTTCATTTCTAATTATCGTAGAATCTTACGGTTTGCACCAAAATGTTTTGCTTGCGACTTTCTATATATCTGATGCAATTTTTTCTTCTTAAGGGACCGTTTACTAAGTAAAAGTAACGCTACCTTCAAAAATTTCAATACGAACCACTATTTTTTACCATTTCATTCGATTTAGAATACATCATCAGCAATATGTTGAAAAACACGTCACTTATGAGCGAAAATGTTTCGACCATTTTTTGACGGATCTTCAGTGAGAATTTCTATAAAACGAAAGGTATTTTTAAGGTTCTACTTCACAGCGGGAGAAATCGAACGGTCAGTGCGGCGTTTCACGACGTTATAAAATACAAATATTAGTCTAAAACTGCATAGAAACTACTTGGATTTATTTTGTCATGTTTAAGATTAATACAAATATAGCAAGTAAACGCAAAAGTAACATAATTTATTTACAACATTAAAGATGTGCATTCTTCACACGAAATAAATAAAATATCGAAAACTGTAATTGCAGAAGTATAATGTATACTACTGATGATTAGAAAATTAATAAATATAAAATGTAGGCATTAGTAAACAGTATTCAGTTAAGCGTGATTATTTTACAGAAACATGTCATTGTAAACACAAATGTAACTTGATCGTTGAAATTATTTATGAAATAAAAAAATCCCATGATCCAGTAAAATTTTTAAAGGATAACTTATTGAAATTGCTTAAAAAATGTTGTTTTAAATAAATGTAATTTAAGAAAGTAATTAAAAAAAAAAGAACACTGTTGAAAACCACACAAAACATATGTTCCACGATTCCAAACACGTTAGACAGATTAAAAAAATATACATAAAAAATAAAACTGCTTTGTTTGTATAAAATAATATTTCTTTTTGTAATTTCAAGAAGTTCTGTTCCGATTTACCCTTCTGTTCCTATTCACCCCATTTTACGATAATTGAACATTATGCGATTTTCCACACCTCTAGTTTACCTTGAATTAATCTTGGATAATTTTCCAAAAGTCGTCTACTATATGGTCCCTTAAAGTGAGCGTTTTTTACATTTTCGATAAAAAATCGAAAACTAAAAGTCAAAATGAAAAGAAAAAAATTGTGGTGGGGTTTTAGACCATGCTGAATCTAATGAAAGCAAAAAAAATATATGTTTCTATTAAATTTTTTTTTAAATTGTTTTATTAATTAATAATTAATTATTAAAAAAGAAATTGATGCAAAAGTTGATTGCTATTTATGTTTGGCCATTTACAAACTATCTTTTGAAAAAAATATTACTGAAATATATTAATTATTTAGTATTTATGGCCAAAAAACCAACTTTTTTATTTAACATTAATTTATCCATTTTCTTTTCATCATTTAAATGACAAACCATTCATTAGAAAATTACGAATTTTTGTACTTCGAAATTTTTTTGGATGCTAAATTCAAATAAGGGATAATATTATGAGGTCGCTATTGAACTTTTTAAAGTTTGGTTCTGTTTTAATATGTAGATGACCCCTCATGAAAAAAAACAAAAAACTTCATGCAATTATTAAAAACCTTCCACGATTTACAACGGTACCTTTAGTTTGTTATTTCAACAATTAGAGCACAAGATATAGCCATCGTTCTGATTTTTTTTGGGGTACTGTACCAACTGAAGTTCTTTATTCGACAACAATTAAAAATTAAGACATTAAACTTCTCTAATCCTATTCTATCCAATCCTTGGAATCTAACATGATACCGTTGGGAAGGAAAGTTGATTCCACTCAAGCCGGTAGCCAGAATTTTTTTTTTTTGGAGGGGGGGGGGGTTATGGTCGAAGATTTGATTAAATATACATAACAAGTCACACACAAAAAAAAGGGGTGAAGTGGTAAAACAAGATTTCACACAATTTCGTGTTTTTTTTTGTCCCGGGGGTCCCCCTCCCCGTCTACGGCCTTGATTCCACTAGTTGCCTCGTGATAAACAGCCAAGGAAGCGTCTTCACACGCAGTCAACTAGTTGAGAGTTTACCAAGCGACTTAGTTGAATCAACTAAACAGCCTCGTCTGAAAGAGGCCTGAGGCAAGTTGACTTGGCACTTTCGCCCGAGGCAACTTGTGGAATCAACATCTCTTCCCAAAGGGAGGTCAGTAAGATGTTGAGTTAACAGGATGAGAACGTCAGCGGCACTTGTGCCTGCAAACAAACCGCCTGGGAGGACGAGTTAACTGCGTGTGAAAGGGTTCAGGCGATTTCCTATCATTTCTTAAATGGCTACACTCCTAATCACCCGCCAGAAGTTGAATCAACTAGTCACCTCGTGTGAATGAGGCCTAACACTCATATTCGTTTCTTCAATAGCAGTAGATTAATTTAGACGCAAAACATGCCTTATATGGAAAGGTTTCGTGATAAATTTACATTGTCTGTATCTCCTCGAATTCTAATTTTAAAATGAATTGACACGATTGCGAATGTAAGGCTTCTTTCACACGGGTTTATTAGGCAGTTGATTATTATGCAACTAGTTGATTCAACGGGTTTATTAGGCAGTTGATAAGGTGTGTAGCCATATTAGAAATGATAGGGAATCCCCTAAACCCTTTCACACGCAGTCAACTCGTTCACCCAGGCGGATTGTTTGCAGGCACAAGTACTGCTAACGTTCTCATCCTAACTAGTTGATTCAACACAAAAGACATTATCGATATTCGTCCTTTCACACCAGTTAAGAGCATATAAAAATTTGGGAAACCGACGTTTTCAGAAATGCAAAAAAAATGTTTGTGCAAATTACATACTTTTCAAATTTAATATGCTCCACCTCCATATTTTACATACTCCTAATGCCTTCTGTTTTAACTGTTTATCTTTTATGCACCTTTTGAGGTTTTTTTAAATCCCCTATATCTGCTTCAGCTATTCGGCTATTCAACAATAATTGAAGCGTCATAATGTCATAACCATTGTTATTATGTAGCGTTAATATAGGGAAATGTTATAACCAGGTTAAATTCCCAAATGGGGAATCATTAGATTACAACTGCTTGATCCATCATTAACATAAATTTATGTTGCCATATAACGTATCAGCAGCATTTTTAGACTTGCCAGTGCAAAGTATAGTTCTATAAACTAGGTGCATGCTTACATTACGATTGGTATTGGTCGTTGAAGTTGACATGAAAAAAGCAACTTAAAACTGTGATACAATCTTAGAAGCCAAAACTTTTCTATTTGAGATTCAGCCACAATACAATGTCTACTATCCCAATACATATATTTTACAATAAGTCCCAGTTCCCTTACTTGGATATATTAATAGTTGTGTGCATATTATTATTAACAGTTCTGCTGTTGTTTTGCAATCTCATATGCTTAAATTTATCAGGAAGGTGAAACATAGTCAACAAAAAGTTATGAGCAGCATGGTAATAAAACAATAATTTTTACTTTTCTTTTAATAAAAATTTGTATTTTAAGACAAGCACATTTCTATTACATTTTAATTTAAATATATATGTTTTTAGCTTTCCAACATCTGAAAGGTACCATAAGCAACACATTCAGACACATCAACTGTCTAAAAATACCCCATTTTAAGACACTTCAAGTGTCTTAAGATTAAGACACCATTTTGCGTCTTAAAACAGTGCCACTTGTTTAAGACACTTTTGTGTCTTATTTTAAGACATTTCAATTTTCTCTGTATAAATAGAGGAAGGAGTCAAATGGCAAAAATTATGCAATTTTGGCTTAAAAATCACTAAAATTTAAAAATGTACGAGGACAACCCCTGTTCGCCGTCAAGGCATTTAATGCTGGTTTTCTGAAACTTGAGGAAACAGATTTTTTAAAAGCGGCTGTAAATTTTTGAAACAACTGAAAATGTAAATTTTTCCTTTCCCAAACTGAAAAGCAATTAACTTACACGTTTTAACATACATTTGATTGGAGTTCCTACTATTTCACAGTCCGTTTTCAATGTATTATGCCTGTTTTCAAAATCATTAAACATTTTATATTAAGGAAATTGAAATATATAACATTGACACATGTGAATGCATCCACTTCCTCGAATAAAGGACATTCAGTAGCATAGATGATGGCATTTGCAGAAGGTTGCAAAGCAACACATTCTTTTTTTTTCAAATCTTGATCTTTCAAAATCATATCTCAATAACTATTTCACCAATTTAAAATGTCTTATTAAACAGCTCGCAATTTATATTTTCCTGTAAATTCTATACTTAAAAAAAAAAAAAAAATTAAACAGCTAGCAGGATGCAAGCGTGAAACTTCCTGGCGAAACCCATACTCACTATTTTTATGGATTGAGGGGGGAAAATCAATATTGTGTTGAATATATTTTATCATGCTTAAATAACGTATCAGTTTGACTTTCCTTATACAGTAACCCCTAAGTATATATCGCGCCTCAATATATTGCGCATTCGGATATACCGCGCTTTTGCTATATCTCTTATTTTTTTCGGAGCTCGTTTTTATTCTTTTTTTCTCCCTAAAACTAATGTGTTAAGCAGGTCACATACGAGTGTTACTACAACTATGATGGGTGATGTGTTCCTTTTGATTTAGGCAGTTTTTTGGCCATACAATTTGATTAGTTAATTTTTCAAATTATCCACGTATATAATTAAAAAAACAACGTATCTTTACTTGATGAATACAAAAGTATGAGTGTGTAGTAAGAAAAGTATACAGAATACGGGGAAAAAAAAAAAATTCCGAATGATGGCTATATTTTCGGTTCTAATTATCGTAGAATCTTGCGGTTTGCAGCAAAATGTTTTACGATTTTCAATATGTCTGATGCACAATTTTTTACTTAGTAAATTTAACTTTATCTTTAAAAATTTCAATACGAACCCCTATTTTTTAAGTTTACGTTCGATTTAGAATACCTCGTTTACCCTAGATACCAAAATTCAGTTCATTATGTTGAGAAACACGTCACTTACGAGTGAAAATGTTTTGGACGATCTTGAGGGCAAATTTCTTTATCGCGGGGAAGAATCGAACGTTTTGCATTAGACGTTATTAGACGTATTTAGACATTTTTTTTAATTCTAAATCTAAATATGGTATAACATTATGGGATTGCCATTGGACTTTTTAAAGTTTGGTTTAGTTTTAATATGTAGATGACCCCTCATAATAAATAAAATTGTATACAATGAATAAAGACCTCCCACAATTTACAACGGTACTTGACTTTTGTAATTTCATCAATTAGAATACATGATATAGTTATCGTTCGGATTTATTTTTTGCGTACTGTGTACATACTACATTTGTGTTTTAAAAATAAAGTTTCATAAATTGTCATTTCTTTTAAATCAACCTACACTAAAAATAATTAAACGTGACATATATAGCCGTAATAGTTTTTCCTGCGGCTTGCTGGTTACACAGAAGAAAGATTTTTTTTTAAATTCCAGATCATTTGTATACAAAATTGTGATTAATTAATTATTTTTATCCAAGAGGATGTGCATTTATTATGCAGAAGTAAGAAGTCATGTTAATATTTCCTGGTGCAGCATATATTGCCGTTACGTTATAAATATTTCTCCAAATATATTCACTTGTAGCACATATGTAAAAAGATGTTTCCGAACAGCACATGTCATCCCTAGGACGTCCTTTTTATATCACGAACGTCAAACTTTAGTCCCAGGATGAAAGAGACCAATTTTGGATGATATGGGAACGTCCACTTAGAACTGAAAGTAATAGACTGAGAGGCGACTGCAAATTTTGGACCCCATCGAACATCACTCTGAAACTCATATGGAATGTAGAGTTATGCTAGCTGATTAACAATCGCGTGGTCTGCTGAAGCGCATTTGGCCGGAAGTGTCCGAAAAGCGTGACCGCAAGTGTAATTTTTGGGTACCAAAATACCTAATCGAACATCACTCTGAAATTCAAAGAGAATGAAGAGAATTACCTACCGAGTAAGGTTGTATTCAGATTATCTGGCGCCGTCAGCAACACGAGGGCTATAATGCGCCGAAACTTTCGTCATTAGACAAGCCAACATACATTTACAAACACCCATGCCAAACACGGGACTCGAACCCGCAACCTCGCGGTCTAGAAGCTAGCACGCTAACCACTATACCGTACCTACCGAGTAAGAATCACTTGGTCTGCCGAACCGCATTTGGCCGGAACTGTCCGGCAGACCAATCCGCAAGCGCAGCTTTGGGTACCTAAAGACGTATTGTATATCACTTAATTAAACTAATTCTACTTACAATTTTAGGTGATATGCTGTTGTCCAATTCATCTTTATATTCTTTCTTTAATGTCATAACCTTTCGGTAACATCGTAAATGATATCCAAGATCTGGAGACAGAATAATCTTTCCATACTTGATATTTTATTACTTCTGAGCATTTCGTTCAATTCCGACAATTTGTTTTCTTTTTTGCACAAAAAACAAACACTCATTTTGAGACATTAATTTGTATTTGAAAAGAAATAAGAAATTACCATAGAAAAATAAGACGACTGCTTAACATAACAATGTAGAAAGTTCTGATCAGAAATATCGGCATACAATCATTCAATTTATAGAATATGACTTTCATTTCAGCAAATGATTTTGTAATCCTTAGCCCAAATGATATATGCATATATTTTTACTTTCAATTACCCATATGTATATATACGTAGGATAATAAAAGTATAGCATTCGCTAAGAAAAAAACGAAAAAAAAACCCCGCATTTCTCCACGTTTTGAAATATCCTGATTTCCAAAAACTTATCTAGAAAAAATTTCTGTGTGTGTGTGGTCAGCATGACTCCCGAACAAATTGACAAGTGATGTTCAAATTTGATACGAGGGTTAGTGACGGCCATGGGACCTACCATGAAGGTTTTCGTCCAAATCGCGCATGCGCATAATATAGCTGCCATAGAAAAAATCATGTTTTTCAATGATTGCTAAAAACAGCTCTAACGATTTTGATAAAAATCGCTGTGCTAATGCCTCTTAAAGTGTTCTGAACAACCCCACCTCTGAAATTCCCGTAAAAATGTTTTAATGGCGTAAAAAGTTGAAAAATGTATGCTTTCAATACAGAGCTCACTTTCCTTGAGCAAACTTAATCAACGATCTTTGATCGAAAAGTATATCGTCAAATTCACCATTTTTGTGATTTTTTTTTTTTTTCAAGACCCATACAAGAAATATCGCAAAAAATATCGCCAAACTGGTCCTTTATTCTAAATGAAGGATGAAATTATAAAAACGGTGAATGACCCAAATCCATGTCAGTATTATAGTGTAATTGAAAGGTGTGCAATGTTCCACGCCCCTATTTTAATAAGCTTCATCATATGACGTCCATGATCGTCCTTTATGATATCATATCCAGCAAACACTCCATGCTGTCTTTGCATGGATCATGCGGGAGCGTGTTTGATTGATATTTTTAATTTATTCCTTAAGTTGTTATTTTGTTGCCGGACAGTTCCGGCCAAATGCGGTTCGGCAGACCAAGTGATTCTTACTCGGTAGGTAATTCTCTTCATTCCCTGTAAATTTCAGAGTGATGTTCGATGAGGTATTTAGGTACCCAAAAATTGCACTTGCGGTCACGCTTTTCGGACACTTCCGGCCAAATGCGCTTCGGCAGACCACGCGATTGTTAATCAGCTAGCATAACTCTACATTCTATACGAGTTTCAGAGAGATGTTCAATGAGGTCCAGAATTTGCAGTCGCCTCTCGGACTATAAGGGAACAAACGTGATGTTCTGGGGACGTTCAATTCGGACTTCACATTAAAGAGAGCCATTTTGAATGAATTTGGGACGTCTACTTGGGACTTCGAAAGGAAGGCAGCAAACAGGATATCCTGGGGGCGTCCCATTCGGACTTCACATGGATGGTACAAACACGATGTTCTTAGGACGTTTTAAGTATCTTCTCAAATAAACTACATTTCAAAACTACCTAATGGCATCCTTTTTGGCGTCCTGAGTCCTATCGCCAATTGACATCCCAGAATGAACAATTTCAACTTTGTGATGATGCTATATCACTAATACAAAAGATCTTTGGTAACGGAATGAAATTCGAAGCAATCTTATTTACATAGGCCGCACACACTGACCCACTACATTATCATAAAAATGAAAATTATATTATTTTTTAAAATACGCAGAATTTCTTCCGTTTCTGAATGTCCACTTATTAGGAATAGTTAACACGTTGAGAACCACGCGAATTCTTAAGGAAATCTCTTTCAGGCCACACGCAGTAGTGGGCTTCGCATTGATATACAGCAATACCATCGGATCACTGCTAAACAGATTGAAATTTACTCGATACAGTGGAATAAATATATTAGGGCCATTGTTTCTTATCTCGGTAGAAGATATTTACGCTTAGAATGAAATGCTTATAGACATTCATTCCACACGTTTACGCAGCGATGCCAGACCTCGGACTTAAAATTCTTGGGTAGGCAATTTTTCATAAGGGCATTTTGGACATAGTATAAATAATAATATTTTTATCTATTGAAATATAAATAGTACTTCAAAAACTAAGACTTCCTGCACTTTAAAAAGTATTAAGAAGGCACTATATTGTTATGAATGTTTCCACTGAGGCAATGATGGGACAGTTTTTCAGATAAAAACTAGTATTTATTCTCCTCAGAAAACTCACAAAATTTATTCACAGACAACAGTTTAATCACCCTCAAGCTTCAACACAAGCTTCAGTAAGAACAACTTCGAATACAGCAATTATACAAGTTCACTCTAGTAGGTAAACAAAGCGATCAGCTCACATCGAAGTCCAAAGTCAATCTGAAAACTTTCCCTATCTCCGATCTTTATATACTTGGCACGAGAGAACATTCGCGAAATTTCCAGCCAAATTCGTCGGAAAAGAAACATCTCGAAATTGCTCGATTGCTTTAGGTGTTGCCACCTTTTTCTAACCTGTATAATAGCTTTTAATAAATAAAATAAGATAAAAATAAATTACAATAGAATTTTAAAATAATACGTCACTATTTACACTATATACAGACAATTTGTGCAACAATATCAAATTATAGGTGTGGGAAAAACAACAGCGACCACCGATGGCTGACGCGGCACTCAACTTGTCAATGATACTATCCTGTAATAAATAAAAACTAAATAATATTTATATTTCAGTATTTGCTTAAAACAAAGTCATTTTTTTAGTTTTATATCATATTTTACACTGTCAACCACCGATGGCTGATGCGGCGCTCAACGTGTTAACAAGTTTGGTCTTAAATGCATTATTCTCCAGAAAGTTGGTGGCGACTGTTTTTCTTTGTTATCTTATATTTCTTAACTTCAGTCCCTTCCCCTAATCGGAAATGCCTCTACTGTTTATTTCTAAAATCTATGGAAACTCCGAAGTAAAGCACGTAGTTTTGTGCGTAGTCACGTAATGGTAGGTCCAAATCACGTTCTCGGTTTGCAAAAAATGCGTAGAATAAATGCATCTAAATTTTCCTCGACTCTTTTTTTCAATTCAGTATTTTGCTACAAAATCAGCACGTGATTCGGTCTGGTTTGTATTTAGCTAGTTTTAATGAGTTGTTGAGTATTTGAGGTTTTAAATTAAATGTTCAGTTTATTAGTTACTAGCAGTAAGACTCGGTGTTACATGAGGAGGCACGACTTCGAGAAATGCATTGATGTAATATATCTAGTTATCGTTGGAGAAACTTCTAGTGAGTGTTATTAAAAAGAGTTTAGATTTATAATTTAAATTTTGGAATTAAATTTGGGTTTTAGAGCAAAATTCATTTAAGTTTTTTTAAATAAATAATTTCGTAAATAAACAATTTACCATTTAAAAATAGTTAATTTTAAAGTTAATAAAATTAAATAGAAATACATTAATGGTATTAATTAATTAATGCAATTAATATATATTTATCAATATAATAAACAATGAATATGTTTTTATCAATACAATAATTTATCAATGTAATTATTATATTTTTATCAATCAATACAATTATTATATATTTATCAATAGTATTGCAAGAATAAAAATGTAACATTAATAATCAATATTTAGAAAGTAATAACCTTCAAAAATCAAAATACGAAAATTGACTAAAATGAGCAGAACCAGTAATTTATGACTTATTTAACAAAAATATAAAAAATATTCTCAGAAACTACAAAATCTCTAAATATTAAAAAGTAAGTGATCACATTGTCTCTTTACTACAAAATTGGAAAGAAAAAAAAATAATAATAATAATAATAAAAATGTAAGATGTTTGACGTTCTTGGAATTTGAGAACTTCTAGGTAAATGCATACTTATAAGGGAACTGGAAAACTAACTTCACAAATTAAACACTAGAAAATATCATATTAAATAATCCTATTTTTAAGTAAAGAAAATGAATACTCTATTAAGTACAAATTCGATATTTCTGAAGCATGACAATCAAATAGTTTCGGGAGTAACTTCATTGGGGCTTATTATAATATAATTTTTGCAATATACAGTTGTTTCAACGTAAAAGGAGTATTTTAATGAACAGTATAACGAAAATACTATTGTCGTGCATTTTCACATTTATGCGATGTCAGTTTTCACTCGGCAATCCTGTAGAATAATCTTCATATTGCACCTTTGTCACTCAATGAATGGATAGTAGGTAACCTTTCAGTAAATGTAAGATTCGTGAAAACATCAAGATACAAATTTGGGTAATGTTTTAACTGATAGAATTTGTTTGATTTTTTTCAGGAGCGATATAAACATCTTGAAAAGTATTAGCTTAAAAGCTGATGGTAACGGAAGCAGTGTGATTTTACCAAATCAATTTTTATCAAGCTTGTTGGTGTTTAATTAAAAACCTATCATCTGACAAAGTGTTATAGCTAATTATTTACTCTACAGTTAAGGCTAATTAAATAATACTATATTCAATTCCTCGATTTCCAAACATTGCGTTGTGAGTACCTTTTACCTTAAACCTGCCTGTCGTATAGTGGTACCTTTTAGATTACCTGAAAACACAGCATGGTACAATATATAGAATGGAGAGAATTAAGACCAGCTAGAGACCTGAGAAATCATTTATTGCAGGGGAAAAATATTAAGTAATGGAATTACAGACCAAATGAAGAATTATTGGTTAAACACTGGACCAATGTAATACTAGCTTAAGCGATAGCATGAATTGAGATATCAAAACTATAAAGGATTTATATATATATAAAGAAACCAAATTTACCCTAAGGGTTTTTAAATTTTAAATTAACCAAGAAAGCAGAACACCAGGACTAAGAATAGCATATCGATTGAATAAGGGAATGAAATATTACCCTTTTACCTTAACCTAAAGGGGGAAAAGAACTTGTAAAAAGATCCCGAAAACCATTCCCAAAATACCTGGGACCCACATGGGGTATACTAGAGGACAGCTGGCAGCATAAGGGACGTCTGGATGTATCCGATTGACCTGGCGAGGGGTAGAGGATTGCAGTAGATCAGTCACATATGTTGAAGAACAACAAAGTCCTTGTGAATGGGACGAAGATAGTTCTTATGTAGATGTTGGACAGAGGAGGACTGACTTCTAGAGGTGGTAAGATGAGGACTAAACGGATCTTTCACTGGGTTCCAAGAGTCTTGTGGACTTGCAAAATCTGGCTGATGAGGTGAGGAATTTACCGTTAGTGGAACCCTATGGTGGAACTTTTTCCAATACCTTTGGAACTGCTAAGACGAAGGACGAGAAGATATTTTTGTATGTATTTGCCACCGGCCATCTTTCTGGAACCGTGAGGAGAAGATATTATGTATATTGGCCACCGGCCATCTTACTGGACAGCGACGTGAAGATATTATGTATATTGGCCACCGGTCATCTTACTGGACAGCGACGAGAAGATATGTATATTGGCCACCGGCCATCTTACTGGACAGCGACGAGAAGATATTATGTATATTGGCCACCGGCCATCTTTCTGAACAGCGATGAGAAGATATTATGTAAATTGGCCACCGGCCATCTTACTGGACAGCGACGAGAAGATATTATGTATATTGGCCCCCGGCCATCTTTCTGGACAGCGATGAGAAGATATTATGTATATTGGCCACCGGCCATCTTACTGGACAGCGACGAGAAGATATTATGTATAGGGAGTTCTAGAACTGAAGGGCCGAAATAGCGCCAAGTCATCCAGAACTCACTGGACTTGTCATGGACGCGGAAAACATATTCTTGAGACAGCCGCAGAAACGTCCAGGAATCACGTCGACCATGGGGAGGAATATTGAATTGTAGGCCACCGGCCGTCCTTGCTGAGCAGTATCCAGGAACGAGATTTTCGGGAGGCCACCGGCCATCTTACTAGTCTCCGCCCGAGATATCACCCAAGGTGCGCCATTTCTTCCATGGGGACGCTACATCAGAGCAACCATAAAAAAAAACACAACTTCTCCGCTCTAGGTCTCGCCTCTCAATGATCACGGAAAGCAGCCCCGTACTCCTGTCCTAAACTTGCCTCCACCAATCACAGGCTCTCTACCATGACGCGTTTCTCCGGCGAATTGAAAGGAGGGATCCCATTGGACAAAAGTTAAGCGTCCCTTTTCGAAATCTGAAACGACGCCGGGGAGAAATTCCTAATCCCGCAGCCGAAAACAGGGGGTATATACGAAAATCTACACGCTATTCCGCGTCCCGATCTCCGGCTTTCTTAATAAAAAGGATTTATAAAATAAAAAGGTGAATTAAATATCACCCACCTTTAATAGGGCATTAATTACCAAAAATGATTGACTAATTTTACACAGATAATTCCGGAAGAACATGACAAGGGAGAGAATGCTTCCATTATACAATAACAAAACCGTTGGGAAGCTCAACATTTTTTTCAATCACAACAAAAGTCATAAAAATGTGGCTTTTTTAACGCGCTTTTATTGGCTTCCTATGTATCTATGTAATGGAATCTTTGAACTCGATTGTCGACCTCTTCAAAACGTTGGATTAATTTGAAATTTTGCACAGTTATCAAGGACCGATGAGTTGGTTGGTTGTTTTCAGATTATCTGGCACCATCAGCAACCTGAAGGCTATAATGCGCCGAAACATTCGTCATTTGACAAGCCAACATACATTTACAAGCACCCATGTCTTACACGGGACTTGAGCCCGCAACCTCGCAGTCTAGAAGCTAGCACGCTAACCATTATACCGTTTGGTCGGCCAAGGGCCGATGAGAATACAATAATTCAATAAGTTTGTCGCATTATCGCAAGGATTAGCTCGTGTTGCTCTTGCGCCGTTAAACTCCAACCAACCAATCTTCTCCGGAATCGAACCCTGGTGTCCGGTTACCAGTTACAACCCCAGAAGTCACAGAACCTACCATCGTTAGTTGATAAGGCAGACATTTGAGAGATCTGTAATGGGCACTACGGTTATACTATAAAAGTTATCCAAATTTATCATATAATAATGATGAACAAGCCACCGATTCATTTTGATCTAATATTAAAGCGTTCCTTTCATCTAGTCAGAACTCTGGATTGCAAGGATTAGCTCTAGAAATACCACAGTTTTCCGTGTAAATGTGGACACGATCTAAGGAGCCATAGCCGAATTAATGAGCTATTCGCGGTTTACAATTAATATGATTGGTTGGTTGGTTGTATTCAGATTATCTGGCGCCGTCAGCAACACGAGGGCTATAATGCGCCGAAACATTTCGTCATTTAACAAACCAACATACATTTACAAACACCCATGCCTACACGGGACTCGAACCCGCAACCTCGCGGTCTAGAAGCCAGCACGCTAACCACTATACCGTCTGGTCGGCACAATTAATATGACGTGTTCTGAGACATGAATGAGTTAATCATTGAGACAACCATATGATACTAGCCGGATCAACTAATAGGGATTTTTATTCACCTTTCACAATTGAATAATAAAAAATTAAAAAAACTAATAAACTATCATTGCTATCATTGGCTATTGAGCCATTTCTTTTTGCTTAGCTTACATTCTATGTATAATTCTCTTGCGTGCCGCTCAAATTCGGCTGTATTTCTGTGAGCAGAATGGCAACGACTTCAAACAATCAATCGCAAATCTTCTAAATGTGCTTTATGCACGAGTTTCCAAATTCAAAAATCCAGCCAATCACAATATATCTTGAAATTTGACTTCTGGCAGTAGCCATCAACTTGAATTCGCTATATTTGGTTTTCTTATTACTGATACAAATTATTGCCTATTTAAACAGTATTAATTTAATATTTACGTTGATGCCGGAATGAATAGATGCAAGATGTGTACATTTCTTTTGGATTCAAATTTTATATAAACCAGGTATTTCTGAAAAATTGTAGGTTAAAATTCCAATTCGGGAATGGATTGTGCGCCAAGAATTACGCCAACAAATGTCAACCGACGCCCTTTTTTAATAATAAGTGAATTGCCTATGGTTGCCATAATTGGGAGGGGTTTTATGAAAACAATTTTTGGTGCAGATTCCGTACCGTACTTTAAAGATTTATCCATATTTATAAGTGAACGTTTTCCGAATATATATACCGATAAAAATTGAGCACGGAATTTCCATTAAGAATATTAAGTATTCTATGCTGAAAATTTACAGTAGATTGAATAAGAATTTCAGCATTCCTGATAAACCACAATTTTTTAAAAAATAACTTTTTATAATAATATATTAATTCAGGTTATGATTTACCATACGGTGCCTTTTGGTGACTTTTAAAAAAAGTTGCAAAATGAAAATAAAGTTGGAAGGCTGTGTTGCTAAATCCAAAGGGCGTGAAAACGGCGTGTTGTCAAATCCAAACGTTCACTGGGGTTCCCGGAAAACCAAGTCGAAGGGTTGCCACATTCGGCAGCAAATCACAAACTTTCAAAAAGTCACCAAGAGGTACCGAATAATAAATTTGAGCCTATATCTATTTCTAATCAATGCAAATTCAGCCATTAACGCAATTATATTACTTAAAAATTATTAAAATAAAGAATAATCCACCTCCTCCAACTTCGAAATCTCAAATGAAATTAAAATTATTCTCGCCAAGCTTGATTTTCAAAAAAATACGGTAGATTTAGCTTTCCGGTTGATTGAATGCCGGGTAATTGGCCTTTTACTATATTATTTTTTAAGTATCGCACAAAGACCCCATTGGCGACTTTTTGCTTGGTGACTACAAGAAAGCGCCAAGCAAATGTCACCAATGGTGTTTTGGTTGTTTACCTTACCCGTTCAAACACTCAATTGTTGGGCCAAAACAAATTATAATCGCCAAAACTGCAAGGGTTGCCAGATTGAAACGCACGGTACATCGTGTAGGAAGGAGGGGTAGCCAGAAGTGTAAAAAAGCGCCAATTCGATCAATTCAAACCGGGAAATGTCACCAATGGCGTCCTATACTGCTTCTGTTCCCAAAAACGAGTATGCAAACATATAATTATATTGCTGCGTTAAGAAATTTCGATGTACAACTTAAATTATTTTGGTATTTCATGTGAAACCAATCCGTATATATTTGAATTGTTCATTGAAATACCTGATATTTTTTAGAAATACCTGATATACCTGATATTTATAATATATATATATATATATATATATATATATATATATATATATATATATATATATATATATATATATATATATATATATATATATATATATATATATATATATATATATATATATATATATACATACAAAACACATTTACATATGTTCATATTTATGTACACTTATACATATTTCAATATTCAACTTAATTATGTAATAATGTATGTTTTTCTCCATTAAAAGGAATGCGTTTTCTTTATCATTATTCTTAGAAACATTTTACTTATCGCAAACGATAGAATGATTACTAAAGCACTATATGATGAAACAATATCTCCCTTGTTATTTGAGTTGAATTAACTTGAGTTGCATTTAATGTGATAATCTATCCCTAGGGTTGCAAGCCCAATTTGCTTCTAATGACATTGTCATCAAATTTGTACGTTAGTGCGTCTCCTCTGAATTTATAGAGGCATAAGGCAGTATAAGTATTAGTCCATGGATAAAATACGGGAACAGCATATATATTATTTAATGATTACTGAAAATGTTAGCATTTTTGTTTTTCCCCAAACGAATAATGATCAGCGATATACTTTAGTAAATGCATAATGAAAGGGGGAGGGACCCTGTTTTCACGACAATGTACACGAAGCAGAGCTTCGCCATGGATATCGTTTGTTAAAAAAAATTATGAAAAATTTAGCCCTTAAAAACTGAAGCTGAATAATTTGTTTTTGTTATTGCATGTGATTGATGTGGATCATAATGTTAGAAAATTATCCTTATTGTGAAGCCAAATTTGAATTTATTACGCAAAATAAGCACACAAATGAAAGCCATTTTAAGTTTTTTAATTCTTAATTGATTTGTTTTTAAATTTTATGGGTATTCTAAATATTTATTGGAGAACATGTTAAAAATATAAATTGTTTTTACCCTCAACGCTCTATTTTGAGCACAATAATGGGTGATCAGGCCAGGACCTACATCTTAACAAAGATATAGAACCACAATTAGAAATCCATGCTTTTCCTAAGATTCGAACCTAGCACTTTTAGCATACGAAACTAGAACTATACATTATTTGAATTTGTTCCGGAAAAATTATTAAAAAAGAAATGGAATAAACATACATTATTAATTCAACGGAAGTATCCAGGAATGCTGCAGTGTTCCGTCGCCAAGTCTGATGTCAAAGCGGCAGACATACAAGTGTGTATTATGTTGATCAAGCTTAGTCTCGTTTGCGACCCCTCACAGCTCAGCTGCTATTATAACTAGAACCCTGATATTTTCCACCATCGTGTTGCCCCAGGCGAGTAGACGAAAAATAGCAACATAGCTGTTTACATTGAACAAAGGAATATGACAAAAAAATTCCTTTGAAAATCACCGAAGTCACCGGAATTTTGTTCTTCTTGAGTCTGTTTCTGATTCTTTTTCTGGTTGTGACTAAAACTTTAGCCAGGACCACAGTAAAAACTATTTGATGAATTTTGGTAATTATTTTTTTATTCTTCAGAACTTGATTTAAGTGCGTTTTCTATTATTTGATGCATACAAGAGTCTAATTTTTTAGTATGTATTTGCATTTTTTCGTACCCAAGTTAATACTAGTAAATATATATTTTTAAACTCATTATATTAACTTCGATTTTGTGTGTATGTATGTTTGCCGATGTCGGGCAAATCTGCGGAGGCCTAATTAACCACCTAGTAGTTCAATCGGACTGAGACTTGGCAGATAGATTTTATGTCGATGACAATGCATTCTATCAAATTTTGGGGGCTGCCACTGTCACTAAAAGGTCTGTTTTACGGAATACTAATAAATCAACTTGCCGTTACCCAATCGGGCTGAAATAGCATTTAACCGATCATTGAAGAAACTCTTTCCTGTTGCTAAAACTGTTTTAATATATAAATAATAAAATTGTTTCAATCCGAATAAGATATTTGGATGTGAGTGCATAAATTCACATTCCTTTTTAATGAATAAAGTTTGAAAAGTAGTTTACCGTATATTTTACAGATAGAAATGGTGTTTGCATCTTATTTTAAATATTAAAAACAAGCATACGCTGGCAATAAAAACGGCGCTATGTTAATGAATATAAAAATTGGCAATGCATGTAAAGGATTTATATTAAAAACTTTGTTTTATGGGTTGTATTATTAACCCTAGAACTACAAACCCATTTTTTTTACCTGAAAACTACAAACCGGGGTAAATATTAACCCCCCGTGTTTTTTGCTCGTAAAACCGTTTTGAAAGCAGTAATTTGACTTTTAAGTACTTTAACTTTTTTGTTTTTACATGCTGAAGAGAATGGTGAAGAGCAAATTCAATTTTATCAAGGTTTAGTTTGTGAAAAATCGATTTGAATAGCTAAAAGTGCTGAAAAATAGTCAAACCGTAATTTAACAAACAAAAATGTATAACTATTTTTTTAAACAACCGATTTTCAAATTTTCACCGGAATTTTAACGAGAACAAATAAGGATAAGGCTTTTAGAAAAAAAATACGATCATGATTTTTTGCCAAAAAAGTCTACTTATATGGGATTTTGAAAATTCGCAAAAAATTAGCAATCTGATCTATGGAAAAGTCAAATGAAAAGCGATGAAATATTGGTTTTTAAGAATACATTTCGGTTTCTGTCATACAAGCTGTAAAAAAAAGAAAAGAGAAATTTGATTCATATAAAAAATATTCAAAAGTAAAGTTACGATTTGACTTATTCCAAAGCACCGCAATCGCTGCAGTAGATTACTCTGTGACTCTCACAGGTCGGTCGCTTGCACTTAACTTACCTACACAAAACACACTACAAACCGGGGGAAATGTCAACCCTACACAAGATTCACGTCTTCACTGCGTCACACTAAACAAGAAACTGAAGGGTCTGACTACCTCGCTCTATAATTAGAACCTTGAACTAAACTATGGTAAAGGTCTTCAGTTGATAATGTCACTGACTAACTTAAAAACGTAGTTCAAAGTTTACCTGGGGTAGATATCCACCCCGGTTTGTAGTTCTAGGGTTAATTATGAACACTTTTTTTTGGTGTGATAATTAGAATTTCTACTTGAAAGAAACGAAATGGATTAGGATTGCAAACCTAAATCTCTCTAATAATATTTCTCTACAATTAAGTCTCTCAATAGAAAGAGTCGTGTGAATCTAATGGTATTTTCGTTTAAGCCATTCGACTCATAGAGTGGTGATAGGGTTATTCACGTTGAAAATGCCGTCGACCGTAGCCTACTAATATAGAACATAACATCCCCCCCCCCAGAAAAAAATAATTGATATCCCTCAAAAAACAAAAAGACGCTGTAAAAAAATCCGCCAAGTAAAAGTAGTCAGCCAGAAAAAGTTATGAAGTCTAACGTTTGCCGCCAAGTGGCCGCATTTAGTCTCTTTGTATTACTTGTACACAATTACACAATGACTAAATTGGAACTATTGAAAGGAATACCCATAGGCAATTACTACTTGGCAAGCTACAAGCTAGAGTAATTATAAAATTATCTCAATTCAATGCAATGGGCACAAAGTAGCTCAAGTATATAAAATGTAATTGTTCCGCAATAACTCTAGCCTGCCAAGTTCTGATTGCCTATGGAGATTCCTTCTAATAATCCCAATTTAATTCATTGTGTACAAGTATCCCAATAAAACTAAACGCGACCACTTGGAGACAAACATTAGATTTCATAACTTCTTCTACTGGACGTTTCTTTTTACAACATATAGTGTTTTTTTGTGTGTGGGGGGGGGGGGGGGGCTAATAAGAACATCATTAAAGAATTATTTTCATTTTTGTAATGCTAGCACTTTATTTTGAAATTAGAAAATTATAAATTTTTGATGACTTGATTATACTTAAAAAACTGAAAGTAAGTATTTTCCATTTTAATGAAAAATGTTTTCAAACTAAAAAAGTCATTACTGGTTGAAGATTTTTCTGCTTTTCTGAAACACAATGAATCTGAACACAAACTATGAATAAACATGATGTTCATATTTCGCCATGTCTTGAATAGCGATCATGAGTGTTTGGCAAAAATACTTGCAATTTACAAAAGAAACAGCCATGACTGATTGCTAAATATGTTTAAATACAATAATTTAAGAATTTCATTTAAGAATTGCATGTATTTATAATAAATCAAAATTATTTTTATCTGCACCCTTGAAATACAAATATTTTTCTTAATTTGATATTAGATGAGCAATGCCACTTAAATCCCATTTATATATCTAGGGTATATCAATAAAACAATCGACACCATATTTGGTCACCTGACTGTTAGGTCAGTAACTTATTGTGCACAATGCAAACGCAAGTCTAATAGGATTTAATATTCTGAGGGTCTTTAAAAACTATTTAACTACTTTTGAATCAGATTCGAGAACACGTGAAAGATCAATGACTGAAACCTCATCCTCATCTGACAAAACCAAAGGCTATAAAAGCATTTATACTAATAACAAAAATACAACTATCTGTTTTATATTTTTCTAATTTGTTTTCAAACGTTGTGACCATTATAAAGGTTAAAACTCTAAAGAACAAATAAAACGACCTCTATCAATTTCAATAAGGTTTATGTACTTAATTGTTTCATAAACGTTGGATTTTTAATGAATTCGTAGATAATGTTAATAGCTCAATGCGCCAGTTGTAACAATTATAAAGGTTAAAACTCCAAAGAATAATTAAAACTACTTCGATCAGTTTCAGTGCGGTTTACGTTCTTAATTGTTTCAGAAACGTTGGATATTTAATGGGTTCATAGGTAATATTAATAACTCGAAGGGCACAATTGTGATCATTAGATGTTATATAACCAAGAAATTATTTCAATAAATTTCATAATTAACCCAGCTTCTTCCAGCAGCTCACCTAACAAAACTCATCCAACAAATACTAATAGTAGAAATCCGAGAAACAATGAACACCAAAACACGCCCATTCTGGTATACACCCTTATAATAACGCATTAAAACTCCGTTTTAATTCCTGCTGGCCATAAAACGACACAAAACGTGTCCGAGCGAAAACACAAAGTGACGGAATAACTACCACAAGTAATCCCGTTCCGGACTAATAACAGTAATGAAAAAGGCGTGTAATGCGCATGCGCCCTTGATCTTGCACTTCCTCTCCCCCTAGAGAAGACGCTTAGAGGGTGAGTAGTGTTGGCAGGAGGATCCATTCTGTTGCGAGATGTGGCCGATACTGTTTCTCTTTACCACGGGAGCAGCTCTTGTGCCCAGCGTGAGTCGCTCAGAGAGAGCATCTGTGAAAGGTAAATAATTACATCATTTGACTTTGTTCTAGCCGGAGTTCAGTATGTGTTGTCAAGATAGAGATGCTTTGTATTTATTTGATAAGTCCGGGGTTGATAAGGTGGTATTTGTGTTGAGAAATGTTTAATTTAATGGAACGGGAGAAAAGTGGTATAGTAAAAAATTGTATCTAGGAGGATTTTGAAGAAAAGATTTAAGCAATCTCGCATGTTTTTAAATAGGGTAAATAAAGAAAGTTAACGTTATATACTTCGAAATGTGGCATGAGTAAGAAAAAACAAGTTGTGTTACTATTTTATTAATAAAACATGAATGAGGATTACAAATATGTTTGTATGTTCGTTAGTAAGGGTAAAATTATTGTAACATTTTCATTAATATGGATATTATCAATGGTATATGTTCACAAATAAACTGTTAATATAGAGACAGTCAGTGTAAGATGTTCATGAACGAGGTATGAAAAAGGATGTATTACACTACTAAAAGAGAAACTTTAAGCAACTTTACGCAAATTTAAGTAAATAAGTACTAATAAGGACATTGGTTTTTAAATTAGTTATTAAAGAAAAATAGGGTTTTTTAAAGGAGTTACAAAAAAAAAAGCTGACTGTTTAAAAAAATCCAATCAATGAGTGATATAAATGTGTAAAGCAATAATCATTCGATGAATCATACTAGTGTTATACTATGAGAATTTTGTCGGTAATGAACATTTAGAAACATCAAATAAATGTCACTTAATTCATGAACATTTTATAAATCTTAACTTAAATTTAAGACGCTAATGTTTATTTGGTAAGCATAATTTTAATATGAAAACCAAATAGGAAGGCACGACTAATACTAATTTAAAAATATGATTTTGTTTTGTTGAATATACGTTTTAGTCTTAGCATTTGTTATCGTTTAAAACTACAACAACAATTTACTAAAAAATAGTGCAGTTTATTTAGTCATTTAAAAAATTATATATTTTTTGTACAGTTAGGATTAAAAAAATAGCAATGAAAATGTATTCCCTATTTCGTTGGTCGAGTATAATTGTACTGATGTACAATGTACATCAAAACTGTTTAAAGTAACTTATAAACTATTGTATTTAAAGGGAATTTGTAAAATTGATAATATAATTAAAAATACAGTTTACAGTTTAATATTAAATGGGAATTCAAATATTTTTTGCTAATTCTCGTACATTTTTCAGTAGAGTAGAACTTTTTGAATATTTTAAGTTGGTATACTTTACTTTACGGTGTTCCAAGCGTGGACTATTTTTTTTAAATGCCAGGTCTTACCCTCTCAAAATAATATTTCTGTTGGTATATCATATTATAAAAATATTCAAGTCATGTCACAATGTTTTAGAGATCCTCCAAACTGAAAGAAAAGAGGAAATTCATGCAAGCTAATAGAAAATATGAATTTCTATTTAATATGCCGATTGCCGAACTCTATCTTATTTTATGCCATGGATGAGAATGAGTATTGAGTAAGCAATGTTTTTGGATATTTATGAAACCAATAAATCTTCTGAAGGAAGCTCTGATAAAAAAATTGCAGTATAATTAGTTCTGATGACAATTCAAAACAAAAAGGTAATAAACTGAAACTACTCAGTCGAAAGTCCATTATTACTTCAAGAGTTTTTCTGCTGTTTTAAATTAAAATAACATCATTATTAGAGAGTTCACAATGGTATAGAATTTTTAATAAGTGAGTGAAGCTTCTCCTCATCTACTTAATCTACGACTGCGAAGTCTGTATTACTTGTATATAATTGTAAGTGTATAAACACACTTTGTAAATGTATAAACACCTTTTGAAGCTTCGAAGTAAGTTGTTCATTGAGATGACACATTTTAACCCAATTTAACATTAAAAGGAAAGGATCGTTTAGCTGTACTAGATTCTTATTTGCAAGATGGAAGTACTAAGCTTCTTGCCGTTCCTAAGTAATTGTCTGGAACTGGGTAAGCAGCAACTGATTCTGTTTATGAGCTCTTACAATCGTGGAATGAGAATCCTAAGTAATTGGCGTGTTTCACAACAATGGTAAAAAATGGTGAAATGTTTAATTGAGCATGTACTTTTCTTGAGAAAAAAAATATCCAGAATCTTTTGTGGATAGCATGTCGGCATCACATATTTGAGATTCTAATTTCCAATGCATTCAGTGTGTGTTTTGAACAATATATACTGGGCTTGAAATCCTTTTGTTTAAAAGATTCTAAGAAAATTGGTTCCAACTCAACTACCATGAACCAAAAAATCAATCGAAACTCATAATAACAGACTGTACGAGACATTTTAAACACTTACATTTCTGATCGGCTAAAAATTAGCACAAAACTACCTAGGGATAATTACAGAAAGATTTTAAATCTTACATAATTTATGATTGGTTTAGATTTTCAATTTACTATTTGGAAACCAAATGCTCTTCACTAAACTTGCTGGATGACAAAAGACATTTATTCCTTGAAAATGGAGTTATTGAGTTATTGTTTAATGGTAATCAAGCCACAATGGTATATTAAGTGCTGAAGAGTTCAAGGTATGCAATTATTTAATAAGTTCGTTTTCTTATGAATATTTGCAGTCTTGGTGTACTGGCTGATCTGATGTTGATGCTTCTCCTATTGATGTTTTACAGATTCAACGGTATGATGATAAACAATTAATCAATAATGGATTAAAAAAGATTTGAGGACATTCTTGGTATTTAAATGGTGAACTAGCAACACTTAGCTTGTTTCAATATCTTATTTCTGACAAGGGAAAATCAAAGCTAGTTTTGAGCATGAAAAAGGAAATAAGTTCGAGTTCACATCTACTATACTTCCTCCCAAATTGAATAATTTGTGTATTTCTTATAGTTTCTTTGAAACATCTAAAATTGAAGATAGTTTCCTCAATGTACCAGTTGAAGATTGACCCGCAACATCATCCTATAAAAAATCTGCAATATTAGTTAAAAGTTTGCTTTATATAAATGGACAATTATCTGGTGTGACTCACGGGACATTTTGGCTTATTTTTCTACACGGACGTATTCGTGGGTCAGTGCTTACAAATATATTTGACCTATATAGTTAAAATAATTATTTTTCCAAATAACTTTACAGCCAACTAATTTTATGTAAAAAACATAACTGCTAGATTCCTCACAATTTTGACATTTTAATCTGTTTACGAGTCGAAACTAAAGAGCACAAAATATCCTGTGCGTATACCAGAGAATCGCCCAAATTACGTTGCATAACAAACTGTTGTATAATCCAGGACTTTAATTGTGCACCAAATAAAGGAGATCAGAAACAGATTTTGTTACAAATCGTATAGATGTATAGAAAGAACTTTTCGGACTGCAAACACCAAAATCGCCTTGAAACGCAATTGATAAAAAAATGTGTGAATGTGCAAAAAAATTGTAAATATGTGATATCTTGAAAACTTTTTTCCTCATTGTTCTTATTTACCGATTGTAAAATAAATAATTGGTTACTTAAATTCAATTTATACGTAAATATACAGAAGGTAAAAATGTCTACTAAGTCATATTTTTCTTGATTTCAGTAATATTTTAAGTCTGTCTCTCTACTCAGATTAAAAATCATAATCAATACAGAATTTGTCTGACATAATATGCAAGTAATACTTATAAATGAAAAAAAAATAATAATAATTTAAACATTAATAGTTTGAACAAAGGTAATAAAAAAAAAAATTACACTCTTTATGTAAATTCAGTTGGGACCTCTAAATGTATATATTTTTAATTCTGAAACAATTCTGAAATGTTCAGAAAAAAACAATTTTGGAAGATAAGAATTTGCCTCTTTAAAAGTTGATATTTGGGACACCTTACGGTACGTGTTAAAGTTTTAAATAATACGATCTCTAAAATACTCAGCTTTTTAAAAAAATCGAAATATTTACAATTCTGAAGTACATTAGAAATGTTTAATATTTTATTTCATATTAAAAAAATACTATGATGCAAATTTTTATTTTATATGGAAATTTTTATGTTTTCATATAGAGATATAGCACAAATTAAAAAGGAGTCTTGACTGAAATATTATATTTTAACTTGAATCTAGTTCAAAACACAATTTTATAAGCTCAAATGAAGGGCAAGAGGGAAGAATGGTTTAAAATAACTTTTTATGAAAATGTTGCCATTTTATTGCACATTAGCGATAGTAACCTATAATCGGTAGTCACAGGGAAAAGACGATATATGCTATACAGTTTCAGAGTTAGTTTACAGAAAATACTAAGATTTTAACATGCTTTTACACTTTTCAAATATTTAAATTTAGCTTTTTCAAATAACTTTCAGTACGCTTAAACCGTTCTTTCTTCGTCTTCAAAGGACAAAAAATCTTTGCAAAAATCACGAATTTGATGTATAAGTATCATTTGATTGTTATTGGTATAACTAAATATTTACTTTTGGTTTGCTAAATAAATTTCCTTATAATCTTGACTTAAAATAATTTAAACAACGAACGTCTGCATAGCAAGCTATTTTTAAATTCTTTGTATTTACTTCGATTTTGTTTGTGACAGCCGACGTACGTGGCAAATCTTTAGATTTCTAGATAACCTACTTGCCGTCATCCGAACGAATCCAAACTTGGCAAATAGACTCATCGTCAATGACAGTGCCTTCTATCAAGTGTTGGAGGCATTCAAAAATATTCACGAGAAAATGAAAAGCAAAAGTTCAATGCAATTGAAAAGTTGGAAGTGCAATATGTAGGATTTATAGCAAAAGTTTTGTTTTTATTGGACAGTATTTTGTATGTTTTATGCATGTTTAAAAACACACTAAAACGTTCAATGTTGTGTAAAGGTTGATATATTTAGAGGGAATACCAATACCTGTTAATAAAACTCTTATACAAATCTATATAAAACAGATTATTTTCTTTATTTTCCAAGTTATTGCAAGCTAACTTTCTAAAAATAGCTTTTTCTGACTTCTGAATTTCTAAATGGTACTTAAAGGTTATAGGAACTACATAGCCAAACACGGTATCACTTAGGAGGCCACGACTAAACCTGACTTATACCAGTTACTGATAACATTAACAGTTGGGACTGTTTTTATAAATATCGTGGTTTATTACTAACTATAAAAAAATCCCGCTATTTAAAAAAATTAATTTAGTTATTTTTTAGAGTGGAATGCTAAATTAGAATATCTTAATAATATCCAATACAAAAAATGGAAATAAGTATAATAATTTAAAAGTTTCCTTCATTAGTTGCATTCAAAATAATAATCAGACGAAACGGCCGTTTCGCCGCCAACCTTAAAAAGGCAGAAACTACAGTATGTATCTATTCTCTGCACAACTTCCAACGAAAAAGGCGAAATTGACTATTTTGTAGCGTGCTTACGGAACTTCGCATAATTATACAAAAAATACCATAGATTCATCTTACCGACATCTTTTAAAGAAAAAAAATTGAGTACCTAGGATAAAAAACAACAACGAAGGAAAAAAATATTGAAATTTTCAAAACGAAATAAAAAGTCGAGTTCTAGCCCGTTTTTGATGTAAAAATTTAGACAAACGTCCAGACCTAAAGCTTGAAGAATTGTGAATATTTATGGTACAGTACGCAAAACAAAAATTTGAACGATGGCTATATCTTGTATTCTAATTGATTAAATAAAAAAAAATGAAGTACCGTTGTAAATTGTGAAAGGTCATTATTAATTGCAATTATTTTTTTATCGTGAGGGGTCATCTACATATTAAAACTAAACCAAACTTTAAAAAGTTCAATGGCAATCCCATAATATTATACCATATTTAGATTTAGAATCCAAAAAAATTTCTAAATACCAAATTTCATAATTTTTCAATGAGTGATTGGTAATTTAAATGATGTCAAAAAAATGGCAAATTAATGTTAAAAAGAAAATTTCTTTTTTTAGCCATAAATTCTTAAATAGTTAATATATTTTAGCAATTTTTGGTTCAAACGATAGTTTATAAAAGTCCAAACATAAATAACATGCAATTTTTGTATTATAATGTTTTTTAATAATTAATTATCAATTAATAAAACAAGTTTTAATTTTTTTAAAAATAGAAACATGTATTTTTTCTTTTCTTGCTTCCATCAGAATTATCATGGTCGAAAACTCCTCCAGAATTTTTTCATTCCATTTTGACTTTTGGTTCTCGATATTTTTGCAAAAATGTAAAAAAGCTCACTTTAAGGGACCGCGTAATGGATTATGTCTTGAAGCATGCAAAACGTTCGATTTTCCCCCGTGATAAAGAAATTTGCCCTCAAGATCGTCCAAAACATTTTCGCTCACAAGTGACGTGTTTCTCAACGTAATGAAATGAAATTTGGTATCTAGGGTAAATTAAGTATTCTAAATCGAATGAAAACATAAGAAGTAGGGGTTTGTATTGAAATTTTTAAAGATAGAGTTAAATTTACTTAGTATACTGCCTCCTAAGAAAACCATTTTGCATCAGACATATAGAAAATCGTAAACAAAACATTTTGCTGCAAACTACAAGATTCTACGATAATTAGTACCGAAGATATAGCCATTGTTAGGATTTTTTTTTTCGCGTACTGTACCAGGTGTACTACATATGATACCACTCCTGATTTGTCAATTTTGAAGATAACTATGGCATGTTGGATATTGTTGGACACGCCATGAAGAATGAAGAAATTGCAGGACATACGTATGGCTAAGGATGATGATGAAACTCTCGTGAGTGACCTCGCGTAGAATGGAAAAGGTTTTGTGGATAAAGAGAAAAAACGATGAAACCGACAAATACAAAAAATAGAAGTCGCCAGTATTTTAAAAAAAGTTCTGATATCCCCCAAAAAAACTTTTGAAAAGTAGAAAAACCGCCAACCTCAAAAACACAAAAAACTTTCTCGCAATGAAAAAATCTTAAACATGATGAAAATTTTCAGCTACCAACACAGTGATACTAAAAAAGGCCAACTTCTGATTACAGCTCTCGCGTGTGACTCGCTTAAGTATGTACGCTTATTTAGTTTATTTTTAAAGTTTGTTTCGCTCCTATAAAAATTTTACTCTGCTTGAAATTGGCGCCCGTCATAATCACTAACCTTTAAAATCCCCCACACAATAAAAAAAAAACCTCTAAAATGTATACATCATCCAAACAAAAGTTTATCACAAATACTTTAGTTTTCTGCAATTAAAAAATTCTTAATAAAGATTTAAATGCTAGCGTTTGAGCACAGTTACTTTATACTATTTTGAAAATTACATCTTCGTGAATATGAAAATTTACACTAATTTGTATTTCCTACCCATCCAAATAAAATCATATCTCCTCCAATATTCGTGAAAAAAAATTTGATGCAAACATTGTTAAAATTCCTATGATAAGTGCCAACATCAAGCAAAGTTTTTTGGCAGCAGAACTTAAATTTTAAAAGCAAACTAAGTAAGCGTACATTCTTAAGCAAGTTACAAACGAGAGCTGTAATCGGAGGTTGTCCTTTTTTGATATCACTGTGTTTTTAGCTGATGATTTTCATCATGTTTATGATTTTTTTATTGCAAGAAGTTTTTTGTCTTTTTGAAGTTGGTGTTTTTTTACGTTTCAAAAGTTTTTTTTTTTTTTTTTTTTTTTTTTTTGAGGGGATAGGTATCTAGTCCTCTCTTGAAGCACCATCAAATAAATATCATAAAAATTTACCTAATTACCATAGCATAAAAATATTACAATTTTATCAATGAAAAAGAATTTAATAAAATTGAAGTAATATATCCAAGATTTAAAACTCCGCAGGTTCCTTATAATACATTTTACTTTAACGTTCACAAAGAAAATTGATGACCTCTTAAGTATATTCAAATGCTTTAATGGGAGTAACATATGTTTTTTTTTTTCCTAGCCTTAGAAAAGTAGAGGACTGTTGAATTTTTTCTTGAGTATATTTTTCCATCATTGAAAAACTAGAAGAAAAATATAATGTTAAGTTTTTATATTGAATGAAAACTCTGAGTTAGTTTTATCCAATAAATTGTTCCTGCTAATACGTATACTTGAGGTAATACATTAATTTTTAAGTGTAATTCAAGATATTTCGAAATGTATTTTTTGTAAAGTATTGTATTTTTATGAGTGGTAAATGTCTTTCATTAGGTTTTGTTAGAAGAACATTTAACAAATCATGATTTGGATATTATTTTTTTGACAAAATTTTAAATAAACAAAAAATTTAATCTTAGGAATGCTTAGAATCCAACATTTTTGCATGTTGTTTACTCATCTCAACTCTATACTATCTAGTTTTGAAATTTAAATGCATTCATATATATATATATGGTTATTTCTGGTTATTTTAGAATAAATAAAATTACAAGCATTATTGAAATATTGTTAAAAATGAACACGGGTACTACTTATTAACTCGTTTCATAAACAACTCAATCGTTGAAATTATTTCATTAACACTAACTAGTTTATTAAAAATGTATTTATTTAGCAAATGTCGATATACCTAATACCTCCTAATATCGCAAAATTTCAATACAATTTAACAGGTATTTTCTAAATTGCGTTGTTAAGGTAAACGAGAAGAATTTTCTAGGATGCTTAGATTTATTTATTAA
Organism: Linyphia triangularis; assembly: GCA_963978545.1. NCBI lineage: Eukaryota > Metazoa > Arthropoda > Arachnida > Araneae > Linyphiidae > Linyphia > Linyphia triangularis. The sequence goes on along the minus strand of OZ021721.1, from coordinate 50,102,473 downwards.
GGAATGTAAAATGATATTTATTCCATCTTAGAAATATGATCATATTTCATTTGTTAAACATAGCATCACAATTCCACGAAATATATTAATTTTCAATTATATAATTGATTTAAAAATTTATTTTAGCAATTTTTCTTATTTAATTAATTTTCTCTACAAGAATCGCATGATTTAACGATGTATAAACATATAATAATTGATAGAATATTAAACGATCATTGCACAATATCAGGCTTTAAAAAAGAAGACCCATATACAATATTACTGTCTGCCTATCAGAAGAATAGATCCCTCCAGATAGTATGGCTAGTGGCAGTCGCTGTAGGAACAAGACTCGTCGATACAGAATAGTGTGCATGATATTGGTGTTCAAAAAGTTGACAACACGTCAAATTTTGATCTACAGTTGAAAATAGGACTAGCCTCGTTTCCACAGCAACAGGCGATGCTAGACCTTGTGGTAGGAGCTATTCTTGTATAAACATACAGTACCCTAATTTAAACTAGTATTCATGCATTTTATTAAAAAATCTGTCAATAAATTTAAAATTACAATAGGTTATTTTTGCCACTTATAAATAACTTCATTGAATCTGGGGAGGCACAAATAATCTTATAGGAACTTTCCATGAGCATTATTATAATAAAAAAAAATTAACGTTAAACAGTACAGTGCAAAACAATAAAAGTATAAATCATAAATAAACAACAACAATAGAGTATTATAAAGTTTTTATCTTTAATTTCTCTTTTTAAAAAATAACTAATAGGCAATTCTCTGGCTGGCGCATGGGGCATTTTGGCTCCTTTTTCTACTTGTACACAGATAAGTATTATAAAATTAAGTTGAATCTGATAGTTAAGTTTTTTTTTATAATAAATATACTTAGTGACAAAGTTATATGAGAAAAATAATTACTTTAACTAGGTCAAATATGCATTTATATCTACCGACACACGGGACACCGACATACCCCATGCGTCGTTGGCTTATAAATGTCTATTTCATCTAGTTAAAGTAGTTATTTTTCCATATAACTTTACTACCAGCTAGAGTTATATAAAAAAAACATAACTACTATATTCATCATAATTTTAAAATTCTATTTTTTTACGAATAGAAAAAAAGAGCCAAAATGTCTCTTGTAAACATTGGAGCAGAGAATTGCTCCAATGTATTCCATTCAGTAAAAAGTAAATGATAATATCTGAATAAACGATTAAGATTTTATTATTTTATTTATCATTAGATTGACATTGTGTCATAAAAGTATCAAGAAATGTACTATGTTTTCTTTTTTTTTTATTATGGTTTACGAAAATAAGCGTTTTACTAGTTTTGTTCCCTTTCGAAATAAAATACGAGTGTATTACCTTTCGGCATAAAACACTACTGCTGTGCATTACAAATTAAGAATTTCAATACTATACGTTGAAATTTACTCATAACTGCATATTTAATGAAAAGAGTTTTTGTAATTTATTTGAAAAATAAAACAGAATGCAAATAAAATAAACATTAAAATAAACTTAGCTATACAATGTAGAGTCATCTTTTTTTACGTATGTATAATCCTGTACTTATGGAGCAGAAATTGTAGAAGATTGAAAATTAAAAAACTATTTGTGTGATTTTGTTTGAGGTGGGGCGTTATTTTAATTAAAAAAATTTTAGAAATCGCATTCTGTTTCCTTTTTTAAATTGTTTATGAAACTTCATTTCTGAAAATATGCAAGTTTAGTAATATTCTTCACTTTTTCCACAGCCCTATACACAAAATACGTCGTTTTCCCAAAGTGTTGCACAAATTATGACGGCCACTGTAAGTTGTATTTGGAAATTGTTTATATTTATAATTGTTCTTTATTGTGTTCGTTATAATTTATATATATTTATCTTGGAAAAAATATCATATAATTTTCTAATATTCGCTTTAAATATTTATGTGTAGTAACCTTTATTCAAAATAGGAACAAATCATGTGACGGTTGTAGTAGATAAAGTTTTTTTTAAAACGTATCACAATATTGTTTAAAATATGATGGTTATCATTACAGCAGTAATATAAAAAAGTAAAAAAAGATTTATCGAAATTAAAACTTAATCCTCTTTGTGTTATAAATTATTTTGATTTAAACTTTTTATGTTTAATATAAAACTTAATGCACTATAAATCCTTTCTATGTGCTCCTATTTCATGTTGTTTATAACCGTATGGTTTGTACAACATATTTTACTTATATTTATCATTTTGTAACAAATCGAGTTTAGTACTACATAACAAGATTTAGGTTCTGCACTAAAATGAAAAGAATACTTTCATTTTAAGGTGCTTGCCTACATTCGGAAGATTGTTTTAAAATAATTTATGTCGGAATATTTAAAATGACTTTTTATAATTAGTACTACTATAGATTGGTAATAGAATGGAAAAAATTGTGATACATTGTTATTATTTTACAAGTATTGCAATTTTGTATGAAATTTTGATGAAATATTTAAAAAACTTGAACTATGCTGAATGAAAACAATTAAGTTTTTAAGGAAATTAATTATTTTAAATAAACTACATAACTACAAAGTTATATTTAGGAAATATACTTCCAAAAGACAAATATATTAACTAATACTTGCCTAAGGGCAATTGAAAAATGAGTTAATAATTTTCAACAATTGCAAATTATTTTTATACAAACCAAGGCTTGTAACACTTAAACAATCTTCCAATCTCAATTTCTTTAATATAATAGTTAGTGTATTTAGATAAGAGCCAACAAAATTGAACACAGAACATTTCATCGGGTTTTATCTAGAGTTGTTTTCAAGTTCGCAATGTTTGCGTGAAAATCAATTATGAGAAAAACGCATTTAAACATTAGTTCCGGTTACAATTTACAATTATAAATCAATTTCAAATTTCCATAACTTTTTTTTTATAAACGAAGTGTTAAAGTAAAGAAAGTTTAAGAACCTTAAAGTTTTGTTTAAAATTATTTATGAATAGTATAAAAATATATTTTTCAAATTTAATTGAAATCGAATTTCTCAGTGAAGATAATTGATTTTACACAAACATTGCGAACTTGAAAATGAAACTTAATGAAAATAAATCTACTGAAATTTGAGTAAAGATCAGAATTAAATTGCAAAATCAAATTTAAAATTTAGATCCGATTAGGAATTTCTTAAGAGAGATGTATTTTTTAGATTTTAATACAAGATCTTTATGATCCAAGTTTCACTTTGAAATAGCTATAAAAGAAAAACTTCTAGGCACAATTTGATCAAACTTGGTAGAATTGTACAGGAAGTCATGTGATTTTATTTTCCGCCAAAAATTAAATAAATAAATAAATAAATAAATAAATAAATAAATAAATAAATAAATAAATAAATAAATAAATAAATAAATAAATAAATAAATAAATAAATAAATAAATAAATAAATAAATAAATAAATAAATAAATAAATAAATAAATAAATAAATAAATAAATAAATAAATAAATAAATAAATAAATAAATAAATAAATAAATAAATAAATAAATAAATAAATAAATAAATAAATAAATAAATAAAACATTTTAAACCTATGTCTTAATATTACGTTTAAGATTATTACCTACGCGCCATTTCTACTTTGTTATTGGTTTTCGATCTTTTAATTTTTTGTCAAAAATTAAATCCCTGCCTTCCTGGGCACTTTTACATAGTTTAATAAGATTTTGCTCTGTAGTTTTCTTATGGTAATTTCAAAGTGAAACTTTAAATTATAAATACCCTAAATACACATTTAAAAAAATTCTTATTAATTGATAATTTTAGTTATCATGCATATTTATCAAAATTGAAAATCTTTTCGTCAAGATTTGCTACATTTTTAATAAAACCAAAGTATGATATATTTTATTCTAAATAATCAGTGAAGGTATTTGTTACTTTTTATATCAAGCTGGTAAATTCTAATTTACAGAAAATGGTTTGCGTTACAGAATCATAAACTTGATTAAAAAGAGAAATGTGTGTATAATGAAGAAAAGAGATAGCGTGGAATAGAAAGTTTTTGAAGGGAGAAAATGTGGTTATAATTTTAAAAAAGGTGGGATGTTAACTTTGGGGAGAGGAAATATTCTACATAGCAAATAATATGTGTAAAGAAGTGAATAATAGTTTTAGCGTAGTAAATAAAATATGTATGGTAGGAAATAATGTCTACAAAGTAACCCAAGAATGACTGACAGATATGAACAATGAATTAAAAGAAGAACAAAAATGGAAGACGATAAAAATGAATCATTTGCTGCATCCCATTGATTTACAAAAATAGTTACAAAGTTTACCAACAGATGACACGATGTTTTCAAAATAACCATATTTTCAGGCAACAACAGGGCGCAATTGAAACATCGTTTTGTTGTTTTTACAACTCAAGGGGGCTCCGCCACATGCTCGCTAGCCCTCGCCAACCCCGAACGCGCTCGCTGCACAAACCAGAAAATCTCTGCATGGTTTCCGAAGGGGGCTACGCCCCCTCGTCAGTGACCCCCTACCTTGGCTGCGTATTGTTAACACCAAAAAATGGAATAGCTTGGGATTTTTAATACAATTACTGTGATTAACTCGTGAATTGAAGCCTTTCGTTTACCTCTCTATCACTAAGTTGCTTGCTCGATAACATTCTCAAAATCCCTATAAGGTCCATTGATACGCAAAACATTGGTTTACTGCGCGATCTCCGAAGGGTATAAGGTGGGGACCCCCCTCCCCCCACATCGCCGATTGGGATAATTTTGCATTCTCCCCCCTCCTCCCTTCCCATCTCCAACACTGAAATCATTTATAGAACAGTCACGAGTATTGTCTTTTATTTTTATAGTGTTTATTTTGTAATAATTATTCAAGGTGGACAAGCGTAAAAGAGACCCCACATTCAATTGCAAGAAAAACAAATATCGTTCACACAAAACCAAACTCCTAGTTGATGTTATTGAAATATTAATGAAACATAAAAGTAAAATTTGGGATAAAAAATATCATACACTCATTATATGAAAATATTGTTGCCAGCATATTTTTATATACAGAATTTTAACGCTCAGAAAATAAGAAAATCATTGCCGTTACAGAGTGCCAACAAAAATTGAAACACTTTTGTGTACACACAAAAAATATATACAGATCGTTTATTTAAATTTCACGGTACTTACAAATTATTCCTTTTTCCAATTTCGACAAGTCCAAAACTGTCGCCAAAATGCAGCTTTAGCGGTAATTATTAATAACAGCGTGCTAAAGCTTCTTTTTGGCAAAAGTTTTGGTTTTAAAAAGTATGTTATTTGTTGGCAGACGCCAAATTCAAAGAGGAACCGTGAACAAATTAAAAATGTTAACGAACACACACCTGAATAAACTTATTATTTTTAAACAATAAAACTAATAAGCTTACCAGTTATCCTTGATCAATTAAACACTCTGTGTAAAATGTAACGTCTGTGTGTATGTAGGTTCGTACTGAAATCATTTATAGAACAGTCATCTATAAATGCACAATACTGAACATCACAACACTGATTCAAAAATCCCATTTACAAATAATTCGTTCACATCTCAAATAAAGCGCCAACGAATCCAGTTGCAAAAGAGAGAAATTGAAATTATTGTGGTTAAATTAACCTTACAGTAGGGTGCTCTTCGAATCCTCCGTAATGGCAGTGAGATGATTTCCCCGAGAAGGTCCATTGCTTCGCTGCGTTCATCGGTTTGCTCCATGATTGAAAAATGGATGACAATTTCGATTACAATTTATATGCCGAGTTTGAATCTAAACATTTTACAGCAAAGAACAATAACAATAGACGGAATAAAAAACAATTATTGACTCACCCATCCTCAAATAAATCAATAAAAAGCATTTGTCGATCACAACTGAACGTTGATAGCCAACTAAATGCCAAAACAGAAATTTTTTATCAGTAAAATAATAAAATAAATTCCATTTTTACTTGAAAAACATCATACACTAATTGAACAAATCTTTTTTATCAGTAACAGTTCAATAAAAAGCATTTTCCGATCGAAACTGAACACGGATATTTTGTATTAAAATTTTGTTAATATTCAATAAATCTTATATAAATCATGGTGTCAGTTCTATAAAGAATAATTTTACAACTGTCACCATTTCTCATTCTGAAATAGTAATATACAAGGAAAATAATAAAACCATGTTCTGAATGCTAATTCACACAAAAACCTAACTGTTGACATGGAAAAACAGATTATATCAAATAAATCTTTTGGTCTAAAATTAGATTAAAATAGAAAACGTGAAAAAGATAACGAATAATAAAAATTACCGTAAAATGGGGTGAATCGGAATACTTTTCAACTTTCAACGTAAAAGTCGGGTGTAATAAGATCGCTTACGAATATATTTTTGACTTTGAAACTTGGGTCTCACATTATTCCATAAGGATCAACACCTAAGAGTTTGAAAAACACATGGCTTGTATTTTTTTTTTCATGGTGTTCCGATTCACCTCACAGAAAGGGGTGAATCGGAACACTCATTAAAAATTATTTTTTCCCATTTAAATATTTAGAGAGTGAATAGAAATAAATAATAATGCCTTGGGGTGAACAGGAATGCCAGATTATAAAAAAAATCATTTAATATAACAGAAAAATATTTTTTGTCAAAATAAATCATAGATTTGAAACTCTCAACTAAATTTGCTTGCGGAGGAGACGCAAAGCAACAAAAAAAAAGTGAGTTTTAGTGTTCACTAAAATATGATGTATCTAATTAATTTTTTTCATCCATGCATAATTTTAATTTCATCCTCAAGCGAAGATTTCAAAGATTCTAACCATATTTTTTTCAATGGAAAAGAGTAAATATTCCAAGCATTTATTCAGATAGAAAAGTAGTCCTTTTTCTCATGGGATTACCATTACGGCCACATTTTAAAATTCAATTAAAAAAAAATAACTAAAAATTCGCCATTTTGCGATAATATATGCCGAGATAGACAGACAATCTGCTTGTGTTAAAAATTTCACAGTTCTCCTTGCACAAGGAAAAGAGAAACGTTAGTGGCAACGCACCGGTTGCTTACTTTTTTTAATATAAAGAGATGTTCCAAGAGGTTTTTTTCAAAAAAGTTAGTTTATTCAACAGCGACATCTGTTTGCGAACTACTTTTCCAACTACTATTTAAAATTGATTTATAAAATTCTTTATTTACGAAAGTAGAATGAAGCAAAGGTACATTTTTATTGTTTTCCCTTTTTTTATTCATTTATCAAATGTGTCATTTATTTGTGAGACTCCTATATAAAATGATGGGTCGATTTTTATTAATTATCTATCACAATAGGTATCAAAAGTTGCTTTGTGATACTTGTAAATAAAATTACATAAAATTTAAAAGAATGTATCTATATCTTGTGGTCTCTACCAGCAAATAAGTATTGCACTTGAATCGCTAAATGCAAAAAGGGGTCACGTCTCATTGCAAACCACTTAACCACTTTTTACATTTAGTCAATCACTTGTAAAAATGAACTTTTTGTCTTAAAATATTATTACCTGCTATTTCTCTTTCAAGAAAATTTTAAATAAATCGGTAGTTGGTTGTTTTCAGATTATATGGCGCCGTCAGCAACACGAGGGCTATAATGCGCCAAAACATTCGTCCTCTGATAAGCCAACATACATTTACAAACACCCATGCCTAATACGGGACCCGAACCCGAAACCTAGCGGTCTAGAAGCTAGCACGCTAACCACTACACCGCTTGGTCGGCATCAAAGCTATCAGAATAAGAGTCTAAATTTTAATTGTCTCTCATGACCGTTTTTTGAAACTTGCTCGTGAGGAACTGATTTGAGAGTTTTTCAAATTCCGAAAATAAACTTACATACTGAAGACTATACCGACTTAATGTATTGGGATGTGTGTTGTCACTTTGCTACCAATCCTGGAAAATTTTCAAATGCTAAACTAAAGGAATTTATGAAAGTGAAAAAAAATCCAGGTATTCCTTTGTGTCCCTGTCATACCCAACATCTAGAATGTTGAATTAAATTAATGACTGAAACTTTAGTTTCATGTTGTTGAATCATGATGGATTTGTCAGAGCAACAATGAAAACCCTTTGAAATTCTGCAAAAATTTACAGCAAAAAAAATTCTGTTTTGCATCAGTTTGAATCTTTTTTTAATTATCTTGTCATTGTAACTCTTTTTAGCATTGCAAAATTTTAGTTTCTTTTAATTATTTTATCGTTGTGGCTGTAAAATTTTATTAAATAAAACTCAGCAAAAACCTATTGAAAATATTCGATTTCTCCATCTTAATATCTATCCCGAACTGACCACAGTTACGAAAAAACACATCAGTGTTTCATTTCCGTTGATCAGCCTGGCTCAGTATGGCCTTACTGAACTCTTGTGCCAGAAAAAATATACCAACCAACAACCGTTGATCAGCTCTGCCTTTCTGCTAGTGTTGTCTTTGCTCCAAATTCAAACAAACCAAATTATTTCGTTGATGTCAAACAAAAATTTTTGACACATTTTCCTAAAATACGAGTATGGGTTTATTACAAAAGCAATAATTTTTAACCATTTTTGGGATACCATGAAGAGGAAACTCTTTTAATTTCATTTAAATTTTCTTCAACAACACATCAATAATAGACCATATTCTGTACAAATCTCACCTTCAACATGAAAGAAAGAACGGTGTATGAAAACCTACAAATAAAAGATCTTTTAATGCTTCTTTACAGATAAACATTCCTGTAAAAATTTTAACAAAAACGTTTTCTGATACCCGAAGGTATAGATTTTGGTCGGGCGCATTTGATCTGACATCTACAACACGGTTATTTTGTCGCCTCACTTCGCTAACGAGTTGTATGCAAAATAAATGTTTTTTTTTTTTTTTTTTTTTTTTTGCAGAAACTTTAGTATTTTTCTTCTTTTAACAGCCTTTATTTAAATAAATTAAAATATTTATGTTTTTTAATGTAGGCCAATTAAGCACATTGCGTCAGAACTCGGCGTTCGACGTAATACGACGCAAGGTTAAGAAAGTCTGTATATAAATCCTTCAATACTTCTTAATGCGATTTTCATACTGATACATTTACAATTTAATTTCTCTGGCATATTCTCTTTTTATATTGACGAAGAATACCCATGTCACATTTTGAGGCTATTCTTTAGCTTTTATAGCTCTTATAGTTTCACTTGTTTTTACTCCTAGAAATGAACATCGGTGAGACCTGCCTTTAGACGTAATACGTTGACTGCTGAGTGAGGCAGAAATGTGCTTGATAGAACTACATTAAAACAACATAATAAATGTTTATAATGTTTTTGATAAGGAAAAATAGTATCCTGTATGACGAAGTGAAAGAGAATATAGTGGCCAAGCAAAAGAAAATATCCCAACATAGTTCATACAAAACAAACATATCCACCCAGTTCAAGCAAAAAGAAACACGTCCATTTTATTCTTTAAATAACTAAATACTAACTTGATTCCTATGAAGTATTTTCACAGCTACTTTTTTACAATGGACTTGTTTGCTTTTGCAAGGCACCTCCTCAAATTGGCTATGTACATGGTACACCTCTTGGGTCACACGACACACGTCCAGGCGGTAATTGAACTCGTTCGGGAATGATAGTTTTACGGTAGTCCTGTAATCATCTTCGTTTCCTTCATTTTGTTGCAAAGGATACATGACTGCAGGTACAGAGTGTCTCAAAAAATATTGACACATGATAGAAATGTACCGTTTGCTGTATTCTACTTGGGCAACTATAGATTTTTACCCCATCAATTTTCAAAACTAGTTACAAAAACCGCCAACAGATAGTGCTGTTGAATGAAAAATTAAAAAAGAAAACAGGTTGGAAAATGCTGCAAAAACTACAAAACGATATTTCAATTGCACCATATTGTTGCTAAAAATGGTGGTTATTTTGGAAGTATCGTCTTGTAGTGTGTGCAACATGCTCAAAGCGGTTTTTTCTTCCCCGGTTTTTTTTTTTTATATATTTTTTTTAATAGTTTTTTCAGTTAACCATGCCATCTGTTGGTTAACTATGTACCTATTTTTGAAAATTGATTGTATAAAATTCTCTAGTTTCCCCAAGTAGAATGCAGCAAATGGTACATTTCTCTTTCCATTTTTTAAAATTCATTTTTCAAATGTGCCAGTCCTTTTTGGGACACCCTGTATCCTCTTTTTGAGACAACCTGTATCCTCTTTTATAGATTTAGTCTGCCTGATAAACTAATCAAATGAAAAATCATATTACCTTTTAATTAGGATTCATGTTCTAGACATCATGTTTAAGAACTGTTTTCTAGAAATAATCAACGACGATGGTTTTAATCAATTATTTCGCATAGTTGCTTCATTTTATACGCAAAGGCTTGACGTTGATTTCCTTTAACAGTTGCCTCATAAAAGGAAGAGTTTGTTTTTAGTGTGTTGATATCTAAGTATAATAGTATTTTATCAGCTTAAAACATTTATTTAGCAATAAAGATGCATCGAATTAATCAAAAAGAGAAGGTCTAGTTTTCGATTGTCACAAGTATTTTTGATGTCAAACTTTCTAAATAAGTGAATGACTAGCGTATAATTTTCTTCATGGGTAAATGACTATAAACAATGTATAAATTTAACAATAGCAAAAGACCAAATGTGTGGAAATTCTTCCTTTAAATAGGACTATAGGACACACACCATTAAAAGATATTGTACTCCTTTTCAACAATTATATAGAATAATAAAAGCTAATTAATTTTCCACTGTACATATATAATTAATGGTTTGGATGTATTTTAATTTTTTTTAATTTGACAACATGTAGAAATATATTTAAATTGGCGGAGCTGAAGGAAAATAACCCACGAATTTTAATTAAATTTAATGATGCGTTTGTGAAGAATTTTAAAATAGCCATGTTAATTGAAAAGAATGAAAGTCGTCAATACTTCGTCCCTTTTTAATCGGATGTAAGAAAAATAAATTATCTAATCAATTTAAGTTGGAAGCTTAGGCGTCGCTAATCTAGTCTTGCAAATATTGGTAGGCGTTATAAAAGTCTTTCTTTATATGTAGCGTAAAGTTAATTAAAGTTTTTAAAATTGCGAAAAAATATACCATGGAAGAATACAGTAAGTGTTATTAAAATATTCTGCAAAACCTCACGTGTTCATCAATAAAATTCAAATGTATTAATGATATCTGCTTCAAATTTATAGTTAATAAAAATCTTAAGATTGATTGCAATGAATTTATCTGAAACCTTTTTTAATTGATTTTGCAAAACATGTCGCTTAGACACGTAGAACTAATTAGTGACATTCATATAATGGTTGTGTAAATATTACCATGTATATAATAATTAAACATTAAAATAAGAAATACAAATTCAGTTTTGTTTTGTAAATGTTCAATAAAAGTGAGTTTTTTAATAAATTCCAAAATAATCTTATAAAACCATTAGTGTTGTTAAAAATGCTTTAAATATATATTAGAAAAATCAACGAACCTAAAATTATGTATACGAAAAACAAAAGTACATTTTTATGTCTTTGAAGGTAAGTCTTTTGAATCTAACTTTAGAATTACTAATTATACTAGCAATATCACTGAATGTAAAAAAAGATAATGTCTTATTGAAAACCATTATCCCTTTTTTCATTTAGCGATTTAATTGTAATATGGTGCTAACTTTATATAAATTTGTGAACGCTTGTCCTTAAATATTTTATTATTAAAGGTAAATTTTATTAGCAACTGTGGAAATTTAACAAATTCTAAACTGTTACCTTAAAATGTGAACTGTTTGGCTTCATAATATAAAATAAATTATGTACAGAATTGATTCCTCGCAAAATTTTTTACTCAAAAATAGAAATAGTCACTTATTTGTTTTAACTTTAAAAAAGCAAAATTGTTTTTTAAATAAATTACAAAAATAAAGCCTAGTTATACTAAAAAATTATGTATCATATAGATTATCTCCTTAAAATAACTAAACTTTGTGAAAAAAAAAACAGCAAAAAACTGCCAAGTAAAAACATCAGCCAGAAAAAGTTAGGAAATCTAATAGTTTTCGTCAAGCGGTCACGTTTCCTTTCTTTGGGGTACTTGACATACGACGAACTAAATTGGGATAGTATACGCAATCAGTACTTGAAAGTCTGGAGTGTTTTCGAAATAATCGCATTTCAAATGTTATTGAGCTAGTTTTGACTTATTGCACTGAAATGAGATTATGTCTATAAAAACTCTAGTTTGTCAAGTACGTATTGCCTATAAAGCTTCCTCCCAACAATAATAATTTAATTCATTATGTGACAAGTACATCAAAGAAATGATACACGGCCGCTTGGAAGCAACTATCAGATTTTATAACTTTTTCTGGCTGAACATTTTACTCGGCGGATCTCTTTTGAGAGATTTTTTTTTTGTATACATTGTTATGTTCTAGTTGAGTACGGTACGGTTGATGGCTGTTTCAGTGGATGTTGAGTAATCATATCATTGATATCGTCTCACTCAACGTTAAGTGGCGTAAGCGACTACTACTACGACAGTTTGTGTTGAGAGTGAAAATAAATACCATGATGAAATATTGTAGAGAACTTTAGTTTTGCAAGACCCTAATTTTGGTTGATTTTCTTGAAATAGGGATCATCACTACTACTCCAGGAATTTTTTTTACACATAATAAAAAATATATACCTACAAGTTTTAAATTGAGTTATAAAATTTACAAATTCATATTAAAAATAACTATTATAAAAGGTAGGTATGACATATTAAAATTAGCTTGAAAGATTTTCAGCTTTACATTCGAATATAAAAAAAATGCGTTTGTAGAGCGACTTTCGCTTTCAGCTTGAAAAATGACTTTTATTGCCATTATTTTGAGAAAGCTTTAGTTGGTCTTCGATTGAGTAGTAATTGAGGCGACAGGCTTACAAATAGAAGTTATGTGGTTCAAAACCAGGCACTTTGATCTATTATAAATTTAAAATGAGAGTAGTTGTCTAACTCAAAATCGAAATACATGTTTCAGAGCTTTGAGAAGCAAGTAACTTACTTTACCAAATTATTTTGTCTGTATGCTGGCTAAACAAAAAGAGTTCTAAAGTTTTGTTCATAACCAGAAGAAAAATAAGGAGCAGAAAAAGAACACATTTCTTTTGACTTCGGTGATGTTTAAAGTAACTTCTCACCGTGTTATCTTGCTCAATGTTGAAAATTATGCTGTTGTTGACAATAATGTTTATGTCGGCTTGAGAAACTTTTATTTTAATCGTAAACCACATCTCTATTTCCATTCTAAACAAATATAAATTGATATTTCAGTATACATACATTATACATTTGATCGTTATCTTAAGAGGGTATTTTATTGAGTTCAGTTTGGTTATGATATGTTTCCAATTTTTTTTATAAGGAGCTTGAACTAGAAGTTCTCCACTGCCAAGAACTAACACTTTTGCTTACATTTTCTTCAATTTACGAATCTTTTAAATTCAAAAATTATATTCTAATAATTACTTTTTTGCTCTGAGATCGAAATAATTGCTATGTCCTTTCTAGTGCATGTCTTAAATTTAAATGAATATAATTAACACTACTACTTACACTTTCAAGTTTCTCTAACGGCAACTTGATTTACACCATCATGTAACACAATTTTTTGATGCCATGCCACACCGAGCAACCCTAGTGTTAAAAATAATTGTCGACATTAATTGTAAGCAAATAATTGTAGGCACTGGTGTCTTTTCCGATAAATAATTAATTTTTTTACTTTCATTTTTGAAAGGTAATTTTCCTATGATCTCAGTAGCGCATTAAAAGCATTTTATGAAGATAAGTTAGTTATTACAAGCTCTTGACGGCTCTAAACGGATACAGCTTAATAGCTTAACAATAACCACCGGTTACACATAAAAAAATTTCATATGCTGGATTCATTAGAATTGAATTAATCTACCATAAGTAACACTTGATTTCTAATTCCACTCTACAGTAAAGCATATTAGCATATAGTTAAGAAAAGACTCAAAGACCTTTGAGTTAAACTAAACTAATATAACGTGCGCCGAAAACAAAGCCCTAACTCAGACAGTATTAGCAAATTCTCTAAGCAGGACAGTCTTCTAAAACAGGATTAAGACTTCGGAACATGTATACAGAGGTGATTACTATTACTGATGTTGCTAGGCAAGAGACATTAACTCGAATTATGGGGAAGTGTAGGAACAGAATAGTGTTCCTACAGATAGCTTGTGAAATTAGGACTCTTGATGGGGTTTACATATTTGTCTTTGGACATGTCTTCATCCCGGATCTTGCTAAACCTGATGGTGGCACAGTTTTATACTAGAATGGACTTAGCTAATACTTGTAAATCACTGCAAATAAATAATTAGAGTGGTGCAAATTATTTAAAGTAATCAGTTTTTAGTGGTGTGGAAAATTGCTCTTCGATAAAATACAATATCAACTATGCAAAAAATTACTATGAAATTCGATTTTTTTATACTGTCTAATGACTTCAAAATAATATTACTCGAAATTAAAAAAAAAGAAAGAACATTTAATAAATGCAAAGAAAACACAAACAATTCAAAGTTAATAATAACAACCAATAAGAAGCAATGGAATTTAATGCAATTATAATAAGCATTAAATACAATTAAATTAGAAATTAATATATTTAAATACTTGATGATGGTAACTGACTGTGCCCTTAGCAAATATTGTGGATTCAAGAGGAACATTTTCATTTGAATGTGGAGCCATACGCACGCTACATTTGACTTAGAATAAAACAACATGTTCACCAACAAATTACATTACATTCTTGTGAAGTAGCAGGTTCATGTGGCTTTACGTCATCTTTCATTGTTTTTCCTTATTTTTTAAGAAACATGCTTTTTGTACCAGGTGCACTCAGAGTGTCAATGTTTCCAGGTACGTGGGTATTCTTCATCACATTTCTCTAACAGAGAAATTGTCTTGACTTCAAAATATTCATACAAGATGGGGCCCACCTCTCTCTGTGAAAAAAAAGTGCAAACCTTGTTATGGCAAAAAAAAAAAAAAAAAAAAAAAAGTAATAATAATAAATTTTTTATATTTTCCCACTTTGATTGTATCTTCCACGATAAATTATCTTTTTGCGGAAGAAATTGTTATTTAAAATAGTTGCTTAGTTAAATATACATTATTTTAATATAAGATCTATACAAATTCTAGAACAGAAAAGTCCGAAACGTATTTCTTAATAATGTCTAGATCAAGAGTTGTTCTACCAACGACTTGATGCAGAGCATCACTTTATTTTTTAATGTCAAATAACCCTGTGCAATAACAGGCGGTAAAGTAATGACAAATATGTACAGTATGACAAATATGACACGTATAAATGAATTAAAAATAAGAAATAAATTAAACTAGACTATTCTGAATTAATTTCTTTGAAGCTATCGTATACTTTTTCTGATCTTGATTATTTTACATAAGCTGGTCACGTCACTTGGAGAGCAAACAATCCAACTCATTACTAAATAAAATCTTATCCTTTCTATTATACTTTTCAGAATATATATCTTCTCATTACCTCAGCATAGTCATTAAAATAATTTAAAATTTTTGCTATTAAAAATTAAGAATTTTCTTCGTTTTTAATAAACGAGTTATGCAACGTCTAATTTATTTCCAAACAAAAAGAACTTATAATCACTATAAAAAAAAGATTATTTTTTTTAAAACATAAATAACGCACAAAATTAACTTTGCTACTTAAGCAACCTCAAGGCAATTAAAAATCTTCTCTTCCTGGTCTAACATTATGTTTTACACTAAAATTCAAGAGATTCGCCTTTTTAAATTCTAAGTAATCCTTTGAAGGAGGAAAGAACTTGAACAAATGTCACACATAGCATTTGAATTATTTTCAATATGTGAAAATGATCTGAACATTAGTTTCTGTTGAGTATTAATTACATCGTGCGTATTTTATTTAAAGAAAAGCTTTCATTAGTCTTTATGGCTTTATATAAGAGATTTGTAATTTTGTGGCCTCTAGATATTTTTCGTTTTATTGAATAGTAGTATTGTTTCCTTGATATACGTATGAGGGGTAAGTCTTTAATTAAAATGCATACATTCTAATTCTTACGTTTTACATCATGGTAGATTTAAGAAACAATGGGAAATGTCTAATTTGATCTTCGTAACTTTCTTTTTTCATTTTTGTGCAGAGGGTAAGTGCGTAAATTACGTCACGCGTGGAAGGGGGTCTTATATGGGGGGGGGGGGGACTTCTCCATCGTGATGGACCGTTAAAGGGAAAGGGGGAGGGGTAATTGCTTGCATTAAATAACAATTTTACTTTTGCGGTAAAAATGTAATAAATAGTTTTTAACCATCCTCCTTTTAAAATCAAAATCTTGTTATCCCCTTGATTTAGGATTAAGTGGGCAATACAGAAGATCATTCGCACTTTATGGAAACGATTTTGGTAGGTAAGGTTATTTATCAATGCCGTATTTTTTGCGGCGATTTACTTCTACCTGATAGTCAGGTTTCTTGACAACAGCTCTAGCTCGAGTTTTCCGTGAAAGTAAACTTTTTATTAGTACTGTCAGAAACACAGAATGAATAAAAATACAAAACTTTCCAAGCTATTTTAGCCTCCCATAAGGAATTTAAATTTGTGATTTTCCATGTTGTATATCAATAAGTGGTTTACAATTTCAAGTAATCCTAATTTTTAAATTCAACACAACTTTTTTTTAATTTATACCCAATTACATACCTCAAAATCTTGCCAAATTCGAGGGGTAGTGGGAAAGGATCAAAGCTTAAACTAAAAACGTAGTTCTTTTCAATATCGTAAATAGAGAAGATACACTGATACCATTAGTTTTACATTCAAGGACACCCCCATTGATGTTTCTTTTTATGACCTCTTGACAAAAGTAAAAAAAAGGAAGAGACACACTTTTCGTCTTTTATACGCAGCGGTGGGAGGAAGACCGTTGCAGAAATTCCATACTATTGACCTCAAGGTCAAAATTGGACAGGAGGAGATGTCACTGGACATTGAATGAGATAACATTCCTGCTCCACGTCCATCCCTTTTGGGGAGTCAGAAGAGAAAAGGGCATCCTGTGCATCCCTTGTGATTAGAGAGGAAATTTCGATCCCATCTCTTATCTTTGGTTTCAGACCTATTTCTATTTGTTAGTTTTGTTTGTCTTTCTCAAATATGATTTCATTATGGAATATTGTCCTCCAAAATAAAAGTAAGCAATTATTTTTCTTGGTTTTATGTAAGTGTTTTTTTTTTTTTTTAATATATATATATATTGATTTTTACAACTGCCCAATTTTGAATTTACGACTGCCCAATTTGAATTTACGATTGCCCAAATAAGCCACGACTGCCCGTTAGAATAGGCCCTGATCCTGTCAATTTTATACGATTTCTCTTGGATCGTTTTCCTAAGTCCGTTCAGTGTCCTTAGATGCAGTTTTCCTAAGGCTCGTTTTAATAAACTGAAAGCGAAAACTCTATAGGAGAAGCGTCAGGTGATTTTACAGGTATTTCATTAAATGGAATACACTTTATTCCTGCTTCTGATTCTTTATTTTCTAAATAAGCATCAAATGATTTAGACGTGTGACTAGAAGCTTTGTCCTTTATGAATCTCAACTTTATTAATGTCTTTTCCATATAAGGCTGGAATTTCTTATTCAAAAATAGGTCCTTAAACATTCTATTGATTGTAGAGTGAATTAATTTTGGCTTTGAGACTGTTTTTATTTTTAATTTGCCGTTGTAACAAAATCCTGCAACTATCTTTAATCCCTTTGGGAACTTTTCTGTACACTGACGAAGCCACTTCATACGTTCATTTCCGTCAGTTGAGCAATAGAAAATTTATCTTTTTTTTATTACAGTAGCTTAAACATAACGATAATACTCATACCTCATGAAGTGTTACCTCAAATTTCCATTTTTCAGTAGCTAGGTATTTTTCATATAATTTTCTGCTATTTTTTTTCTTTCAGCAATATGCTTAGGCAAACTTTAGATAGAAACATTTTTTAACTTCTAATCTTTATGAGTGATATTAATTACAGTACTAGATGACATTCCTAGTTTCGATGCAATGGAATTTTAAGTCGGCGGATCTTCTTTTAGGATCAGCGACTTCATTTTCTTGATATTTGCCGGTTTTCAAACAGTCTTAGGATGAGGGTTAGTGGTTATGTTTAAATTTATACCTGCAGTTAGGCATTTTTTCCGTTTCAAATTCAATATATTATGAATACTTTTTTTGAAATGTAATAACCACAATTTTTACACCGCTTTATAATTTGTTGATATGGATATTTCTCCTTTGAAAGAGCAGTTACGTAACCTTCCAGCCATCTATCTATTTTAGTAGCCATTTTCAAATTAAATATTTTATTTTACATTCTAGTCAAAATATAGTAATAATAGGTGGTTATTTTGAAGTTGCCAGATTCTTACATACAAAAAATGCATATTTTACTATTTCAAATAGACACTCTGATTTGAAAATAATTCAAAATAGCTAACTACCTATACTTAGAAACGGAATTTACTTCATTTCGAATTATTTATGAGCATAATAGAAGTGTTAACAAAGTATCACCAATTTATGCACCAAATAATCATCAATTTTCTTCTAATCGAGGACAGCTTTTGCTAACTTATTCCTCAATCTATAAGTAATATCAAATAAATAAGTTAGATAATAATAAATCATAACTTCACATTACAGTTAAAATAGCAAAAATACTCTGCTGAAATTTCAGCTATAGTCACTGAAAATAATACAGTTGTCTTACTATTTACAGAGAAAAGCTAGTCCGAATTTCTTCATTTTTGGGTTACATGGGAAGCAGTTGAATTTAGATTTGCTGTTATAGGAACACTAGTGGTATTAAGGAAATAGATATATTAAGAAAATCGATGTACTTGTTTCTAACTTTAAACACGATTCAATTACCTAGGGGTTTAGTAATGTGGCTCTCCTTACTTTCATTGTTTATATCGATTTTTTAAAAAAATGTCATAGATTTTCAAGAATATTCTTAGTATATATAGTGTTGTAATGTTGAACGGTTCATTACAATATTTTGTCCTTACTATTTTTTGGAGACTTTGCTTAAGAAACTCTTCCTTATATCTTCTATTATTCTAAGTTTTTTTTTACATATCGTTATTTCTCTGAGGCATAGTAGTCTAAAAATATAACCAATTTCTTTCCTTCTTATCAAATACTCGTATCTGAATAAATGTTTAAAATAAAGGACCTTATTGTTTGTTGAATGGGATATTTTCAACACCAATTCTAAGGAGGAGTGGCTACCAAACAATGTTCAACTTTTATGTAAAATTATTCTCCCCCCTCCCCTTCTCCATTCAAATACAACAGCAGAAACTTTTAAACAGCCTATTTCCTACTTCGAGATGTTATTAACAAATCATAGAAAGTTCGTTTAAATATGCTGAGCTTCAAAAGCTTGATGGCTTAGTAACAAACCAGCAAACCTCCTGTGGAAGTAATGAAAAGCGGGAATACCGTATTAATCTTCATTAATGCCAAGGAATATTTATGTTTTAGTGACTGTAAATTAATAAACTACTGAAATTCATTCTTTCACTCCTAGAAGAATAAGGGATTGACTCACAGTAAATTTCCTTCTAGTGGATGTTCTATTCATTTAGGTAGAGACCTGACATAAATTTCTTTTTTTCCTCATAAGGTCTATTACTATATTCAATAGTCTACTACTACTGGTCGGAAATATTTGATGCTTCAATAAAAGAGTCTTTACAATCTCATCTTGGATTATTGCAAACGTGGAATACGGAAAATTTCAAGACTATTTAAGCAAACAGCAATTTTTAAAAAATTGGTAGACAGAAAATTAATGCTTTTTAT
Organism: Linyphia triangularis; assembly: GCA_963978545.1. Lineage (NCBI taxonomy): Eukaryota > Metazoa > Arthropoda > Arachnida > Araneae > Linyphiidae > Linyphia > Linyphia triangularis. Next base: position 50,082,424 of record OZ021721.1, on the reverse strand, counting down.
GCACAATTAACAACTAAGCAAATTCCCTGTATTTAAAAAGTCCAGCAGCAATGTACTAAAATTTATTTCCTATTTACTAATACAGTAAGTGATTAAGAATTTAAGAATCCTTATAATGTCCATGAAATTCTTTCAGCCATTTTAATGGGGTTTATCATTTAATGGCAAGCCCTTAGCCAGGATTTTTATTCGGAGGGGGAGTTATGGTCAAAGATTTGATTAAATACATATAATAAGTTAGACAAAAAAAGTAGGGGAAGTAGTGAAACAAGATTTCACACAATTTTGATGAGAAGGGGGAGGGGGGGGGGATCCCGTTGGTCCCTCCCTGTCTACGGCCCTGTTTAATGGGGTTATTAACACATTGGATAAGTACTTTTTATGTAAGATATTTGTCGAATTTTGTTTTTTGTTTAAGGAATTTAACATTGGGAAATATTTTCATATACGAAGTATACTCTTATTGTCTCAAACTGTCTCTCATAAGTGCTTAGTTATTTGAAATTAAGAATGAAAATTTCCTGTACTATAGTTTAGGCTCCTTAAAGTTACTGAAATTTTGAATTTTTATATTAATTTCCTGAAATACTTTAATTATAAACTTATTGACACTAAAATAGGTTTTAATTTTGTTACACAAGTGTTTATAAAAGTATTCCCTTACACATAATGCTTTTACGGTATTTAATAAATCTAAACGTTTCAACGCAGGAATGTAGAGTAATCAGTTTAATTTATTTATGTAAAGAAATGTACGCAAAAAAAAATCACCCAAACACAAACATAAATACAGTACGCAAAAAAAAAAAGTTCCAAACAATGGCAATATATCTTCTGTTCTTCATCGTTAAATCTTGCGGTTTGCAATAAAATTTTTTGTTTGCGATTTTCTATATGTTTGGTGCAAAATTTTTTCTTAGGGGGGGGGGGGGGTTATACTAAGTCAATTTAACTCTATTTTTAAAAATTTCAATTCGAACCCCTACTTCTTATGTTTGCATTCGATTTAGTATACTTCATTTACCCTAGATACCAAATTTTAGTTCTTTACGTTGAGAAACACGTCACTTATGAGCGAAAATGTTTTGGCTGATCTTGAGGGCAAATTTCTTTAAAATGCGAAGAAGCAAACGTTTTGCGTGCTCCATGATGTAATATATTATACAGTCCCTTAAAGTGATCTTTTTTACATTTTTGCTAAAATATTGAGAACCAAAAGTCAAAATGGAATGAAAAAAATCTGGAGTGGTTTTCGATGATGATAATTGTAATGGAAATGAAAGCAAAAAAAAAAAAAAAAAAAAATACATGTTTCTATGTTAAAAAAAATTTGAAACTTGGTTTATTAATTAATAATTCATTATTAAAAACTGTTTAATACAAAAGTTGTATGTTATTTATGTTTGCCTTTTACAAACTATCGTTGGAAACAAAAATTCCTGAAATACATTAACAATTTAAGAATTTATGGTTAAAAAACAAATTTTCTTTTTAATATTAATTAACCATTTTTTTGACATCATTTAAATTACTAACCACTCATTGGAAAATTATGAAATTTGGTATTTAGACGTTTTTTTGGATTTTAAATCTAAATATGGTATAATATTATGGGGTTGCTATTAAACTTTTTAAAGTTCGGTTTAGTTATAATATGTAGATGATCCCTCATGATAAAAAAAAATATATACAATTAATAAAGACCTTCCACGATTTACAACGGTACTTGATTTTTGTTATTTCATCAATTAGAATATAAGGTATATCCATTATTCGGATTTTTTTTCCACGTACTGCACCATTTTATCTATCTACATCTACAAAACTTACTTTTTTCTGTTGACTGTGAATTGAAATAAAAATATGGGCTGCACCTTTTTGTTTGATATATGCTATATATGCAATGTTTGGTAAGAGTTTGGTCACGTACAGAGCTCTTAATCTACTCCACTATAGCTATTTATTGAATCTGGACAGATATTCCTTTCGCATTCCTTTTGCCTCTGATACAAACGTGACTTGTGTGCTAATTTATTGTACTTACTGCCAGTAGCATTTGATATAATCTCATTTGTTCCTATATCTGACATGTAAATTTTAAGTAATAGTTGTTTTTTGTGAGACCCGGAAGCCGAAGCCGAATAGGTATCTTTTAAAAAATAAGAACAAAAAGTATTATGTTTTGAATAATAATAAAAAAAAAGAAACCTTCAAATATTAATTGTAATTTATAGAATTGTTCTAAATACGCAAGTGAATGCAATTAATTTTATGTGGTTGAAAAATTCATTTTGGTGAGATTTTTCTAGAATGGAAGTCAATTTTATATGTTAGTTATCTGCAAGTAAAATTACACCATTTGATGATTTCATTTATATTATATTTTACTTTTAATTCTAAATTAAAGAAGAATTTTTGTTTATATTACTTTCATTTTCTGGATCATCAAATCAAGCTGGATCATCAGCAAATTTTTTTAAGCTATCAATGCATTACTTATACTCTTTAATTTAGGTTTCAGCTTTGTTTATTGGTGGATTATAGCTATGCAGAAATTGCAATAAATTATTTATCTTTATATCGTTCCGATTGCTTTCTGCTTGCTTTTCTCAGTTTAGACTTCAATTACTGGTGCCGCCGTACTACATCAGGCGTTTGGTCTCATGATCTTACAGAAGTTGAATAAACTTGTTACAGTAAAAACTCGTGTAGTAAAAGCCCCCTTTTAAACGAAATTTACATTAATGTTTGATAGCTCTAAATCGTTATTTGGAATTTAATGTTGAAAAGGTTAATTTTTTTAATGTTCTTTGATTTCAAGTATTAAAGTTTAGGCGTGTCAGATGACCAGGCGTGTTTAGACCATAGATGTAATGTTTCATATTTTGGACCACAATATCTTCCTGTAGATTTCTTTGAAACATATGAATTTTAATACCAGGTATAACAACAGCAATAAAATATCATTAACTAAATTTTAAAAATTAAATAAATAAATAAATAAATAAATAAATAAATAAATAAATAAATAAATAAATAAATAAATAAATGTAGCAGAATAAATATATCCTCGTGCATCTCTTGCTGGATGATTATATCCTCGTGCCGTCACAACTAGATATCCTCGCGCTTTACCTTGGTAGTTGTGTTCTATAGATTTTAAGATAGCAGTTGAGTTTCGGAGAATGGCGTATTAACTAATAAAGTTGTTTCTTTAAACCGTTTCGTATTAATACAAGCGTAAACAATTTACAAGTTTGTTATCTCATCGACATCACTGCTATAAAGTGGCGCCCAAACCTGGGGCTCGAAAATATACGAAAACTACCCAGAGAAGAGTCTATGTGTCGGTGATGAAAATGAACGGAACAGATAAGTGTTATTTTATTTGAATGCTGGAGGTTATATCTAGTCTACTTTAAGTTAAACCTTGTAATAATTTTTCGGTTATTACTCACCCAGAGGAATAATTTGAAAGCAATTTACTCGACCCGAGTTGAATATTAAAGGTTTTGGATCATCCGGATCATAAAGAGAATTTGGCGATATTTCCTTTCGCATTTGAAGTTATTGTTTCAGAAATCCAGAGTGTGGTTTCTGATATTGCGTATCATTTTTCAAGTAAACAAATTGGCTCGTCTTTATCGGTTAATTCTGAAGTGCATTTAAGATTTGACTCTCGCCATGGCATTTTTGGGGCGTGGAAAGAAAGAGGATCTTAAGCTGTTGGCACAAGAATTGGGTGAAGATCCGAGTCCAGATTTAAAGGTAGTTGACCTGAAGAATTTGATAATTAATTCACGGAACTACGACACCGAATTTGTTAAAGAAATGTTTGCCACTATAATAGATGATCGTTTAAGAAGAGAAGTACTTGAAATTGAGAAAGAACGCAGAAAAGAAGAACTTGAAATTGAGGAAGCTCGCAGAAAAGAAGAACTTGAAATTGAGGAAGCTCGCAGAAAAGAAGGAATCGAGGAAGCACGCAGAAAAGAAGAACTTGAAAATGAAGAAGCTCGCAGAAAAGAAGAGTATGAGCTAGAAAGATTAAGAATACAGCTCGAAATTCAAAAATGTGTTTCACCATCTGCAAATGTCCCTCACACAGAATATGATCAACAAAGAATTGATTTAAAGAGGCTTATTCCAAGTTTTAATCCAAAAGAAGATGACATGGCAATATTTTTTAATCTATTCGAGAGACAGCTAAAATTCTTGAAGGTTCCTGAATCACATTGGGTACCCTACCTAATCGGATCACTGCCAAGTGAAGTGGCTACGTTAATAGCTAGAGAATCCGAAGAAACGTCACAAGAATACACGAATGTCAAACAGATGCTTTTGAAGAGATTCAAACTTTCTGCTGAAAAGTTTAGGCAACTTTTCTGCCAACACAAGAAAAGACAGGAAAGCACTTGGCGGGATTTTTATTTCTAACTAAGAAGCTACTTCGAAGGATGGCTATGTGAGTTAAGGATCGAAGATTTTTGCAGTTTAAAGGATCTGATAATTTCCGACCAAATCAAGAAAAAAGCTCCTTCGGATTTCAGAGACCACTTCTTAGATGAATGGACTGGATGGGTGTCTCCAAGTGAGCTTGCAGACAAATTGGATGCTTACTGCAGTCTTCGAAAAACTATGAAGAAAGAAGATCAACCTGTTGGAAACAAGAGTCTAAATATCCAATCTAGCGATGATACCTTCAGACAAAAGTCTTTTAAGAATAACTACAACTCTAAACGACACGAGAAGGACAAACCCATGCTCAAGACCGAAGAGGGAAAAACTTTTAAGTGCTATGGATGTGGATCCCCAGGTGTTATCAAATCCAAATGTCCAACCTGCACAAAGTCAAGAAATGATGGGGAAGCCTCTTTCGGAAACATTCAACTCCAATCATGTGCACCTTTTCAAGTTGCTAACTTGAAGGTCTCAATTAATGGAATATATGGGATCGTATGCGCTGACAGCGGAGCAAGCCACTGTATTGCAGGAGAGATGCTACATCATCTTCTTTTAGAACAAGGAGTACAATTCAAACCTGAACAACGAGTCATGAGCATGGCTAATGGACATAAATCTACGGTGAATGTAAGCACTGCGCTTGTTACCATTGAACTTGAAGGGAGAGCGTTCCAAATCAAGTTGATTGTTCTTCCAGATGCAAAAGAAAATCGAACATTATTGGGCATCGATTTTCTACAAGAAGCTGGAGTTGTTTTAAACCTAAAAGAACATGTATGGTTTTACAATGACAGACCCCATGAATGTTATGAATTGGCATCTGAAAAGAGTGTTCCAACTTTAACGTCTCCACCTTGTTTCAAAATCAATTCATGTTCTCTACGTGACGAAGAGGGTCAGCAATTGACCGGAGAGCAAAGAGACGCTTTGAATTCTGTATTGAAGGATTTCGATGAGGTGTTTCGTCCAGGGGGAGATGCCACCCCTTTTATAGAACATCACATTGATACCGGTACACATGCACCAGTAGCCGTACCTCCATATAGGATTCCTCCAACAAAGAAAGATATTCTTCGAAAAGAACTGGATCGATTATTGACAGAAGGAGTTATTGAAGAATGTGAGTCGCCATACGCCGCTCCAGTCGTGCTTGTGCCAAAGCCTAATGGAAGCATACGACTATGTGTTGACTACAGGAAGCTGAACGAGATTACAGTTCCTGACTCCTATCCATTGCCAAGAATGGACGATTTGCTACATGCAGCCAAACATACTCCATACATGTCTACAATTGATCTTCGTTCAGGATATTATCAAGTTAATGTCGCTGCTGCTGACAGAGATAAAACAGCATTCGTTACTCCGTATGGGTCTTTTAGATTCATTCGTATGGCTATGGGACTTCGAAACGCTCCAGCTACATTCCAGAGGCTCGGCGATCGTTTCCGAAGTGGGCTAACTGATGTATTAACTTTGGCATACTTAGATGACATTATCGTCTTATCTGAAACCTTTGAACAACATTTGGCTGATCTTCGGAAGGTATTTCGGAGACTTTTGACTTTCAAACTATGTGCAAACAGGGAGAAGTGTAACTTTGCATGTTCACGAGTCAAATTTCTTGGACATTGGATCACAAGCTCCGGATTAGAAGTAGATCCAGAGAAAACAAGTTCTGTCATGAACATTCCTCCACCTAAGACGGTAAAACAGCTACAATCTTTCTTGCAGTCTTGCTCTTGGTACAGAAGATTTATAAAGAATTTCTCTGATATAGCCAGACCATTGAGTAACTTGACTAAAAAGAATGTTACTTGGAAATGGGGTAAGGAAGAGCAAACTGTCTTTGAAGAATTGAAACAACGACTCATTACAGCTCCTGTGCTTTCACAAGTTCAAGAAGACAAACCCTTTGTATTGAGAACAGATGCTAGTAGTTACGCCCTTGGAGCTGTTCTTTTACAAGGACATGGTGCGGACGAGCACCCTGTAGAATATGCAAGTCGTCTGTTGACCTCTGCTGAGAGAAATTACTCTACTACAGAGCGGGAAGCTTTAGCTGTCATATGGGCTCTAAACAAATTTCGTGGCTATATCGATGGATCGGAAGTTACAGTTGCTTCTGACCACCAACCGTTGAAGTGGCTCATGAGTCTGAAATCTCCTTCTGGAAGACTTGCCAGATGGGCCTTGCAGTTACAGTCATTCAACGTTAAGATGACTTACATTCCGGGTAAATGTAATGTTATGGCTGACATGCTGTCACGCCCAACTTGCCATGATGAATCCAAAGAAGTTTGTGACCTATGTATGGTTGTTGCCGACTTTCCTACTCGACGTCCAGCAGAGATACGAACTGAACAGCTGAAAGATGATGACATAAAGAATATCATTGAAAGTTTTGAAGGAAAAGATACAGATGTTTCCAGATGGACTGGACGGGGTTATCTAATGAATAATGGAATTCTTTACCGGTACTCTCCAGATTCAGAATCGGAAGATGCTCAGTTAGTTGTCCCCTCCCATGAACAAGAGCTGGTGTTGAAAGAGCATCATGATGCTCCTACGGCTTCTCACTATGGTATAGAAGGAACTTTTCAACGGATAGCTACTCGATATTATTGGACGGGAATGCGCAAAACTATTGCCGATTATGTAAAGAATTGTCCTGACTGTAGTAGATACAAAGCTTCTAACCAAAAGCCTTCAGGTTTATTACAAACACCTGTGTATTCCCAAAGGTTTGAAACCATTGCCATCGACTTCTTTGGTCCATTACCTGAAGGAGAAGGAGGGGAAAAGTGGATTTTCATAGTCGAAGACTGCGCCACCAGATGGATTGAACTGTTTGCCCTTGAGACATCCACAGCAAAAGAGTGTGCTCTTACGCTCTTGAATGAAGTTTTTCTTCGATATGGGCTCAGCCGTCGTGTCATTAGTGACAATGGTGCGCAATTCGTAAGTGCTATAATGCAACAACTGTTGTATTTCCTTGACATAAAACAGAGTCTTACTCCCTTCTATCACCCTCAAGCAAATCCTGTCGAAAGAAAAAACCGGGATCTAAAGCCGCGCCTAGCGATATTGGTCGGTAATGACCACAGCACTTGGGTAGAGCGGTTGCCTTCCATTCGGTTTGCCATGAACTCGTCGAAATGTGAAAGTACAGGACAGACTGCTGCTTACCTACATTTTGGTAGAGAAATGAGGACTCCTGATGATGTTTCTCGTGATCTAAGAGCCATCATTCAGAATGATAACTTTGTCCCAGAAATAACACCCTACCTTAAAAGATTTGCTGAGACATTGAAAGGAGTTCGGGAGAGGGTAGAGATACAGCAGGATCGTCGAAAAGACTATGCTGATAAATCTAGGAAAGAAGGACCTCGTTACGTTCCTGGCGATATGGTATGGGTTACATCACATCATTTAAGCAACAAGAAACATGGAAAAACATCGAAGTTTATGCCGAGAAGAGACGGACCATATGTAATATTGACTCAAAGATCTCCAACAACATATGAAGTGGGTAACCAAGACAATCTTGATGTGCCATTGGGTACTTATCATAGTTCAGCACTGTGTCCTTACCAAGGTCAAGATTCTCAGCCAGAAGTACCTCTTCGAAAACGCGGACGGCCTAAAAAGAAAGCTGCCATCCCAGATTCACCTTCACCAAAATAAGATCACAAGAACATTTCTGTGTCTGGCTCCTGGTCGGGACGACTTCGGACCCAGAGGGGGAGTCTGTAGCAGAATAAATATATCCTCGTGCATCTCTTGCTGGATGATTATATCCTCGTGCCGTCACAACTAGATATCCTCGCGCTTTACCTTGGTAGTTGTGTTCTATAGATTTTAAGATAGCAGTTGAGTTTCGGAGAATGGCGTATTAACTAATAAAGTTGTTTCTTTAAACCGTTTCGTATTAATACAAGCGTAAACAATTTACAAGTTTGTTATCTCATCGACATCACTGCTATATAAATAAATAAATAAATAAATAAATAAATAAATAAATAAATAAATAAATAAATAAATAAATAAATAAATAAATAAATAAATAAATAAATAAATAAATAAATAATTCTAAATATGGATTTAATGTTTTTCAACATTTATATTATTCATTAAATAGGAGGAGACTAGAATTTGTGAAAGCAATTAACGAAATTACAATCATCGTAAGGGTCCTGACCAAAATTGGAATAATTTGTATGTGTTACTAATCCAAACAGGAGGAAGTTTTGGCGTGCAAAAACTGCTAGGGTACATCTTCTAGAGAAATAGGTTTCAAAAGTACATTTACTTTGATCCAAAAAAAATATCTTATTTTATTGTAAAACAATATCAGGACTGCGTATATTAAAAAAATTTTAACTTACAACTGGACGGTTTTACGCAAAAAATATATAAGCGGCAAAATTTTTTAAATTAAGTTTTTGTATGGTTGGGTACTGCTCATTAATATCTAATTATCTATATTGATTGATTTTACACCAATATATTTTTATTTGTATCAGTTATTCGCATGGTGATTAAGCGATTCTCCGTAGAAGATGGTATTCCACTCAATTGTATAAGAACAGATTTATTCAAAATCAAGGAGCAGATGTGTGTGGCAAGAAATGGAGTATTGATTCGACGTTTGTCACATAACAAATGGTGCCCACGTTGAATGCATAAAATAACTTTGTACTTTCCTATATTCATTGATTTATAGTTATGTATTGAAATTTATTGCCATTCATTGGAAATAAATATTTAAAATATGCTAATTCATTGTGAATAATCCCTTAATAAAAGAAAAGTAAGTGAAATTCTTTTCAAGATTGGGTAAATTTAGGATTTAATGAAAGCCATATATCTATAATAATAATAATACAAAGAGCCTATCTGTGGTTCTGTCTGTGGTTCTATCCTTGGGACTTTAAATATTAGTAGTACTTTAAAATGCTAAACATAATTACTTTTGGCCGTCAAATTGTAGTCTTGACACAATGAATATTAAAATTTTGATTAGCTTTTTAATTAATTTTAAAGTTTTTTTTATAAAGTGACTTCCAACAAGCGCAGGACTCAAATAGTAGTTTTAATTTATATATTTAATTTCCGTAAACAGAATGTAAAATTTTTAATTATTTTTTTAATCAATTTTTTTACAAAGTGACCTTTAATACTCATAGGACTCTTAAATTTTTCCCATAGGTAGTTTCGGTCTTATTGTAAGCACTTTTAAGAAACAGAGTATTAAAATTGTTATGTTTTTTTTTTTTGTTTTTTTTTGCAAATTGACATCTAACAGACTTAGAATTCTGAAATTTTAATCATAGTAGTAGCTAAATTTGCTTTTCACAGAGAGAATGTTAAAATATTCTCGTGAGAGAGGAAGGGGAGGGGTGGGGGGATGAGAGAAGGTTGTATTATTGTATTAGCGGGAAAAAGATTTTATTTTGTGACATGGGATTTTATTTTGTGACTTAGGATGAGGTGTTTTTTGGGGAGGGTGGAGGATTTCCAATAATAAAGGTTTGCGTAGGAAATAATCTTTTAGCGAGCGAGCGGGCCTGATTTGCCAAGCGTCAAAAGCTGGTACTTAAACACAACATGAGATCTCCGCAACGTGAGGTTGCTTAGTTAAGTTATCAATATTTAATTATAGTACACAATTTAAAAATACCTCAAAATTATTAAAAATATTTTGCACTGAATTAAAAATGACATCCGTAAACTATTGAATAAAAAGCAACACTCATCCTCATAGAAATTATTATCATTCTTTGTATTCACGTATTTCGCATGATAGTATTTTGTGTCCAATTAATTTTCATTTACAAAAAAGTAGTTCATCTTCACTAGTTTAATTAAATATAGTAAGTTATTAGACTTTACCTTAAAAACAATATTTGATATGGAAATTCATTAAAATTTATTTCAAAATATTATAAGCTGAAAGTTAGCCACAAACCTGGAACAAATATTAATAACAATAATATTAAATAAAAAGACAAACTAGAATTACTCGTACATATACAAATCATTTCCCTTTTGTTCAAAGCTTTATTCGTAATGTGTTGTTTTTTTCTTCTAAAAACGAACTTATCCCTTAAAATTTTATCTTCTGTTCTTGAAAACTCATATCAAAACGTTTTTAACGAATTTTTTAACTTATTTGTTTTACTTTTTAGTTAATCCTCCCTATACATTTTCAAAATCTTTTTGACAGTCTCGATTTATTCTTTTTATTAGCCTACTCGTTGTAATAACATGCGGTAAAGTGTGTTATTTGTTCTAAAGAAATAATTTTGTAAATTTATAAAAGAAAATTGATATTCTATATATTAATTCATAGACTACCTTACTACACCCCGTGTTTTATTTAGGTTTGTGTGGTCCTCGGTAAATAAGAATTAAATTTATACAAATTATTTCATTACTGTTCTAACATATGTTAAAGTAAGGTATAAGAATTTTTATTTTGAAATATGTATCATAAAATTACAATACACCGCAGGCAAAATAATACAAATGAAAATATTTACTTAAGTAAGACAATCACACGCTGGTTACATTTATGGTTGCATTGAATATTAAATGGATGTCGGGACCACCCGGCTATAGCTCCAGGGTCTGGATGAAATATATTGCCGTTTGATCTTCATTGCTCACCGCTACCCCAAGACATTAATTTTCGCTCGCCGCCCAGAAACTTTTCAGTAGTTTAAAAGCTCTCTTCCAATGAAAACGGCAAAGAAGAGAAAATTACCAGACCTCGAATGCGAGACTTTGATCTAGGAAGTTCAATGCAGATCACATGTGAAATAGCAAATATAATGACTCTAAAAATAGCCTTTTGGTTTTACATTAAGTAAAAAAACTTTATTTCCCTGGACCTTAAGCCCAAGGGAATTATTTTCAACTGGCAAAAGAGTGGTTAATGTTTAATGAGTGGTTAATGTTTGGGCATGCCCAGGAAAGGCATTGTATGGTCCGCCTGCTTGTATAAAAGAGATCTATGCTGATGTTGTTCAGTTGTATTGATGTATCAATGTTTTATAAAACTCACGTAAAAAAAAAAAAAAAAAAAAAAAAAAACTTTGTTAAGAGTTTGGACTTAAGGCTCAGGATAAACTATACATCAGTCCTAAGCCGATTATTTAAATATTTTTAGATTTGTTATTAAAAAAGGATTGTGCATATTTAAAAATAGGCCGAATTACAAATGTTTTTGTTATATAATTGAACTCTTAGGATGAGGTGTTTTTTACCATGGATCCCTTGCATAATGTTATTTGAACCAAAACTTATGACAAATAACAGCAACACCTTTAATCTTAATTTGGAATTTCAAGTTCCACTACCTATTCATAAACTCATATTTTATTTTTTTGACAAGAGCATTTTTGCAAAGAACAATCGCTTGTGACGTTGCAGCATGAAATCAATTCTTCCTCTTAATTCTTTTCGGCTCTTTCATGTATGTTTTCTTCTTCTCGATCTCGATTATCTTCGGCTTCAAGCACCTGGAAGGTTCGAAAAAGTTTCGTTTCTTCCGAGTTGTTTTTTTCACTTTTATTTAAAGTGCATATGAGATTGGTCGTTATTGCATTACGCCAAAATTACGGAAGGTTGTCTCTTCTGATGAAAGTTGACAGTAAAAAGTTTTTTTTTTTTTTTTTTTACTTTTTACGAGGCCTTATTGAGTAACAAAAGGTAAGAGCATATGTCTCTGTTTTCTAAAATGAATAATAAAATGAACAAATAACTGAATAATAAACTACTAAAATTGTGTGCTAACCCTGCACTTAAATTACTCAAGTACGTTTTACATGCATTAGATTATTGTGAAGTTCAAAAACATTTTGATTCAAGAGATTTTCTTTTTTTCTCAGACGAACAATAACAGCCTTTGGGACTACAATTGTTGTGCGAAATATGATGACTGTTCACAGTGTATTAGACGAATGTGATTAGGATCTAGATGAGTTACAGGATATTTTTTAGAATTAGATCCTTTTTCCATTAACAAACCGAATGAGAAAGGCAAGTCCCCTCTAATACGTGTGCATGATTATATTTTTCAAAAAATTATGTTCATGATAAGTTATGTTTTATGATAATCTCATCCCACAAACAATTTTGGTTTTAGAGAAACTTCATCTTGCAGGTGATAATCACTCAAAATGAGGAGCTTAGCTAGTTCATTGGATGACGTCATGTTAGGAACTAAAGCAAAATACCACCTTCGCTCTCATCGTAGCCAGCGCCACTCACCGCTCTTATCGTTTTACCGCAAATCGCCTACCACTCGCCGCTCGTATGGTACCCGAGATCTGTGAAAGACTTAGGTGCCATGATCAGAAAACTAGCCAGCCTTACTTTAAACTGAGTTAGAATAGCTTAGAAATAAATCTACAACAATAACTGATCTAAAAATACAAAATAAAGCACTTTAGAAGCGTATAGATCCATTTATATCGACTCCTCTTTTCTTCTTTTTACAAAAGGGAAAATGCTCACTTGACAAAGAACCAGAGACGCAATCTGACAGAACAATTTATAAGCTTTTGGATATAACTTTATTACTTCGTAGGCGCCACGAAACTATGATTCAAAAAGAAGCCATGGAAGAATTGTATCTATAAGTTTGCAGAGAAAAAGAATTGACAAAACTGAACGAAAGATGTGTAAACCTTTGTTCTTTTTTCATCTGCAAACGTAGAGTGGATTGAACTAACGCCAGTTTTATTAATAGGGCGTGTTCTTTAAAGAAAAGATTCAATAGTGAACAAAAAATACAAAAAGAGAATAAGTTCAATAGGCGAGTTTACCAGTATGCATTTTGACTTAGGAAAAAATAATAAATAGAGAATAAGATTCATAACTATTTCTTTTTATTCAGATTGTAGTTTTTTGAAAACTTCCCGATGAGGATGAACAAAGGATTTTTCAAAAAAGTAGTGAAAAACAAAATTGTCAGCAAGTAGTAAACATCAATCAGCAAGTAGTTTATTTTTATAAAGTTTCGATCATATTTTTCTGATTCATTCAGAAAGTAGTTTTTTAGACATTTCTCTGATAAATGTAAGCAAAGGTTTTTGCTATCAATAATATACTAGGATGACTAAATATTTTCGATAAGCCACAAAAAAAAAAAAATCCCTTTCTCCCCCCCCCCCCCCCTCCCCTTCTTTCTTTTTATTTTTTTTTCGTAATTCTTCTTCTACCTTCCCGGTTATACGGTTATCGATGCATTCAGTGTTAAGAAACAAACTAGAAGAAAATGTGGCAAACACTTCTAAGCAATGTGCCAAAAATTGCAAGATTAGAAATACTTATGAAACAATACATCTATCACATTGTTTGTTCCAACTTTAAAAGTTAAAAAAAAATACCTTCCAGCCTTCGGCATTTTGATAATATTTTAATTGTTTCTACACTTAGCGTGAATTTAGGATTTTAATGTATCATTTACAATAGAGGGTGTTCAAGTTTCAAAACAATAAATTTTAAAGATTTAAGTCAAACGCATTTTTTTCTCATGGAAATGGAAGTTGATGGTTTTAATAAAGTGCTATGAACATTAATTCCCTTGTTATATTTTACTAACTGAATTTATATTTTATTAATTAAATTTATTTTTTAATTATTAAATTTATATTTTAATAACTAAATTTATATTTTATTAATTTATATATACATATATCGCCAAGGCATTTATACTTCATTTACACTTAATAAATATACATTATTATTTACTTATATATTATGTATATTTTATTTATATTTTATCAATATTTGATTTATATTTTATTTGAATTTTATCATATTTTTAATATATATTATAATTTTTAAAAATATTCATATATTTTTAATTTTTTTTTTTTTTTTAATTTTATTTTGTAATTATTATTTATATAATATTTTGCAATTGGCATATCCTTAAAAATTTTATTGCGATCATTATACATATTTATCGTACTTACAATTATTAATTTCACACACAAAAAAAAAAAAGAATAACACTTCCTAAATATTTGAGTCTCATTTCCCAAAATGTCTTCTTGGACAGTTCAATAGACCCACACAAAAACGAATTTATTTGAGAAAAGATACTTAAAATAAGAGTAACGAGTTCTGCCAGTAAGTAACAAGGATGAAAGATGTATATGACAAGCCCTTATTGTCTCGTTGAATGGCTTTTCATTCTTTATTTTTCCATGATGTGTGTCAGTCTGTAAAGATATCTGAAGCAGCACTCAATACAAAAATCGATATTATCTGCCAGCATCCTAGAGCCTGTTCCTCCACAGGAACCGTTCATGTAGCACAAAAGAGTAGCATCCTCCCTAAAAATTGGATAGACATCCCCTTTTATTGCTTTCTCGGTCTCGCCATGTGTTCGTGAGATTCAATAAAGATGAACAGCAGGAACTGTATCGAAAGAGGAATATACAAAAGGTACGGAAATGATGGAATACCTACAGCATGATGCAATAAAAGGCAAATATTAAAATAATTCAATGAAGTTTAATGTATTAATTCATTGAATTATTTAATGTTTACCCTTTTAGGTAAATTGTGAATTCGGTGCATTTTGCGGTATTGCTCTGGAAATTACTTAAAACTAAACTTTTTTTTTACTTTCTTTCGTTTAAATTTTGAAACATCTAACAAAAGTGTGAAATAATTACATTAAAAACCCACAAAATATAATCTCATTGCTTGCTTTCGACTTCATTCTAGTTTCATTATTCCATTCCTATAACGAATCAATGCAATTTTTATATCTTTGCAGCTCCAGCATCTTGTGGCCAAGAAATCAACAGCGTGGGCTCTAAGAATGGAACCTTCACAAGCCTGTACTATCCCGATCCTTATCCGTCAAATGTATATTGCGTTTATAAATTTATAGGAAAACCTAGAGAAAGGGTACAGATCAGTTTCACGGACTTTGATTTACATCTTCCTCATGAACCCCCCCGAGAGTAAGTTCAAAGTATTTAAAAGCATTAAAAATTCATCCAACCCACAAGAAATCCTGATTGTTTTCGATGTAATTAATTTCAAATTAATGGAAGTGAAGAAATTGATATATTTATAAGAATCCATTAAAATCTAAATATATTGAGAGTTTAAATTAAATTAAATTAAATTCAGATAGATAGTTTTAAACACAATGTGAGTGTACTTATTCTATGTTAATAAAAAAAGTTTCAAATTTATCAATATTTAATACTTTTATAACATGTTGTACTGTATAAGTCCACGGAAAACTAAATTATTTTAGTTGTGAAGCTGTTGACGCTGTAATGATTTTTATTACAATCAATGGTCGTCGAGAAAGATTGGACAATTTTTGCGGAAATAAGCTCCCAGCACAGTTGATGTCTAACGGACCGACCATGGAAGTTGAATTTCGGTCTTACCATTCATCGCCTGAAGTGAAAGGATTTAGAGCGATTTATCGTTTTGTTACAGGTAAGTCCCATTTGCGAGGGCAATTCTCAGATGTTTAATTTATCTTAAGTTACCTTAATCATTGGTTACCTTAATGATTAAGTTATATTAATCATTAGTTTATTTTTCACAAGTTTGTTTTAATTTTTCTTTATAAAAATTCATTCGTTCTACTATATATAATTGTTTAAAATAGCAGCTTAATACCTACACTTTAACTTCAAATATCTAATTGTCAATATCAATTTCAAATTAAACATAACTGTTAAATTTATTTTACTTTAAATGCTTAGCAGCTAATTATCATTTCTGGTTTTTACGAAAAATCATATTAATGGTAATTTTAATTATCCAAATAATATGTTTTTTATTTGCAAAACCCTTATTAGTGATTGCTCAATTTTTTCTGAAAGAAAGTATTCATTAGATAAACTTTTCATTTTGGAATTGCAAGTTTTCTTATTAAAAATGTTCTTTTGAAATTGTAAGAAATCCCAATTTATGAAAAAAAAACAAAAAAAAAAACAAAAAAAAAAAACACTTATCTCTAAAAATATATCATAGCTTCTTTAAATCCATAAAACTAGTAAATAGATTTTTATTTTAAGTTTTAGAATCACATGATAGCTATAGTTTAAAAAATTATATAGCCACAACACAAGATGTATTACTTACTGATTTTGCAATATATTCTGTGAACGAACATTAACAGTATATTTAAATTGAATTTTTCTTTGACATTGCTCCTTTCAGATTATGGGATATCAGCTGCTAGTCAAGATTCCACTTCAGGTAACATTAATATTAATCATCTGTTTGTTTTTTTTGTATTTTTTTTTTTTTTTTTTTTATATACTTAATTTTTGTTTAATTGCTAAAGATTTCATGATGAGACTTAAAACTCAATCAATATGAAACTGAAATCTGATACATATTTTAGCTTAAGTATACATTACATTTTATTAACCAGTCAAGAATGAACTTTAGTTTGCTATGTTTAGCAAATATTTTGCAAGGATCTGCTAAGGAACCAGTACTGGAATTGATTCTGAGGCATCATATCCCTGTACTACTCTGAAACTCTAACCGTTAGACAAAAGCAATGGATCGTGCCTGAAGTTAGTTTTGGTGTTTTTACTTGTTCGCCACACTTGCCTGGACGTTGTTGGCTCGTGAAGATGGGTTTTTTTTTATACAATAAATATTTTTATAAACTTTTCAGTTTTGAAAAATAGATAGGTGTTTATAACTCTATTGAAGGTATTATGTATGGAGTTTTTTATTAAAATTGAATCATGTGAGTTTAAGCTGAGTTTATAAATTTAAGAAGTTTTGATGAGCATGATTACACGAACATTTAAATACATGGCAAGAAACTTTTATTATATAAAGCAATTGAAAAAATATAGGTAGCGTGTATATTTTTGGGTATTTTTTTGGAAATAATAATACATAGATACCCTATATAGTTCGACTCTAGCTAACTGTCGTATATGGAGATACTAGGGGATCCGGTTGAAACTATCCGATTCATTGAATTCGTAAACCTACGTCTGCTAATAATTTAAAATTGTTTAGGACCAGCCTTTCCATCAGCTAAATAGTCAGAGCTGGAAATATATATAGTTATTCTAATTAGAAATTTTTAAATATCAGTAAAAGGTCATGTATCTTTTAAGGAATAATAACTTGCCATGTTAAAAGAGTAAACAGAGTGAATTTAACTTTAGTTATAGAAATTAAAATATATAAATGTATTAAATTGATTCCTAAATTGAAGAATTTTAAAAATTTTAAAATAACATCACAAAGATATTCTCGTGTGTTTAATTTTTTATGTGCAGGTTGGCCATTTTGAAACAATTTGAAAGCAGTTAAAAATCTTTAAGTAAATGAAATAAATATATTTTTTATATTTTCAATAAATTCAAAAACAGAAAATAATATTATAATTAATTAAACTGGAAAAATTCAAATTCCAAGATAACATTTTTGGGCAAAAATTGTTTTTTTATAAACAAATTTCAAAAAATAAGTTATCTATCGAATGATTTTTGAATTAAATATTCATTCATCATTCTTATAAGTAAGAAGATTTTGAAGTACAACTATCATATAAGTCTTTTGAAATGACAAACTTGCTTAACATTTTTCCTCTTAGTTTGTCCACTTTTCCTTCTTCAGGCATTGGGTCAAGTGGTTCTTCTTAAGAAATGTTTCGGAATTAACATGATTTAGCCTAAAGATTAAAAGACTCCTGAAAATTTAGAAACTCCCTTGTACGCACATGAAATTCTGAATATCTTCAAATGACAATAGCCTTCTTATGATAATCAAGCCTAATTTAAAAGGTATTTGTTTCTTATGCAATCAATGGAATCAAGTTTTCCTGGGAAAAAAATCTTAAACGATCATTTATCCTAATGATAAGAACTCTAATTAAAACTTAAATTAGGGTCAGGTGGGGGGATAATGGGGGTAATATCAGGGATTTTTTAAAAATCTTAAAGTCAAACTATTTCATTTATTTAAATAAAACTTTTGATACATATCATATACATTGGAACTATACGTATTGAAAATATAGCATTATTTTCTAATTCTATCAAAATATGTTTTAATCGTATTACATTTTACTGTGCATGTATTGATATCACCACTTTTTTCCACTGGGAAAAGGGAGATAGTACTAAATTAAGTGAATATTCAAATAGAAATATATTAATACTGAGCATAAAATAAAGCAAACTCATTTGAGTATATTTTAAACATATTTTTAGCAAAAACATTGACAAGAAAATATTAATAAGAGAATATTTAAATAAAGAAATAACATCCAAGACTATCGAATTCATTCAATATGTGACAAATACAATTGGATACCACATAGCAGTCTTCCTCTTCAACGTCAGGGAAAATAAAATAGTTCCCGAATTTTGACTAAGTCAGATACTTTACATGGAAAAATTCCTTAGTAACATCTATTACTTGGCTAATGTATTTTGTGGATTGATTTTTGAATGGTACTGAAATGCAGTGCTTTATTTCTTTTAGATGTGTAGATTTAAATTGTGGCTGTTGCATTTTAGTATACTTCTGAAAATTATATTTATTAAAAAAAATATCATTTTAATATTGAAAATTGTTAACTTAACTATAAATTAAGAATTTATTTTTATTGTTTTTATTATGAAATACACTGTAGAAAATATTTACTACAGTTAATAAAGATAATGAAATTACAATATCATAAAGCATTAGCTAATAGCTAAGCCTAATCATACCCCTCATTTTACTCCACCGCATAAAAAAACATCATAAAAAATAAAACTTATAAATTTATTCGGATATTTTTGCATAGTCCTTTTCTTTTAAAATTTTTGCTAGAAATCTTTAACAACGTATCAAGGTTCTGTCTATTTATATAGGAAGGAAAAAGGAAGTTTTTGAACAATTCATGTTAATAGTCAAAAGCAAAAAATATTTTTAAAAAATAATGAAAATTAGAACGTATTAACGGTGTTAGCAGATCCTAAAACCTAAATAGAAATAACTTTACTTATTCTAAAAGCAAATTTCAAAAGAAAAATTTATAAAACATCTAAATTTATAGTGAAAAAAGGTATTTTTAATATACCCACATTTTCTCAAACCTGGCAGTACTCAAATTATGTGAGCTTATTATAAGTGAAAATAGATTAACTCTGACTCATATTGTATTTCTATGAGGAGAATAGCTCTCGCCAGATAGTCTGGATTATGGTGGTCGATATAGATGCAAGACTCATTGATTTAGAATAAGTATGATGCATGCAAAGCATGCATAGATTCTCGCTTAGAAAATGAGACTATCCTTTTTTCCACGGCAAAGCACAACGCTAAACAACGTAGTGGGAGCTATTCTTGGGATAGACACACAGTACTTGGAGTTTTTCCAGTATTCCTTTCTTTATGTCATTAGGTTTTGCGATCATCTATGCGGGAGTAAATGTATATTACTCATTTTCCAGATTGTCGCTTTATTTTCCGCAGCGAAGAGAGAGGAAACGGTACTTTCAGCTCACCGAATTACCCAGGATTTTATCCCAGGGATACAGAATGTCATTATACATTTCGAGGACAAGAGAAAGAGAGAGTCCACATTACATTTGCTTATTTTGATGTAGATGGAATACCACCGTAAGGAACTACTACTTATTTATTAACATTAAAAATTAAAGACAAAAACCAAGATTTTTTTTAAACACAAAACAGCCTTAATTTATTTTTAATAAAAAACTAAAAACCCTAAAGTAATAAATTGTATGAATTTCAATGACTAGTTGTTACTCATTGTCATAGTATAATTTATGTTAAATAAAATAAAATCTTCTTATATATAACTAAATCTTTTGGAATTTATTTCTTTTTCAGTTGTCTAAGTGAGACGGCAAGTGATTATGTCGAATTTTCTAATTATAAGACAGTTGATAGGAAACTTGCCCGCCATTGTGGTAATCAAAAGCCCAAGCTGATCGAATCAGACGCAGACTTCTTCAGAGTTATATTTAAATCCAACGACAAGTTTGACGCTACAGGATTTGAAGCATTCTACCAATTTCGAAAACAAGTTGGTAAGGAATTAATCGATTATAAAGCTTTCAGTAAAGCATATCTTATAATAAACTCGCTTTGCTCCATAGAATACTGATAAAGCACAATATATTTGGAAACAAATGTAATATGTTTTACAAAAGGAGGCATGTTGTTGTTGTTTTTCAGATTATCTGGCACCGTCAGCTACACGAGGGCTATAATGAGCCGAAACATTCGTCATTAGACAAGCCAACATACATTTACAAACACCCATGCCTAACACGGGACTCGAACACGCAACTTCGCGGTCTAGAAGCTAGCTCGCTAACCACTATACCGTTTGGTCGGCACAAAAGGAGGCAGATCGGAAATTTGGAAAATATGATAATTTATAAATAAGTTTTTCCTAAACTCATACCTGGCGCAGCATGGCCCTAAGTGAAGCCTTTGCGTTATAAAACTTCAACCAACATAAACTCCTACCTCTACTCGATAGATAAAACCTTCTACTTATTGGATTTAGGTATTGTCAGATGCTTTATAAAATGTCCCAGTTTTGTACACGTATAGAATGTGAACTATTCCCCTGACACCATGCCCATCTGATGGTTGTATGGTTAACGTTCTGGCCACGCATGCCAAAGTTTAGTTTTAATATGTAGATGACCCCTCATAATAAAAAAAATTATATACAATTAATAAAGACCTTCCACAATTTACAACGGTACTTGACTTTTGTTATTTCATCAGTTAGAATATAAGATATAGCCATCATTTGGATTTTTTTTCCTGCGTACTGTACCGGCCGGATTACCCGTCATTGTGCATAAAAATAGGTCGTTGAGCGTATAAACTAACCAACTCCTGACAGTGTTTCATATTCAAGCGGTTACTTTTTTGTTTTTTATTGTTATTTGCAAATGTTTTTTTTTTTTTTTCTTTAATCCTAGCAGCTTTTACGCAGGTAATCTGTTGTATTTCCCTTTGTTTTTGCTGATCTTTGAATGTATTTTAAATTAACTTAACGCTTCGTCTTTCGTTCTACAGTTAAACACTAAAAATTCCGATACAAGTAATTTTTAAAGTGGTAGTGAAAGTTGAAAAACTATGAAATAACAAAAAAAATTATTCCTTCATTATAAAAGTAGGAAAACCATTTTGTTCTGCATTACATTGATGATCTGTTTAATTTTGAAGGGAAAGTGAAAAGAAAATTCGCGTAATTGAACGACAATCATATGAAAAAAGTGTCTCTACATATCAAGTATGCGTTAAGATGTTTAAACTATCATTCTATTCTAGCAAAATTTCCTTAAAAAATGAGAAGAAATGCGAAAACCATTTATTGCGCATGTATGAAGCAATAATATATAATTTCCAAGTAAAATTTGTTTTAAAATATGATAATTTGCAAAGCCTGTAGAGACCAGTACGAATCAGCCATCTTTTTAAGAATCATCCATATATGAATAAATATTGGTCAATTATCGCCACAATAGTACTGAGTATATTAGTATAGTACTGATATAGTACTGATTATATATAGTACTGATATTATTATCACAATGCAGTTTTATATAATAAGCACAAATCATTAATGACTATCAGATGATGGTTCACTGTAGATGTGTATGCTACTAGAGATCTGTTTGTCTTCAAATTGGTCCTTTTAAGGAACTTTCTTTTAAGAGTAAGATTCTGAGAGATTGAGCCACTTGGCATTAGAGGGTGATTCACACCATCTCCGATTTCCCCCAAAAAATTACCAGTTGCTACAACCCTTATTATATGATAAAATCTGAAATTATTTGTTCCGTAGTTGTACCATTTAAATTCTATGACCTATCAAAGATCACCTTTAAAAATGAAAAAATTGGTGTTTTTGTGACACAGGAAAACTATTTTTATCCGTATAAAACTTCTCAAGCAATAACTTGCCGCCTTCATTTCTTCTGTTATGGAATGTACTAGAATAGATCTTTATAACACATATAAATAGTTCATAGCAAGTCAATTGCTCAAGGTTATTCAAGATCACGAAATGTTCAGGTTTTCATGTTTTTTACCATTTTCAAGCCTTAATTTAAACAAGTCATCCCCACAATCTTATAGTCGTTTACCAATGTAAAATCGTTTATCATATAGGACTGTGTAAAAAGAATGGAGCAAAATTTCAAATCCACAGTTCTGATCAACAATCTTTAGCTTTATCTCTTTTATAATATTCTCCATTTGGTGTGGGAACAGTTGGTTTGGATTTCAACCGTGAATTCACCATTACCCATGTAATCAGTTCCTGTGAAGGATTTTGACTCTGTCTTAATATCCAATTAAAATTCGTTGCTATAATAGCAAACAACGTTTATTTTACAACTCTTTCGTTAATTTTACAAAATGTTAGGCCTTCTAAACATTTCTCAAGCCAGTAGGCAAATACAACGTCGCAGCTCTAAGGCATGCGTCTTTCCTTTGATAGGAACCGATGGCGAGTCCTTCTCCCTCTTCCACTAAGGCAAGGCAGTGAAGCGCTTTTCAAGTGGTCTGGCCATCTGGTTAACATTCTTGACAGTTCCAGACACAAGTCAGACAAAACCCTAAAGACAAAGATAATATCACTCAGCCATAAATTTATAACTCTGAAGTTTTGCCCAGAAGAAAATTGCTCATCAACGTTAAAAACTGCAGAGGATTTGTCTCTATTTATTGCTAGAGGAGAGCACCAAATTTCTAAAATAATCACCGGTGAAGACAAAGATAGAAGTGGATTTTCAAAAAGAATGGAAGCAGTGACAAAAAAGACCTATTATGAAATTACTGCAGCTTTTGAAAAACCCACTACAGAGAATAAAAATTACATTTATTCAAATCTTGAGCGCAAAGAAGAATGAACACTGAAACCCAAAAGGAAAGTTACACGTTTGAACCAAAATCAAAAACAGTTTAGAATGCTTCAACAAAGGAAATAAAACAGGAAGTAAATTAACACCCCAAACTGTTTTAATTATGATGAGAAATTTCACAGTTGATGGAAAGAAGAAATTTTGTTCAAATGAATATTTGACTCGGGAACAAGTAATATCACATTTCCACAGAATGAAAGGTACGACTGAAATATGCAGTGTTATTGAAGATAAAATCATTGAGCAAGAGGATGAACTTTATCTTGGTATCATTGGAGACAATCATGTATGTTAGATGGCTTGAATAAATGTAATTTCTATTCTCTGTAGTTGGTTCCTCAAAATCTGCATTAATTTCATAATTGGTCTCTTTTATCATTGCTTCAAATCTTTTGGCAAATGCACTCCTGGACTTATCTTGACCTGTGATTATTTTAGGCATTTGGTGTTCTCCTCTAGCAATATGTAGGGACCAATCCTCTGTAGTTTTAAGCGTTGATGTGTTTCTATTCTCTGTAGTGGGTTCTTCAAAATCCTTCTTCTGGACAAAATATCAGAGTAATAAACTTTCGGTTAAGTGATATTGTTTTTGTGTTTAGGGTTCGGTCTGACTTGTGCCTTGAACTGATTGCATGGGTAATGGTGAATTCACAGTTGAAATCCAAACCAACTGTCCCCTCACCAAATGGAGAATATTATAAAACAGATAAAGCTAAAGATTTTTAATCAGGACTGAGGATATAAAATTTTGCCCCATTCTTTTAACGCAGTCCTGTATGATAAACGATTTCACATTGTTAAACGACTGTAAGATTGTGGGGATGACGTGTTTAAAGTAAAATTTCTTCCTCAGAGAGGAGTTGATGAGTTTAAGTGGCCATTTCGAGATGATATCGACACAGTGTACCGAAGCACGGTTGTCATTGGTCCTTTGCAACTTTCTGGAGCCGATCCAGTCAAAGTTTCTAGCTTAAAAGACATACTACAAGCAATTGTTATAAACCTGAGGAAGAGTGAAGTGAAAACAGATTAATTTTTTAAAACATGAATGCAAACAGAAATGTATCAATATGTAAGGATGGGGTGCAAAAAAAAAATCATTTATTTTTTTCTCTTCAACTTGCCTCAATAAAGTTTAAGTTCTCATTAAGTATAATAAAGAGTGTTTAATTAGTCCCAGCTTTGTGTCAATATATGATTTCCGCAGCAAGATATATGAGCGCAAATTTGTGACAAATTAGGAGATTTTTCGGTTTCAGCTCCAAATAACTTCCAACGTGTTCAACTTGCCTCAATGTTTTATGTATTAATAAATAGTACTAATATAGTTCTATTCAATGACACCTTGTTTGCAGTGACAAATCAAACAGGCAAGATATAATTCAGGCTTGAAAATGGTAAAAAATATGAAAACCTAAACATTTCGTGATCTTGAATGACCTTGCGCAATTGACTTGCCATGAACTTTTTATATGTGTCATAAAGATCTATTTTAGTTCATTCTATAACAGAAGAAATGCAGACGGCAAGTTGCTTGAGAAGTTTTATATGGATAAAAATAGTTTTCATGTGTTACAAAACACAATTTTTTTTAATTTTTAAAGGTGATCTTTGACAGGTTATAGAATTTGAGTGGTACAGCTACGGAACAAATAATTTCAGATTTTATCATCTAATAGGTAGTAGCAACTGGTAATTTTTTGGGGAAAAGCGGAGATGGTGTGAAACAGGGGTGGCTCAACATCTCAGAATCTTGCTCTTAAGCGAACTCATTAAAAGTATCCCAAAAATGACTGATACATTCGAAAATGAATTAAAAAAAAAGGAAGAACAATAGAAATGTATTATTTACGTCATTCTACTTGAGGAACCACACAAATTTTTTCATAAATTTTCAAAATAGTCACAAAGTTCACCAACAGATGGCGCTGTTGATTGAAAAATTAAAAAAAAAGAACTTGATAAACATTCTGCAAAAACTTCAAAACGATGTTTTAATTACGCTATGTTGTTGTAAATGATTGTGGTTTTGAAAATATCTTTTTGCAGTTAGTGCAACATGGACAGGCATTTTTTAAAAGTAATTTTAAGCAACTGTGCCATCTATTGGTGTACTTTGCAATTGTTTTTGAAAATGCATGTCATAAAATTCTCAAATAGTTCCTTAAGTACAATTCATGAAACGTCATATTTCTATTGTATTTCGTTTTTTTTTTTTCCATTTCTCTCCCTCCCCCCCCCCCCCCCTTAATATAAGCAACATCCAATATAAGCATTTACTCTGTAAAAGTTTTTGTTCTGAGTTCTCATACAAGCCTATATTCAGTGCACTGTGTACTATTTTTTAAACCTTCAAAATGTTGTGTAAGTAGGTATCCCAAATTACTCAGAGAAAATTTTCTGATTTGCTCACCTTACATTAGAATAATAAAGTAAACTACTCTACCTTATATTAAGCATAGGCAATTTAAAACTAAATTTGGCTCTAGACGGACACGTAACTATTTGAACATTAAAGAAAACTTCTTAAAAATATTAATTTCCATATATTCACTGTGTATATATATGTTTAAATAACTCTTTTTCCTAATTTAAATAAATTCTTTCAAAAAGGATAATTTACTTTTAGTATATCAAACATACAGTGAATGTAATTACGATTAATATATATGATCTATTTATCTATTGGTTTGATGTTTTTAACATGTAAGAATTTTTATTACTGAAATGATGAAGTAAAAGTAAATATTTTGCTAAAAATGTGTTTATACAAATTAGCTGTTTTATAGCATTATATTTTTCGAGGAACTCAAAAGTCAATATTTTATTTTTTTAGATCCTTTCACGGTGAAAAGAGTTTCCACTATTCCAAAAGATAGCAAATCTGGTAAGTTTTGATAAACAGAAAGTTAATTAATATCCAACATCCCACGCCCTTTATTTTCCTAATTATCTATTTTTAGTTGAAATTTTAATGTAATATAAATAGTTGATTATCGATTATTAAATTTTTCTTCATTTTATATTATTTTAAAATGAATTATAATATATTTTTTGTCCGCAGGTACCTGTGGCCTAAGACTGATAAAGACCAGTTTCTTTCTTGCGTTTATTATGCTACTAATACTACCCTAAACTATTACGTTTATAAAATATGTATGAAAAATTCTATATGATATGAATTAGCAAAATGACAAGATACAATTTCGTAACCTGACTTCAAATCCAGTTGAAACTGGAAAGCTTTTTGTTATAACCTTAAAAATGGTGAAGTTCAGATTATTTGTAAAATGAATGATCGAAATATGTGGATGTTGTACTTATCACAAAAATTTATAATCCTTTGATGGGATTTTCTTAATCATATTATTGATAAATTCATCTTACATTTATTTAAGATATTTTATGTCATTTTGACGACTGTTAAATCTCTTTGAAAGGTTACGTGTGGGAGTTATCGCGTTTTGTATGTAATTCAGCAACGAGATGGCGACTGACGAAACATCGTGTTTATTGTTGTTGCTTTTTTTAACTTGTATGCTACACTTATGTGCTTGTAGAAAACTTTTTATATATTTCTAATATTAGGCGTAAATTGTAATAAAAAAATACTTTAACTTAATAAATTATGAAGAGTAGTTTTAAACAAATATTTATAATAAGTAGACAGATTCAATTTTTAATAGCTCAGAAAGCCTAACAGGTTGAATTTTGTGTTACAAAACTTAAATATTAAACACTTTATAATATGTTATGTGAATTATAGCAGCATTTTCTAGCAGTGTTTGATTCAATAATAATAAGTTGTTTAATTTTCTCAAAAAGATTAAAATATGTATTAGTAAACAATTATTCTATAATAGAATTGTATTTATGTCAGCGACGACTTTTTCCTTCAATTTTTAAACGCACATATATTTAACCATCATCTAAAAATGTCATTAATTTCATATTTTATAGTAATAACTTTTATTTTTCTAAGAGCTTAATTATTTTTTGAAAGTCCATGGGCGGTCAATATGTTCCGTGACTGAAAATATCTTCTTTACATATTAATAAAGTTTTCTGACTATGCAATTTTAATGCAATGTATTTTAACCATCTAAAAGCTTTTCATTGATTCCTAAAATTTTGAATGAATGCCAAAGAAACTCTAAATGATACGCATTAAAAATGCTACATTTTTGTTACCGATAGTTTGAAAAATTCATATACAGTCCTGCACAAAAGCTTAGACACAACACAAAATTCTTGTATTACGACATAAAATCTAATCTTTATATTACTTAATAATATGCACATATTACATTCAACTTAGAAATTTGAAAATGAAAAACAAATCTGTAGCGAATTAGTCTAAA
Source organism: Linyphia triangularis (assembly GCA_963978545.1). NCBI lineage: Eukaryota > Metazoa > Arthropoda > Arachnida > Araneae > Linyphiidae > Linyphia > Linyphia triangularis. The sequence goes on along the minus strand of OZ021721.1, from coordinate 50,054,664 downwards.
AATAACAAAAACGACAAAAATCCATTGCACATAAGTTTAGGCACAAATTAATTTCTTTAATTTTTATAAGCAAGCAAAAAGTTTTAGCAATCAATTAAGCTAACACGAGGTTTTATCAAATCAAAAACACGGTTTTTCATTAAAAGCACAAGCTTTTTCAAGGTTTCAAGCTTGATTCCATACCACGCTTTTTCAATGGCTTCTTTAAGTTCAAAAATGGTGGAATACTGCTTTCCAAAGGTAAACAACTTTTGTAAGAATTCCCCACACATTTTCGATAGGATTACAGTCAAGACTATTAGCAAGCCAAACGAAAACCATGATTGTTTTGGCTCTAAACCACTTTTTCGTTGACCTGGATGTGTGGATGGACGCATTGTCTCGTTGAAATTTCCAGTTAGGTCCACATAAAAGCTCATCAAATGGTAGAAAGTTACATTCTAGAGTTGCCTGGTAGGCCTCAGAGTTTTGCTTTCAATTTAAAAAAGCTAGGGAAGTTTGACTGTTGAATCCAAATCCTCCCCAAACCATGACTGAACCTCCATCTTGACGTCGGCTAAACTGAGTTACAGGATCTTTATGAAGATCATGCCAGTAGTAGGAAAATCTTTCTGGTGGTGTGAGTCGATTAATCTTTTTGAGAAACAAAAGATTTTCGACTTAATAAACCATCCTTTTTGCAATATGCTGCAGCCTAATGCAAAAGTTTGTTGGAGGTTTACCAAGCTGTAACTTAAAAAAACGAAATATATATGAATATATAATTATTATACCGCTTCCCCTTTCTCACTTTTTGAACAGTTAATGATTCCCAAATTTTAATTTTACATCTCCCTTCACTAAACCACTCAGAGTGCTTTTTCGTTTCTGAATCTCCAACCTAAATATACAGCAATACTAGCACTTTTACTATTTTTTTTATACAAGAAAGTAAAAAAATATCGGCATGTTTGTCAGATTAGCTTGTTTGTCTCTTTGCCTATCATAGGCCCATTTAATGTTAGTTTTATGATTGTGGCACATAAAATCATTTCAATCTTTCTTGATCAGATTTTTTGCTAATTTACGATTAAATGAAAGCATTTTTTTATTACTTGAATTTAATATATGCTCTATCCTGAATTCTAAAATACAACATAGTTTGTCAGTAAGCTGATTTTTGTTTGACTGATTAACTAGTCTCTGAAATTTTTTTATCACTAGCTATATCATAACTATCATCTTCTGACTAAGAGTTATTAAATTCACTGCTATCGGACTTTCTGACTGAATCCATCATAAAAACTATTTTGACATGCAGCAACAACTAAAGAAGGCCATCATTACAGAAAACACAAACAAAAATAGTAGAACTGAAAAATTAAGTAGTAGGACTAAAGTTATGCGATATGTTAACAATATTCAGAAATAAAAATTAAAAAAAAAGCGATGTGTAAGTATCGATTAATTCAATCTCAACTATGCAATTTCTCTTTTCGCGCAAGACACGTAAGACAAAGGTGTGATATGCAAAGGCGAGAGAGAAGGGGTTAAAAATAAGCGAAATAAAAATCGAGATATATCGATTCTGAACATAAGGTTGGTTAGGATAACTGGGCCATGTTTTTACAACGAGATTAAGCACTTCTGACTTTTATACTTATCTGAAAGTCAAACTATAAGTTTTCACTAAATTGTAAGACTTAGGAGCATTAGCTTAAATTGATGGTATTTTTATATAAGATACTTTATTTGATGTTAGCATTATCTATACACATATAAATCTCTTGCATGCGCCCGAATTCGACGTATTTCTGTTAGAAGAATGGCAACGACTTCAAAATCTTTTATTGTACTCCATGCACGATCTTCCAAATTCAAAAATCAATTCAACCAATCAAAATATATCTTTTGAAATTCGATTGATACATCTGGCAACAGCCAACAACTTAAATGAATTGTTTTTCAAGCATCATAAAAAAGATTATGCAAACATATCATTGTTGATATTGCTTCGTTGTCTAATTAAAAAGAAATTTTGATGAGCAACTATAATTATATTTTGCACTTCCTGGGAAACCTGCTCGTATATTCTGTTTGTCTTAAATACGTAATCTTTGTTTTAAATATATGTATGGGAACTACGTTTGTTTTCTTGTTTGTCTGTCTGTCTGTCTGTCTGTATGTTTGTTTGTTCATTAACAAGGTTTAGGCTACCTACTACTGCCACTATCAAGTGCTACTCTGTTTATTTTGTTTATTTTACTGGTGATGTTCTACTACGTTGCCACAATGTCCCCGCTTAATTTGAGTTCAGACATAAGCTTAAGCAGTAGGATAGGGACGTCAGAGTGATGTGTAAACAAAATATTTTATATATTATTTTTGGTTCTTGAATTGCACCAATGACGTCCTCCCAGTGCTACTGCACAGTATCAACTTGATCTAGCCATTTCCAACACTTAAAAGACTTCTGCATTGGTGATATTTCTACTTAATCATTTGAGAGACATAAAATTTTCTCTGTGATATATTCACCTTCAAATTTAAAAACTACATACTACTACGTACGTGGCCCAGTAACCCTTTATATATATAGTCCAATTACTCAGTGAAAGCCAAAGTTGACGGGATAACTGATCCCTCTATCATAACCTCAAAACTCACAGAATACATGTGCAAAAAAATATAACATTGATAGTTATCTTGTTTAGTAGCTCTAAAGTAACAAACATGACAAAAACACTTGTCTTGAAAATTAAAAAATATCACTAAAAGGACAGTTCCATTGCAATGTTTCAAGAAAAAACATCACAATTCTGTTATATTCTTCTTAGAGCAACCAAAGGCACAAGAGAGATTGGAATTGTTGTTTGAGACAGAAGAAACATTATCGCAATACTTCCAACCGTACATTGAAATGCTCTTATGGTTTCGGGAAGCTAGTTATCCCAACCGATCTTACAGGGTGTCTCAAAAAGTGACTTCCGATCTTTAGAAATGAACATCTCGCAAACCATTGCACACAAAGGATTGCATTTACTTAATGGATAATCAAATAGTGTATATAATACAGTATGTCCGTAAAGTCATGGTGCACTTTTAACCAGTTACAGGAAATCAACGAAACAAGATAGAAATGTTAAATCTTCATCAAATGAAAGGAAAACTCTCCAAGTTTCTTACCTTTGAATCTACGTTACATTTACGTAGGATGTGAGCAATTGCTTTCGAGATTTTCATTTTTAAAGATCGGAAGTCACTTTTGGGACATGAACCCAGAGTACGGAATTACAGGATAGAACGGGGACATGAGGACATAAATAAAATTCTGAATGACTAGGACCTATTTGGATATATATATTGACCACTAAATTTCTTTAAATATAAAGGGAAAAAATAACGTATGAAAAATGTTCAGTTTTCACCTGGCAGTTATGTGGCGAAGTTGAAACTCAGTTTCAATACTTTGTTATAAATCAGCATATTTTTCTTATCTTTGCGCATCTGGTTGTCATAATTTTGCTCACTATATCCCTCTTAACAAATATACATAAACTTTTTTATAAACTACTAATTAAAAAAATAAGACCAGAAACGTTATTAGTATTTTTAATAAAATATTAAAAGGTCATTTTAAATTTAAGTATTCATCTTGATATTTTTAATACAAAACCCAAATATGGATCTGACAGGATAAAACATCTTTTTTTATTTAACAATAAGGCTGATAAATTTTTCAGAAAAGTAAAAAATGATGAAAAAGATTACTGAATACTACTTATTATTACGAAATTATTTGTAATGCATCTGTGATATTGAATGTGGTAAAAAAAATGCAAGTACGGTTTTAAAGCATATCAACAATGCTTGAAAACTGATTTATTGTATTCTAAATAAAACTTTCTAATTATGATAAATCTTTTTAACATTCATTTGTTATGCCTATAAAATTTATAAGTCTCAACTGATAATTGGACTAGTTAGAGTTATATTTTCAGAAAACTAAAATTATTGTTGATATTCGTCTAAACTTTTCAGATGCAACATTGTTTTTATTATATTATTCACTGTTGATCAATGCCTAAAGATGTTTTCAATACCGACATCTAATCTAATGTAAGAAACTTACGAATAAATCTTATTTCGAAAAAGAGTCTTTATTGTCTCAATGTCATAAACAACCTCAAAAGTATTTGTGTAGAAAACTGAAGTGAAAAGTGTAGTTTTCACCGCACACCTATTTAAATAAAGCATACATGATAGTAAAAAAACCATTCCAAATCAACGCATCTTTAATGTATTTTCTAATAAGATCGGTCAAGATTTCCGAAAGAAAAAGCACAGTACTTAAAACTTTCTTTACCAAGGGGCTAATCTGTGATGCTATCTTTTATCTGCGAAAATTTCTTCCTCGGGTTCGTGGTACTATAAAAACAATAAATATTCAGAAGGCTCAGAATAAAGTATATATATACAGCGTGTCACTGTATAACCTGGCCGACCTTTATTTTCGACACCGTTGGTCCTAGATGCATAGTCTCAATAGAAGAAATGTTTTAAATTGTTAAAATATTTTTACTGAATAGTTTTTAAGTTAGGAAAGGAGTTGGTATAAAAATTATGGATTTTAAATTTTTTTATGGTCCCCAGATCCTCCAAATCATATTTAGAAAAATGTTGCCCATGAAAAAACAATTTAAAAAAAAATCGAAATTTTTCGACCAATAGCCACGGTGTTATTGGAGTTTAAAGTTTTAACGCTATTTGGGGGGCATAAATTGAAATGAGAAAATATCGTCCTATCAGAATAACAACGAGCTCCTAGACTAGGTTTGACTATGGCTAACAAGTTATTATTCATCACCTAAAACATTATAATTTTTTACTAGAAACTCTTTGAAACAAAATAATTACAAACTGTACAACACATAATAAACAGCAAACAAACTTATAAACAATTTTAATTAAGACATTTTAAATAATAACATAATCAGAAAGCAGCGCTTTTTGTTAACACAAAAAAAATAAAAGGTGAAAGAAATGAACAAAGGGAAAAGAATAAATAACCTCTTTCTTAATTATATATACTCGAAGGTTTTCCTTCGACTAAAATACCTAAGCGCACACGTAATTCAAATTCATCTTCAACATTCTTCAGCATTACAGGCGAAATACACCTGACAGCAGAAAAAATTCGATTCAGCAAATCTAATCGACTCGTCGATTCTTTTTCATAGACCATGCTTTTCAAAAATCCCCAAAGAAAGAAATCTAAAGGATTTAAATCTGGAATCTAGCCATAGCCTACAATGTTGTCGTGAAACATATTGTGTAGTACTGTTCGGCAGGAAGCTGCCTTGTGGGGTGGTGCACCATCCTGTTGAAGCCACATCTTTTTAAGGCCTGCTAACATGACATGATCATCCAGAAAGTCAGATAAAGGTCCCTGTAACAGGTTCGCATACTTTTTACCTGTTAATGTATCAGCTAAAAAGAAAGGTCCTACTAATGCTCCCTTCCATATGCCACACAAACGGACCACCGCACTTGATGCTTGTTTGGACGAATTATATGAGGATTTTGCAGGGACTAAAAGTGTATGTTTTGCCTATTTACTACCCCCAGTTCTTGAAAACGTGCACTCATCAGAAAATAGAATGTTATACACAAATGATGAATCCAATTCTAGCTTGTTCATGATGAAATTTCAGAAATCAAACCGTCTATTTTCATCCCTGGACAAATAATCTTGCACCAATCGCGGGCGATAAGGATGAGCACCGTGTCGGGTTAAGGTTCTCCACATATGGGTTTTTGAGTATCCACATGCTTCACTAACATCCCTGACACTAGACTGAGGGAAAGCAAGAGCATAGCCCAAAATTTCCTCGTCATAGATAACCATTCTTGAATTTCCGGATCGAGGACATCTTCCTATGCTACCCGTTCCTTGTAAACGCTTTACAACATTTAAAATCGTATCTTCAGATGGATGTCTACCATTTGGAAATTTAATTGCATATTGCCTTGCAGCCTCTCGCTCATTTCGATTACATTGGCCGTATAGAAGTAAAATTTCTACGTACTGTTCAGCAGTGTACATTTTAACAACGAGGATTGACAAAATAGATAAATACATCTGGTAATGGTATGAGCTACTTTTTTTCTGTAGTGAACTTACATTATTGGTTTTCTATCTACCAATCACAAATCTGCCACTAAAATTTGCATAGGAACCTGCAAATCCTGCAGTACTACATGCTAATTGGCACATAAGGATCGGGAATTTGCCCCCCCCCCCCCCTCCCCTTCTCTCTAGATTTTTTTTTCTTTCTTACCACTAACGGAAACATTTTTAGAGATTTTAAAAATTTTAGGGATAAACTAAAAATTTAAGTACAATTTTAGGAATTCTAGGGCGAATGCTACTCCTGCACAACACAAGAGTGTGAATTTACTCTGACTCGAAAGATTTCATTTTTGCTTTGATCGTACGTAGTCGAAAGATATTTGTTAGTTTCAGGGAGTTAGCAACCTATTATATCTTGCAAACGAGTTCAGCTACCACAATTCACTAGAGATATTGATAGATCGTATTCATGCGTTTTATTTCATAATAATTTTCCGAACGCAATTGCTTTTTCTCTGTGCTTCATTCTGTGTAAATGCCCTTAAAATATGTTAATGACCACGTGTGTAAAGCGGTATAAGACACTAAATTGCATTTTTCATATCTCAGTTCATATATTAGTTTACAAATTTCAATTTTTTTTTGTTTGAAATCTTTTTTCATGGGCAACATTTTTCTAAATATGATTTGGGGGAACTGGGGACCATGTAAAAATTTACAATCCGAATTCATTCTTCTCCCCTCTTGGTCATGGACTTCATGAAAGTCACAGTTCTTTGATCTGGTCTGACTCCATCAAACCAGATTAGAGATTATAAACAACAACAAAAATACCATAGATTCGTCACGGCGATATCATTTAAAGAAAAAAAAATTAGTACTTAGGATACGGTTGTGTCCTAAAAAGAAGGATTTATCAGACGCAATGATGCGGCACGTAAGATCGGTTACTTCCCTGACCCCGTAGACCTATCGCTAAGCAGTAAGTGAAATTTCTTGATTCCAATGCTCAGTCAGTTTTTATTCAGTATTAGTTATTCAAAAATGTCAATATGATTTATTATATTTTGCTCTTAATTATGGATGTCAGCACTGACTTTACAAAGCGTGTTTTGAGGAAATGTATTTGTTTAATACCTATTACTAAAATAATATTTGGTCCCTAAAAAGGCAAAATTTTAAAAGTCACAATTCGAAATTTCATGTACAGTCATTTAACTTGAATTTTCTATCGAAACCTTACCATCGTAAAATCTTGAAAAAAATCAGGAGTAGTCAAATACTATCACACAACTCCATTCCCAATCTATAGAACATTGGTGAAGGTCGTTCCTGGTTAAAGAATTCAATTCGTTAAAATTTCATTAAGTTTTAACAAAGCTGACAATTTCTAAAAGAAAAACATAATGTTGCTATTTGCTGGTTTCAATAGTAATATATAGTAGAAGCTTAAACCGAAAGTTTGTAAAATTGTTTCTATTGTAGAATGGGTTCAATATTATTCAATACTAGCTGTGTGGCCCCGCACTGCTGGAGCCCCGTTGAAAGACATAGAAGTTTACATTTAAGAAAAAGTTAAACAGATTTAGTATAGGGCAATTGGCAATTTTTTTTCATTTAACGATCAGAAAAATCAAAAAACACGGCAACTCCAATCATATTAAAACATAAACAATAATAAAATTAAGTTAAAATATAAATATTAAGGGTACTCTTCCGTTAGGTGGTTACCAGTTGGCGCCAAGCCTGAATGTTTACACATTTAAATGATGCGTAAATGTATCGCCAATTCTAAATACAGAAATTCTAAAGTATTTGAAGGTTATTAGTTGGAATTAGTTAGGTCTGCAATTTGGCGGTTTTTATCTAGTACCCGTCTAAAGGAATAGTACCAAATTAAGTTAAAATATAAATAATAATCAAATTAAATTAAAATATATATCTGAAGATAAAAATAGTTGCAAGAAACCGCATTTACCTGTTAAAAGCACACCAAATAAAACGCGACAAAGAAATGCCTTTTACTACAAAAAAGTTTGTATTCTTCAAAATATGTTTAGTATAGAGAGAAAAAGTAGTCTCAGGCCTCTTTACCAATTTCATAATCACACCAATATAAAACGCTTTTGGTGTAAATTGTAAAACAGTTTGGCGTAAATAGTAAAGCAAGTAAAATACAAGATATGTATTCAAACATATATTACATAATAAATAACTTAATATAAAGTGCAAAAACACTATACAAATAAAAACAATCAAAAGAAGGAATTCAATATTCTGGGTTAAATACTAAAGGAAATGAATAAATATTTATATAGGAATAAAAAGAAAAATTAACAAATGGTAGAAATGATTTAAAAGTTTTCGGTGAATTTCAATAATCTTAGCCGTTATGTTTACATTCAGAATTACACATAATTACGCTTTACAACAGCGCATGCGCAGAGCT